>JALBCR010004170.1:0-262415 GCA_030710515.1 Abscondita cerata
TAGCGTCCATAAGGCAACACGTAAACAACAAAATCAACTATAAACGCACAAAGTAAATGTAAAATTCACTGCATTTTAATTCCAATGGGAATAACAAAAGGCATAATATTCCCACCTGCATACGAGAATTTACAATTAATGTAAATATTCAAACTATATAGAGAAAATTTATTAAATATTCTATTTAACCGAAGCAGAAATAGTGATGTTATGCGCATCTTTGCATGCATTTTTAGCGTGTTAATTATATCATTTTATCAAAAATGAGAATATACGTTTTGTTCCCTTTTATTTTAACTTTACAATTTTTTTTTTATTTCTGACAATCGACGACCACACGACATTCAGCCTCGAGTGAATATGCATGCTTTAAAAATTTTAAAATTGCAAATTTTGAATGAACTAATTAAAAAGCCGACAATTGCAGAGTTTTGCAATACACTAAGTACCTATTATTACCTTTCATTTCGTAAAAAAAATTCATGTTACATCTCAAAAATGACGGATCTACAAATTAAAAAAGAAAAACACAAATATTTCACTTTTTCCGAATTTTCTTTAAAATTCATTATCTGATCGAGTTGAATTAGTGCTCATTTTATTTGTATTTTTATTTTCTACAACTTTTCTTTTACATCATTAATGTTAGTTTATTACTTTTCACTCAGAAAAAAAAGTTTAGAAAAAACACTTTTTTTTTGCATATAAATGTTAATTAACAATATAATGACAATACTTTATACTATTTACAATTACATAGCACATGCGGTATCCTACTATTATTTTTGCCAAAAATTTACTTATTATTTCCTCATTGACTGGGGGTATATTGAAATTAGTACTTCAGGACTCAATTTTAAGTTTAAACTTGTTTTAATGCAGAGTATTATCTTAGATTCTAGGAGTGATGTCTTGTTTTGAAACTTACACTATTAATGCCGTTTTGATTTTTACTAAAGCCAGTTGAACCCAATAGTTAGTTTTGACCCAAGATCCTAAGGATTCTTAAAATGTTTTTCTTGAGAATCAAAATATACTATTCTTGTTGTTTCTTAACATTTCTCAGTGTCTCAGTTTCTTTTGAATTTAGAAAGTTAATTTTATCTGGAACTCCTTTCATCAGGGTGAATCGTTTAGGTTATGTCGACATTTTGACTGTTGGTTCCTCAAATTCTTACAGTTTATATTTTTTTCGATTGTTAATTCTAAATTCTTAAGGACTATTTGACGTTTCTTAAAATCTTATTTTCTGATTTTCTTTTGAAGTGGGATTGATTAATTTTTGTCTTTTTAATCTTCCGCAACGACGTTACTTAAACTTAATCTCGGTCTTAAAGTTTAATGCACCTGACCAATTGTATTTACTTACCAGTTGTCCTCCAGGGAGGGAGTGTTCAACAAGTTAAAAGCATCGACATTATTTTTTTTGCATAAGTACTATAAGGTAACTCGCACGTCTGATAAGTTTGCAATTTACACTTCTACATTCAAATTGAATTTTGAACTTTAAATGTTCGATCATTTTGAGGACCAGAAAAGTAAAAGTTGGTTGACCATTTGTAACTGCCTTGTGGGAAGCTTTGTGACGCTTTTTAACTGCTTTTGAGTAATAAAAGATATAAGTTATTTTCTTTAGCAAGTGATGGAATTGGTGTCATCACATCGACAGTTGCTTTGTGCTTAGATTCATCAAAATATATTTCAATTTATTTTTTTTTACATTATGCTAGGAAAATAATAATTTTGTTTACAATTAGAAATTCGTTATACTATACGATTTTATGGGGATTTTATACCTGACCTTATCTCTTTTACTTCATAATGTTGGGATGATCTTTAACATTATGATCTCAAATTACCTATGTAATATTGCATTAAGATGGATGCCGTAGTGTATCTGTAACTTAAAAAATTAGCTGCTAAATCTGATGTTTAATCAAACGTAAATCGCTGTAATTTGGAGATGACCATTAACGTGAAATTTAATTTCAAAGTTTAAATTTTTTTTTCTTGTGAGTTATACACGGTGGCCAGAAAAATACGGACAAACGCCAGGTAGAACGATTCTTTGTTCAATTCTGAGGCGATAATCTTAATCCAAAAGTTATGCGATCCTTCCTTAAGGCGCATTGAGACCATCAAACCTTAACATGCACGGCTAAAATTTATCAAAATTCGTCAAATTTATCTATGTAAAATCATTGTGGTGAAATTTAGAAATGGAATTATCTCAAATACATCGATGTTAACTAATCCATTTAGACGATTTTGAAGAAATATTGGTCTAACAACTGGAGATTTAAAATCCCCAGCCAAACATTTACCGAAAATCTTCTCCTGATGTCCAATTTCCTTACTGCCTTGGGATTTTCGTCCAACGTAAAATGAAAATTATGGCTATTAAAGACGCCATCTCTCGTAACAAGCATTCGTCCATCCAGAGAATATGCAATAAAAGTTCAAGCCTTCTTGAATTCTTTGTAAAATAACAATGGTCTCGTGTGCTTTTACAAGGATCAATAACTTTTTGGATTAAGATTATTATCGCCTCAGAATTGAACAAAGAATCGTTCTACCTGGCGTTTGTCCGCATTTTTCTGGCCACTGTGTATAATCTTTTAATGCTGCTGAAAAGGTGTAAGAACTTATAGAAGTCAAATCCTCAACTGTAATTACAATTAAATTCGTTTAAAATTATAACCTTAAAATACAAAAATGCTATAGAAAGCTTTTGTTTAGAAGTTTTTTTTTTTAATTTTGACTGGTACGTCTTCAATACTTTGTGGTAACAAATTAAAGAACTTGAAGACTACGGAATTATGAGCTCGAATTTCCCTGGATAAGATTTTTAACGTAAATAAATATTTATATTCTGTTAGAAAAATCAGTATTAACATTGAAAAGTTGTATTCAACGCAACGGTTTTTTATTGTTGTTTTCCAAACGTATGTAAAAGTGAGTACGGCCGTATGAACACAGTTGGTGGCTGGTGCCGCCTAAGGGAGCTTTTCTCAAGTTCCTCGTTACGACCGAGTCAATTAATTCGCCGGGTCCAGTGAACGAACGTATTTTTGTCTACGCGAAAAGTGCGTTTTTATTTGCAAGTAATTAGAGCGGGTTGAAAATTTAGTTCTGCTGTTAGTTGATATTGAAAAAAAGCAACTGTCTTGAATCGAATTACAACTATGTGTAAAATTAATTCCATCTACTCCGTATCTGTTAATAAACTCAGTAAATAAATTTTCCGGGGATTAGAAAAATAGCCGTTATTAAATTAATGCGTACCTACTCCGTTTGCTGAATACATTCATAGCTAATCAAAATACCGCCGTTAGATAAATAATATTAATTAAATTGGTACAGTTTCAGTTTTTCATGAATTAAAAAAACACAGTTTCGATTTGCAGTTTGAATTCCAAAGTATTGAGTTTTACCTCCTTTTCATTTATTTGCTCAAGTTTGGGAAAGGATTTAACAGTCTTCAATAATAAACGTGAGTATTAACTCTTCCTTAACCGTGATTAAAATCTTGAAAGATAAATAATTGAACAGTATAATTTTTCAACCAAAACTTATCCGTTTTGTGAACTAATTGTAAGGGGATCTCCATTGCAAAAATATAATTTCACAAACAATTTTGTAAAAGAAAATAGGACGTGATAAGTATACACTAGCTTCCATTCTTCATTTAAAAATTTAATAACTTTAAAGAAACATTGTTCATTTACATTACTTTTACCGATCCAATATATATCTTTAAGTTTTTTGTAGATTTGGTATGTAGCATCTAGTATTTCTGCTATTTGTGCTAATTTTAATCTGGGAGACATTTTAAAACCTATAGCGTGTAAATCACAAAAGCCAAAAATCTTGACAATCTGCTCTACAGTAGCTTCGGAGAAACAGGAGCGCAATCTCCATTAGTCTTTCCATACTCCTCTTGAGCAGAGGTTACGTCTACAAAAGAACTCGTGTTTTTAATCGTCGTTGGTACCCAGCTTCAATGTATGAAGTTATCGCTAGCACTTCGTCACGAAAATTTTTTTTTGGCAAAAAACTTTGTTTTCTAAGTAAATGTCTTTCAATAATTGGTAAAATTCTTTGTGGGTATATCAAGTTTTTCAGGTAGCAAACCCCTATGGTAGGAGCAATTGGACGATAATTTTGGACTTCTATGGTTTTGGAGATTACAATAACTTTAAATTTTTTTAATACTTAAAGTATTTTTAATCTACCCGAATTATGTAGTTACAACAGAATCCATTTTAATCTAAGAAGTCCCTAAGTGCTTTTTTGAATTCTGATATAAACCATTAAAACCCATCTTTTACGATTTTTAAATATTTAAAAGTATTATTCAGTTCTTTAATGTTTGAAAGGTTTAGATAAATCTTTAAGATCTAAATTGACTTTCTTTGATGTTTCCAAAACTTTTTATCATTCCTAGATATCTTAATTGTATTTGATACATTAACAAAACGAGCAGCAACAGCATTTGAATTTATTTTTGATTTGTGTTTTGATGATTGAGTTTTTTTAGTAGGTTTCCACTGTTTCTTCTGGAATGTGTGAAATTGATGGTATTCAGTTTTTTTCCTTTCTTCACGCGTTTAGGAATTTAAGAAGTTTAGTTTACCTACAGTGTCGCTGTTTGGATTAATGGTGTATTTTTTAAGTAAAGTTCCATTGTCATTGTTTCAGCATGGAATACACTCTTGACGACAGTCCCAGGGAATAATTTTCTTTTTGATTTCAGTTAAAAATCTATTACAGTTGTGAAGGCTAGCAGAAATCTATCTTAAAGAACTTTCTACATAAGCAGTGAACTGTTTCCAATCAGCTTTTCTAAAGTTCTACCGTGGCTAATTCCACAGTTATCGATATTGGTTTATGTTAACTATGAGAAAAATCATTCAAAACAGATTGCAAAGTTTGTAAAGGTTTAATGTTGTTACAGTTTACAAATCATAGATTTTGGTCGTAATCCTTCTTTCATTGGCCAAAATTAAAACTCTTCCTTCACCATCTTTGTTGTTCTCTGTGTATCCTTATGGTGACAGTTGAAATCTCCAAGAAAGATAGTTGGAGATGTGGATAATTTATGTTAAGAATTTCTGGCCATCTAATAATTGGAGGTTTGTATACATTGATGATATGTATGTTAAAAATTTTTGTAACATTGGAATGTAAAGCGTGATTCAAAAAATTTTTTATCAAACTTTGTCATGAACGACAAAGCAAGATATAATAGGTGTATTTTAGCTTAGCTTGTACATTTGTCAATTCTGCCAGATTTTATTTCAACACATCCAGTTTTATGGATTTTAGAGTAGACGTTTCATGCTCCACTTTGATAAAAATGTTTTAAATTACGGGTTACATTATTTATTACCATTTTTGTAATATTTTAAAAATTCGTGATATTTTGCTTAATGTTAGTTGCTAGTCCATAGATGAGAGTAGGAAGGGAATCTACAAGAACATATGCAGGAATATGTTTCTTTCTGACAACTGTCGTTCGGTTGCTGTATGCGTTTCTTATAAGAGAATGACATTAAATTTTATATTATTAGCAAGTATTGAAAGGTATTGACATTTATCTTTTATTATCCTCTCAATATTCAATTGGAAAATCTTGATTATTGCTTCTATATTTCTAAATTTATATTCTTCATGTTTTTTTGAATTTGAATTGTAGCTGTCATTTAACCCAGAGGATCTGATTCGATCTTCAAAGTGACGATTAGTATGTGGTTCAGTATGAGCCATTTTGCTACTGGGCTAAGCAGTCTGTAAAATTGAATGGATTTAATATTTTTACATTGTTCACAAAAACTTCAAAAAATAACGCGTAGTAGCTTGAAATCTGCATTACAATGTAACATATATATAACCTAAAAATTGACAAAAGTGAATGTTTATATCAGCTAACTACTTTGTTTAAAAAATTATCAAATATTAAAGAAAATTCCAAGACAACACCCTACAGACTCCCTCGGTATACTACAATAAATCCAGATTTCCGTGTTTCAAGCAATAACAGCGGAACTTATCCGTCTGTTTTCCTAAAATTCTTGTTGAAATTTAAAAAAAAACTATTTAATTTAAATTAATTGGTAATTTAAAATTTTAGTTTTAGGTAATAAACACAAACACATCTACGTTTAATATTATGTCAAATAACATGTTGGTCAAATAAACTATTATTATTATTATTATTATTATTATTATTGTTATTACTGTTATTATTATTGTTTTTATATAAAGTTGAAAATTTCATTACGAAATGGCAAAATAATAACCGCTTTTAATGCTGTGTAATGTTAATAATAATCAATTATAAATGATTGAAATGCATATGTATGAATGAAAAAAACTAACATGTAATTAATTTTTCCGTTTTAATCATTATTTATAGATGTTTTATTGTCACGCAATTTACAAAGTAGTATAATTTACAAGTACAAAGTAATCATCATATAGTAGGATTTAACAACCTTGAAAAAAATAACTACCTACCTTAAAACTGTATAACTATAGGTGAGATTTTAAAATCCTTCTAAATAACCTTAAAAAATTTAAAAAAACGAATTAATAATTATTGTCTACATGTAAGTTTTGACCTACCCTATGCTGATAAACCTTAACAAAGCATAATGCGTGTATATAGGGAGTGTTGTTACAATTAGATTAACAAAAATTTGACATGCTTTTAACGCGACGATTCATAGATGACATTAGACCATCAACAATTTTCTAAAAATTTGATTCTATACCAAATTTAAGTGAGCATGAACGCTACTATACATACAAGGTGGAAACTTTAGCAGCAATAAAAAGTAAAACTTCTATGCAGGCGATTTTTGCAGTAAAACACAAAGCATATTACTCATTGTTTTTTCAGGCTCATAGTTTTATGTATAAAGTTTTTGTTTATCTGTTTTTAGAAGTCTCCAACGACTTCCGATTTTTTTTTTAAATGGAAAGTACGTCGAGTATCACCTTGATTAAAACATCTCTTCTTGAAGAATACAACACACTATTGAATTCTTAAATCGTTCACGTGATAAACAAGCGTTTATCGCAAAACTCCACATTACCACGATACTAATAACGCTCAAAGATCAAATGCAAAGTATAGATATGTTGTAAAAAAAATGTGCAAAATAGATATTTTTCGAAATATTGAAAGATTTCTAAAATTTTTTGGTTAACAATCTTTTCAGCTTAATAAATTATGCTCAAAACGGAATCAGATCTGCACTATTATATACAAAACTCATATGCAAAGTTTTATAAAAATTTGTACAACGGTTTTCCTGAAATCATATACAGGGTTATTTACGGTATACGACACGGAATATTTCAGCCAAACTATTCAATACATTTGGATAAATATATATGGGATAGATAGACACCTATCGGATGAATATTTTAAAATTATTTTTGAAATATACAGGTGTTCCAAAATACACAGAACGTATCAAAGTTGTGTTTTTCTTATGGAATGTCTTGTATATTATTACATTTTCAGTTTCTACAACAAGATATTTTGTATTTTATGAAAAAGTCGTTACAACTTTGCCGATTCATATCTCAGCAACTATTCTCATTTTCCAAACTAAATTCGTACTGAAGTCTACCAATTGATCAGATTTTATGTAGAACTTATGAAAAATCCATTATCATATACAGGATGTGTACAAAATACGATTAATTAATGACATGTTTTGAACCGCATTAACCACTTATTATAATAGAACACACTGTATCTTATATCAACAACAATTGTAAAATGTAATTACTTATCAAAGAATACTATAATTGTCCTATAGCTAAATGTTCAGGTTGTCATAAAAATACAAATTTTCATAATGAAGACTGATTCGTAACAATTTTAATATTTATCAAGTAAGCTATACAACTTTGACAGGTAAACATTATGTATTTGTAAGAAGCTTGTTGATTGACAGGAAAATTTTAATGCATGAATTTAATAATGCTAGACTCCGCGTACATGTAGGTTGATCCCATTATTCTCTAAATAATGTTTTAATCTAGTAGCTGCAAAGACCCTTGGCCCAGCCCATGTATGAAAATTTTAGATTTTTCCCGTTGGTTTGAAGGCAAGACCCATCGGCATGCCAAATTTCAAGTCTCTCACGACGTCTGGAAGTACCAGTTTAATTTTCGGAGACAAGACATGAAAAATAGAGCTTTTATTTTAAGAAAATGTTTTTTGTATTTTACCAGTATGTTTAACAATATTGTAAAATAACTTGGAATTGATTCGTGGAGCAGATAATTCATTAGAAGAATATTATTGTAAAGTAAATTTATAACGTTTATTAAATTCTCGTGCAACTCTATACATATTTATTTCTCTCAAACAATTGATGAAATGTACACAATGCAAATCTTCTTCTTACAAATACATAATATTTACCTGTCAAAGTTGTATAGTTTATTTGATAAATATTAAAATTGCTGCAAATCAGCCTATTCATTATAAAAATCTGCATTTTTCATGACAGCAACCTGAACATTTAGCTGTAGGACACTACAATATTGTTTTATAGGTAATTACATTTTACTTTCTTGTTGATATAAAATATAGGGTGTTCCATTTTAAAATAAGCAAGTTAGTGCGGTTCAAAACATGTCATTAATTAATCTTATTTTGAACACATCATGTATACGATAGTGGATAAAATCTGATCAGTTCATAGACTCCAGTGCAAATTTAGTTTAGAAAAAGGTATTAGTGACAACTTTTTCATAAAATACAAAATATCTTAAAAACTTTTTAGGTTTAAAGTAAGCTAACCTCTATAAAATCCATTCTATTTTAAACGTAGAAACTGAAATGTATTAATAGACAGGGCATTCTATAAAAAATACAACTTTAATACTCTCTGGTGTATTTTAATTAAGGTTTTACCTGTATATTTTGAAAAGTAATTTTAAAATATTCATCTTATAGATCTCTATCAATGCCAGTTTTGATTAGAAACAAAAATGTGTAAAACACATGTTACTTTTTTTGGAAAATCTATGGCCATGTTTAGAAGCTAATTATAACAGGCAATTAGTTTACAATTGCTCCAATTTTAGCCAGATTAGTTAAATAAATCAAAAACATTCTCAAGGTTACTTTGTTACTCCTTTGCAAAATCCATGGCCAGGTTTTGGAAGCCAATTATAAAAAGAAGCAATTATTTTATAATTAAAAGATTAGTTAAATAAATCGAATACATTTCTTTGAGTCATTTAAGGTTGTTCCCAGACAGCAGTTACGATAAAATTTACGTTAATTACAATTTCCTTTTCGAATTGTAACATTCCTCTGAGTACGTTATGCAATCCTGAAGTTTGCTCTGTTTACTTTTGCCATGTTTTCGATAGTTAGAAAAGTACAAGGTCTCATGCAAAATTGTAATTGAAACGGCCGCTTTCATTCTTTTCCGTTGTAACTGTCATTTGGTATAGTAACTTTAAAAAAATTGCGTTATGGAATTTATTTTGGTGAAATGAACCACTCTAAAATTATTTCAACCATCTGCATAATGAGAATGGATATGAATGTCAGATTGATTTAGAGTTTGCGTTGGTTTTAGTTTTGCTCTACCATTTTTGCAGGTAAACGTCTTTGACCTATGTCGCCTCGTGTTAAGAATTGTACACATTTCTCTAATTACCGTTTATTTGTATTGGTACATTTCTACGTGCTATGTGTTCTAATGGAGATGGTTAATATCCCTATACTTGGTGTCCTTGAGAATCTGTAACCAAACAAACTTTAAATGAATAGCTTTGTAAATCAGGTTGGGCCAATGCAATTTCACCCATGCAGCATTATTCAATGGTGTTTTCTCTTACAGCAAATCTTCAGTTTTGGCGTGATTGTGTGTTGACCAAGAGTAGAAGTATTAATAACTTTATGTGAGCTATAAACTTGAAGCTATTGATGTCAAACGTTCTAATTAGTGCTTCAAAGATGCTACTGTTTGTATATGTATGTTAATTTAAGATTAAGTAATTTGCCACAATTGGTAGACTATTTTATGTCTCAAGACAATTTATTACTACTAGACGGTGTGTAAGGCTATCAAAGTAACTTCAACTACTTTTATGTATTGCTAATAATAAAGTTGAAGTGGCGCTTAAATACTAGTCATTTCTAATTTTAAACTCGTCACATTGTTTGTTTTTTAGAGCTGGTTTGGTTAAGATATACATGCCAGAATTAATAAGAACTTGTCACATTTGTTACGGTTTATTTGTAAACAAACTAACATAAATATATAGCAGTGCTAGATGACCTACCGGCAGCTCTTCTTAGTCGGAAGTGGTCGTGGGTTGATTGAAAACAGTTCGAAATGAAGGCCTGTACACTGCTTAAAAAATTTATAAGAAGCCATCTAGGATTACGTATAAGAAATTTCTAGAGCCACTAGGAACTTGTAGATACAGAAACAAACCGTACGTGCATAGAAATATGTATATTGTTATAGCGACTAGTATTCAATTAACACACAGAGAAACACATAGACACGACAATAGATAATATCAATTAGAATGAATAGCACATATAGTTATCAAACAATAGTAATTCACGAGAGCGAATTAAAATACGAATATAAATTCGAGGCACAAACGCCCCAATTAGGTTAGCGTATTTGACAGTCAATAACACCGAGTATCCTGCAAGTGATTCACGCAACAAATATTATTCAAAAGGTATTTAACAACAATTACGACAAGTATAGGATCTTTGCCTGTTATTTAAATAAGTTTAAAGCGCACAAAATTAATTGGGTACCTACTTGAAAGATCTTTCGAGTTTACAAAGTTATTTATAAGCGCCTATAAAGGTACGTTGTTAAACTCACGACTACAGTACGCATACATAGGACGCGACAAAATTTATGAATTACACGAATAAAAAATTAGCTTAGCTCGTGTAACTAGGAAGTCTTCAGTGTTCGACAGTTAATTGGCAGAAAGAACAGCTCTCGTATCCAAATCTAACATTTAAGTTTCCAACGAAGAAAAAGGAAAAGTCAAAATAGCCTCCGTTGATAACTATTGCTGGCTGCTCACTAAGGACTAGATAAATGGGTTATCTTGAGTGGTGGCCTTAAACCGACGATTGCTTTAAGGTAAGTTAAAATTCTAACTGTGGGGTAATATCCACTTCAATATTTTATAATTTTTGGATTATTATCCTTGCCAGTATAACCATAATTAAATATCTATTGATTAATTAAAACGGAGTACATCAAAAGAAAGACCAAAAACAAAAAAGAAAGGTGCCTGCAATTAATAGAACCCGTAAGAACAAATGTTTTATTAAATAAAGGAAAGTAAAAAAAAAAGTTACTTACACCGGAACCGGAATTGAAGACTTATTCCCTAATTAGAATGGGATGATTTTACTTCAAACAATATTACAAAACACATGTCTAATTGTTCAATTTTTAGACAGCATTTTCCATGCACACTTTTTCGCAAGGGACAGTAAATCGAAAATGAATTGTAACTTTTGCGAGAACACAAGCACAAACCATCAGAATCGACAACTCCAAACTACTAAAATCCCCAGAAGACTTCTCAATATAAGAATCCATATTAAAAAAAAATGTGTAAACACGGCGGTCTATACTGTATGGAGAAAATAATCCATAAATTAATTATTTGCGAAATAATCCCGTCACAAATGTGTACTTAATTATTTTTAATGTGTCGTCATTAATTGCCAATATTTGTGTAAAATAGACAAGAGAGAACTTGATATTGTTAATTGTAACTGTATGATATTTGAGCTTTCTTAGATAGCCAATTAAATAGTCATAAATTTTAGCCTGCTTTACTTTCTCGTAACACGGCGACAAACTACTAGGCTAAACGTATTATTATCTTTAAAAACAAATTGGTTATTCAAACGAGGTAACTGGCCTAGGACAACAAGGTCTATCATACTACTGTCCTGAAAATTCTTAGATTTGCCAAGCTGCATCTTTAGAAGAATTGACGTAGGATGACCTGGATAAACAAATCAAATCCTTTTTACCGACAAAAGTTACCAAGTGAAGTCAACTGTCAAAATTGTAGTGATTGAACTGACCATATTTTAATTGAATGCGAAACTATACTCAGTTTCCGCAAAATGTGTGGGCTGGAATAATAAAGGGACATGTATGACCAGTATTCTTAGATGGTAATCTTGACGGCGCAACGTTTCTTACGTTGCTTCAAGACAACCTCATGCCAGCCTCAACAATTTTATTTCCTAATAACGGTTTTACCTGATATTGTATCAACAGGGCGGAGCTCTACCGCATTATGGTGTGTTTGTTTGTAGATATTTTGACACAATTTTTTCCATTTAATCGATTAAAAGAAAATGCTACTTCGAATGATCGGCAAAGTTTCCAGATCTTACCCCTTTTAATTTTTTTATGGTAATGTCTCAAGAGAAAGGTCTATAGAACAAAACCAATCTACATTGAAGACCTTCAACAACGTATTAGGCATGAAATAAGGCAAGTTACACGAGAAATGTAACGAAATGTTATCATCGATTTGCCTATTTTGAACATTTTAGAAAATTGGTTTTTATGTATTTTATCACGTAAACCTTGAAAATATTGAAAAAATAAATAATATGTTTTATTCTTTGAGAAGAGATTTTTTACACAAGGTGTCACTTTACATACTTTCTATTTGAAAAAAAACGTGGTTGAGCACTTCCGGGAAGAGATAACTACATACACCAAAATGTGGGAAAATAAAAACAATTAGTAACGTGGTTTGGATTTTTTTTGCAAAATTACTTGTACAAATTTATAAATTTTAATCCAGTTAAACTATTCACACTGTATAAAGAGAGTCTCAATAGGAGTTCACTTTTTAAATTTGGTGTAATTTTGTTTTCGTGCAAGTGGCAATTCTTATATTTGACAGCTGTCAACTTTGATTGATCCGATTATCAAAAATGGAGCGTTTCACAAAAGAACAACGCATTATCATTGTGAAAACCCATTACAAAATAATGGGAAAAGTTATGCTGAGACCGTTCGCAAACTTCGCGGATTTCTCGGTCGAGAAAGTACACCTAATGTCTCAACAATTTGAAAAGTGGTTAGAAAATTTGAAGAAACTGGATCGATTATAGACGGTAGGTCTCCTCTGCGTCTACATACTGGTCGATTTCTTTACAATATTGTTGCTGTAAACAGGAGCATTGCCGAAGATCCGAAAACATCAATACGGCATCGTTCTCAATAACTTCAAATTTCACGAAGCACTACGCAACGTATTTTGGCTACAGCCTTCTATCTGCAACCGTACAAGATTCGGCTCACTCAAGAGGAGCTCAAACCACCAGATCATGTAAAGCGCCGACAATTCGTTCAATGAGTAATGGACCAAAGTGATGTGAATGTCGATTTTTAAAAAAAAAACATCTTCATCAACGAAACGCATTTTTATCTCAATGGCTTTGTCAATAAACAAAATTGTTGCATTCGTGGCTCGGAAAATTCTTACGCGATCCAAGAGAAACAAATGCACCCACAACGAGCAACTGTCTGGTGCAGATTTTGGTCAACCGGCGTGATTGGGCTGTACTTTTTTGAAAATGAGGCTGGAATTGCACTGAGTGTGAACGGAATTCGTTACAGGAGCATGATAACGGAGTTTTTGTGGCCTCAACTGGACGGCATGAATCTGGACAGCATGTGGTTCTAGCAAGACAGCGCCAGCTGCCACACCGATTTCCAGACAAACTGATCTCACAAAATTCTTATGTTAACTGGCCGCCTAGATTATGCGACTTTACGCCGTGCGATTTCTTTTTTTGGGGTTTTATGAAATCTCAGGTTTATGCGAATAAACATTTTCTGAGCTCAAGGCCGAGATCTAACGCGTCGTCAATGAGATACAGCCACATCTTTGTGAAAAAGTCATAGCAAATTTTATGAAAATGGTAATGGACTGTCATCAGAGCTGCGGTGGCCATTTGCCAGATATTTTATTCCATACTTAATCGAAACATGTCTACTTCACAATGCAATAAAAATACCACAATGATACAATACGTGCTTTTATTTCCAAATGGAAAACACTTCTATTGAGACACCCTATACAAATGCAAGTATCGGTCAAAAATGTTCTAGTAATTTTGTAATGGTTCATAAAATGTTTATTAAGTTAAAGTTTTTTTTTTGTTATTTTTGCATACTTTTTATCTTACAAGAATTTGCAAGATATACCACAAATTAAACTGAATTAAGGTTTTAATTAAGTAATTCAAAAACAAGAAAAACAACAATAAGTAACCAAAGCTGCCGGTTTGGAAATAACTAAGATATTCATATGGATGATGGTTATAACATAACTTATTATTGACTTCACTTGCGATTAGTTAATATGATGCACATATCTATAAAATATAAACTTGTTAATTATTATTAATCAGCGGTTATCCGGCGACTAGTAGTGAAAAAAAAATGCAAGAGAAACTTTTCAGGAGGTTTAGTACTTACTTGTCACGGTACGGGCAAAATTCTACAATATTAAAGTATTCCGTTTTTATGTTCGAATAAAAATTAAAATTTTAACAAAAAGGTTAGAAAACTGTAAAGTATGGGTAGTTGTTTAGTAATTTATAGGTTACACGTGCGATCCCTTGTTTCGCATCCTTCGCTAATAATTCCTGAGAGAAAACATGTAAGTAAAATATAGCATTTGAACGATAATCGATATCTTATAAATAAATACTTTTACTATTACTATAATTTGTGCGTCTCTTTACAAAATAAATAAAATACATTTGAGATGAATATATGTTTATGAGTTCCATTTAAAAATATAAACTTTAGGTTGAAACTGAAATTTATATTCTCTACTCCATTGTGTATGTCTCAAAAAGTACGTTAAGAATGTAAAAATTGTTTATAAATATTTTCATAAACAAAAAATAGCGAAATAAAAACGAAAAGTAAAACATGGGCTTTGCGCAGCACTCCATTTGCCTCGATACTAATAAATATGAAAGAACATATAGAAAGTGTAAAACTTTTGATAGAAAAAGAAAAAAAAAATGACACGAAGTAAAAAAAGTTTCGGTAACATAACTACATATTTTTATTCCCGTTTCTTTAAATCAATAACCCCTTTTCCTCCTTGAACTCGTTTTAAGACTAAAACTTTGGTTCCGCATATTTTTTTTGTATAATTATCATTCTTAGAGGAACACTTAAAAAATTGTTACTTATCAAATTAAAAATACTTTAAACAAAAGTTGTGTATAATTTAATTACAAACTAATTCTAAATAAAAAAATATAAAAATGAATATTTTGGTTAATATTCCAAGAATCTGAAAATCTATGTAGATTAACAGCTCTTTTCACTGAATTCATAATGTCCAAAATTTGATAAAATCTACGATATTATAAATAACACGTGTCAATTAACAAATATCCAAAAATTATTTAAAAAAGATCTAGAACAGTAGTTTTTAATAACTCAGAAACATGAAGTCATTTAATAGTAGAACTTTGTGCACAATTTAATACGCTATGAAAATGCATTTTTAAGGTGAATAAATAAAATTTCACAACTAATAACTTATTTTACTATTATTTTAGTAAAATATGCTTTGAATTTTCATTGTTATCATATCATTTTGTTTTGTTTTCCAACATATTATATTGTTCATTAGTAAAATGTGTGTCTTACGACATCTCGTGTATAAAGGGACACGTATAATTAGTATAAACTAAATAATGTCAACAGATAACTGTAACGACAACAGTGTTCTTTTGTGCGTGTATGCTACTGTACAGAAATACTTGGTTTTATGCATTCTAAGTTATCGCCTTGATAACGATTGGCATTTAAACATTCAATCGTCGTTATAGCTATCTGTTGGCATTACTCAGTTATAATATATTGTTATACTGTGTTTAAATCTTTTGTCAATAGCCATTCTACACATCTAACGTACGAAATAAGCGAGTTGTGCAAAAAGGTACAAATTATATTAATTTCTTTCTATCTAAATTCAACAAGGATTTTGCAGTCTACCGACGTTTCTCGGTTTAAACCGCTAAAAAATTTCTAGAAAAAAGTGGTTTTAACATGGGAAAGAAACAACCCAGCTGTATCTCTTGCAAACGACAATGATTAAGAGCACGTGACATACTTTCGTGGAATGCTGATGCGTTGTACACTCATCAATTTCTGTAAACAAAAGTTTGCACATTGTGAAGCGGGCTGAAGGGTATCATTTACAATTCTAACAGCAGGTAGTCTCAGCAGGGGTTATCCTATAGAAGGACTGTAGAATGAATCATTACACTAAGCACGTTTTAAAAAATAGGTAATTTACGTTGCTTACTTAATTTTTTCTTTAAAGAATATATTTGAAGGTATCGCTAATTAAACACCATAGCTCGATTAATTATCGAATCAAAATTTTGTTTAGGAAATGTTTACAAAATAAAATTAGAAATAATTTTGATTTAAAAACGTCTACAAGCAATAACTTTTAAATTAAATCAAAAACTAAACATGGTTATTTGGGTTGACTGATTATTACTTATTTTTAAATAAATCTAACCTACTAATTATTGTAAGTTATTAAAAAAAATCATTAAACTCTCTATTCATAATATTTAGTCCTTACAAAATGTATATTTTATGACGTTTCATTTTTTCTGTAGTTAATATAAAAGTGAAAATAAAAACTAAGGCAATTCTTATTGTCAACGTATATATTTAGTTTTTGACAAGAATTTATTACATAATTATAATTAAGATACCAAGTTATAGTTTAAAATTAAATGAAAACTTTTTTTTAAATAAAGGTATTACTATATAAATAAATATAAGAAATCAATAATGGGTGTGACCTCCATTATTATTGATACATTCTTGGAGGCGTCTGCTCATTGACGCTATCAAGGTATCAATATAATTAATATTAATCGTTTCCCATGCGGTATCAATGGCTGCAATTAGTGCATTACGGTTTACTGGTATAAAATTTGGCCCTTGTTGTCTTCGGATAACAGCAAGTATTCGAGCCCAAACATTTTCGATAATGTTAAAATCTGGGCTTTTGCTGGCCAGGGTAACAGCTCCAAGTTATTTTTCGTATCCAATTGCGCACAACCCGCGAAGTATGAATAGGGGCGTTGTCCTTTAACAACAAAAATACATTATGAAAATGTTAATTCAACAGATCCCGAACTATTTTTGGAGAAAGTATAGTGAAATAAGAATACTTACTTGTTGGAAAATATAATCTTCGTCTGGATAAAACACTTCGACTGAAGGTTTCATAATAGTTTCCAAAATATCTAAATACGCAGCAGAATCAAGACGTCCATCGATAGCCCAACAAACTCCTGGACCCGCGCGCTAACCCAACCCCACACATTCACAGAAAAATAACCACTTCGTTTTTTAGGACATATGTGATTATTTTCGTAACGAGTTCCTTCCATTCTAAAAACTTTTAGTGGTCCATCGTTGCGGCTATTGAACGTTTTTTCGTCGCTAAAAATCACTCGATTCCAAAATTCCAAAGGTTCGTTCACATATCGCCTTGCAAATTCCAGACGACGTCTCATATTTTCGTCACTGAGAACTTCTTTCGCAGCAGCATTATACTTCTTTATTCCCATCTCCTTTAATCTTTTTGTGCAGTTATACGGCATCCGGAAAATGTGTATCTGCTATAGCCCTGAGTATGTAGCAAATGGTTGTTCTGTTACGTAATGAAACAACTCGAGATCTTGAGCACGTGTAGATACTTTAGGTCTACCACTTCCGATGGCTCTTTCCAAAGTGTGTTCAAGATTCCATTTTACTCGGTAATGCCCTACGGTGCTTTTGGTATATCTAACATACGTGAAATTTCACGCACGCTACGGCCCGCCGCTAATTCCGAAACAATCCGCGCTTTCAAATCAGCACCGAGATGAGGTGGCATTTTCACAACACTTGAAATTTTAAACTAAAATGGAATTTACATTTCTTACTTTATTTATTGGTTCACACTAACCCTTCTCAAACAGTAGGTAATTGTTTATTTATTACATACTTCTAATGACCAATGTAACAACCCTTAGAGCAATATGACTCAAAGGAAGTAAATTAAACAAGCAAGGATATTCTATTGTTATTGAAACTTATTCATAAAGTAAAAGCCATTTCCTTATAATGCTAATGGACAGGATTTTCTTTTAAGTATTAAGATTACAATAGAGGACTTTCGAAAATATCTAATTATAAATATTTACACTGCAATTGCGCTTTTTCCTTAATAATTTCTTAGCAATAACATACACGTTCTTGGTTTTAAGTTGTCATAAATTTGATATGATATAAATTTGTGTTTCTAATATTACATCACAAACTAATCTTTATTCGCCAAAAATTGTTGCTTAAGTTGTAAAGCTTCGTACACACCTGAACAACAAACCGAGCAACAAACATAACAACGAACCGAAAGTCAAACAGAACGACAAACGATCTTTTATGATTTCCACAATCCGAACAACAAACGGAACGTTTGTGCTGTTCCCATAATTATTTTCAGTAGTTTTCAGTTCATATATATTTATTATTGAGAAGAGAAAATTGCGGAAAACAAGAAGATAGTGCCAACCAAATTTTTACGCACAAAGAAGAGTAAAAAATTATTTACTTCGCTTTTTTTTTATTTTGGAAATTTCCCGCCCAAATGATGCTAATAGGGACATCATTTTTTCTTGCATTCTTAAACACTGATTAATTTAAAACATTTTTCTTCTGTCAACTCCATAATATTACCTAAAACACAACAAACCCACAAAAGGGAGGACAAAAAATAAATAATTTAATTCTCCCGCATAAGTTTGTTCGCCGTTTTGTTTAGATTCGTCCAAACCTGCAAACGCATTCGCGCGCATTTTCTTTGATGTCGGAGAAAAAACCGACAAGTTGCGGGAACGCCGCAAACCGTTCGTGGAACAATCAGGACTTGCGAATCTGTTCTAAAATTCGTACGTAGCACCGTCCAAATTAATGTTCCGATTGCCGTTCGGTTCGTTGTTCTGTTTGTTCCTCGGTTTGTTGTTCAGGTGTGTACGAAGCTTTACAATAAGCATATTAATATGAACTATATCTTATGAAAGGAGAGTTATGTAACTATAATTAACGACTTAACGTTACGTTAGTAGATTCCATTTACTATTTACACATATTTTCTTGGAACATTCGATAATTAACTATCGGGATATGATGACCCTATACTTCGCAGGTTGTGCGCAACTGGATACAAGCAAATAACTTGGAGCTGTTACCCTGGCCAGCAAAAAGCCCAGATTTTAACATTATCGAAAATGTTTGGGCTCGAATACTTGCTGTTATCCGAAGACAACAAGGGCCAAATTTTATACCAGTAAACCGTAATGCACTAATTGCAGCCATTGATACCGCATGGGAAACGATTAATATTAATTATATTGATACCTTGATAGCGTCAATGAGCAGACGCCTCCAAGAATGTATCAATAATAATGGAGGTCACACCCATTATTGATTTCTTATATTTATTTATATAGTAATACCTTTATTTAAAAAAAAACTTTTCATTTAATTTTAAACTATAACTTGGTATCTTAATTATAATTATGTAATAAATTCTTGTCAAAAAACTAAATATATACGTTGACAATAAGAATTGCCTTAGTTTTTATTTTTACTTTTTATATTAACTACAGAGAAAAATGAAACGTCATAAAATATATATTTTGTAAGGACTAAATATTATGAATAGGGACTATAATCATTTTGATTCGATAATTAATCGAGCTATGGTGTTAAATTAGCGATACCTTCAAATATATTCTTTAAAGAAAAAAATTAAGTAAGCAACGTAAATTACCTATTTTCTAAAACGTGCTTAGTGTAATGATTCATTCTACAGTCCTTCTATAAGATAACCCCTGCTGAGACTACCTGCTGTTAGAATTGTAAATGATACTCTTAAGCCTGCTTCACAATGTGCAAACTTTTGTTTACAGAAATTGTGGTGTCCAAGTTTTAAATTTCACAGTGTACTATTGTGAATGTTTAAGTGAGGCTAAAAACGAAAAAAAAATGTTCCTGTACTCACTTAATTTAGTAAAGTAATGACGTACAATAAATCTATCACAATTTGTCGAAGTAGAGAAGATTGAATTATTGAAGAAATTAAAAAATGAATCATGCAACCTGGACTACCAAAATGACACCTTGATTTTGTTTAAAATGTACGAGTACTTTGTTGGCAACGAAGTAGAGATAATAGAACATTAAGAACACAAAAAACGCTTGAAAATTACTGATGACTAAGACTACTCATACCATCCTTACAAAAACATGATGAGAATTAAGTTAAGATTGATTTGACGACATTTACTGATTATCTTCTCTACAACACGGATGAATCAGGAAAAACAAGATCCTAGAGGTGACTGTAGAATATATAGCACAACAACCAAATATTGCCAACGAAAATAAAGATGTGCAGATATTTAATTTTGGTGACATACCAGTTATTTATGATTTCCTCAATAACGGTGATGGTAACTTTGTATGTATAAATGTGATCGAAGTAACTGAAGAAACATTGCTCCATGACACACTTAACTGTGCAAAATACATTCTTAACCCTGAAGTACGGAGGTTCGAGTTTATGCTTCCAACATCGCACATCCACATTTAAAGGTTAATAAAAACGTTATTGACTTAGCAGGATACGTCACAAAGAAAAGAACAAAAAGAGGTAAAAGGTTGCCATTTCTACTAACTTCTGCTATGTGGAAGGAGATAAAAGAATGACCAAATAATAGGGACAGAACGAGAAAAAAAGGAAAAAAAAACGAAAAGAGAAGAAAGCAAATACAGTTACAACCCCAAAGACAATAAAAAAGACCAAAAACGGCAATCAAACAAACATTTCAATTATTGTTAATGGAAATAAGGAAAGTGTAAAGCAGAGTATATAAAAAACGGAAGAAAGTTGTTACCAGTGTGATTAGGACAGAAAGGAACATAAATTAAGAAAAAAGAAGTTTACCATCGTAACATATTAGGAAACTGTTTGTCGATGAAAAAGAGGATCCTGATTTTATAAATAATAAAACAAGTAATATGGCCAGTAAAAAAAAGGTTAGGAATTTTGTAAATAAATCTATTGGTAGACAAAGGATTGTGTTTTATATGTTGTTTTAATTCATCTGCCGAAAACTCGGCTATAAAATGTATGTCGTGCATTTGAATATTTCATTCTAGGTGTGCAGCCTGTTCGTGTGGTACGCAGACATATGATATTGTTTTAAAAAGTAGATTTTTTCAAAGTCAGTTTAAACTATTCTTTTAGGTTTTTTAGTGGTTACAATTTAAAAATATTCTTAATTATGCAGTATATCCCATTGACCATCTGTCAATTTTGACATATATGGAAACATAATTATGTTTTTTATTCTGAATCTACGTGAAAAACTAGGCTGACTATATGTATACAAATCTTACTCAAAAAGTGATAGTTTTTGAGATATTTTTAAACATTTGATCGGGCCAATTCGGCCTTCAAATATTTTACTTTTTTTTAGGTTATTATTTGAAACGTAAAATTTAAATGTTATTCACACTTAGAGAGGTAACGACTTTAATTATTCATGGTTTAAAAGTGGACATTGGTTATACAGGTTTTCTCTAACTCTGTAATCAAAAATGATAGAACATTATAAATCAAATAGAACACCCTAAATATTATTTTTCTCATACTCTGTACTTTTAAACCATGGATAATTAAAATCGTTACTGCCCTAAGTGTGAATAAAATTTAAGTTTGATATTTAAAATAATAACCTAAACAACCTAAAACATCTGAAAGCCGATATTGATCTAAGAAGTGTTTAAGAATCGATATCTCTAAAAGTATCACTTTTTGAGGAAGACACGTATACATAAAGTTATCATAGTTTTTCACGTTGACTTAGAATAAAAAATAAAAAATATAATGTTTCCATTTTAAATGTCAAAGTTGACAAGTCGTTCATGAAAATGAGACACCATGTTTAATTAAAAATATTTTTAAATTGTAGCCACTGATAAACCTAAAAGAACGGTCAACACTAATTTTGAATAAATCTATTTTTTAAAGGCAATATCATAGGTCCGCGTACTCCGTGGACAGGTGGTATAAGAGAACACTATAAGTGTTTAAATTTAAACTTCTTTAAATGGAAAAATATGAAAAAAGTTTTAAACAAAAGTTGTAGTTTAAGATCTTAAATACAACTTTTATGAAAAAAATTTTTTAATATCTCAATTTGTAGCAAATACAGCGGATTTTTAGGGAAATATTTTTTGACTGCTGTTTTCATAGCTTTTCATAACTTTGAAATTAGGTTTTGTACGTTTATCTTATTTCTGCAAATTTTTGCTCATAATTATTTCAATAATTAATAAAATGACTTTCTTTTGTAAACTTTTTTTCCAATTACTACTTTTTCATCTTATTAAAACTAAACCGGTTACAATGAAAAAAAATATCACTTTTTCAATTTAGAATTTTTTTATCACTTTGTTGAAACGTAAAATTTAGATGACGTATAATTTCTATAATATTTTAAATCTATAAAAATTCAACAAAACATACTTCAAAGTCTATATTTGAAAATTTTTGTTTTATTTTACAAATTTTTATTATTAAATTTAAATGGTGTATTATTTTTATCCACAGGTGAAAAAATCAATAAGAACTCTTGAAAATTCAACTCATAAATAAATATTTCTAGTAGCGGTTACATACAAAGTGTTTCAGTGAAAGCGTACAAAAATTAAACAAGGCATAGGGGATGCTCTACTGAACAATTTGAGGTAGGGAACCTGGGGTCCGATAATTCAGCTTAAAGAGATATGGGACTAAACTTGTCTGGAGTCCGATAAATTAGCTTAAAGAGATACTTTTCAACTTTTTTTTATTTACATTAGTTACAGTTAACTTACAAATACCATCATTGAAACAGTTAACCGAACTTACAAGAGTTGCTCAAAGTGACGGCCACCAACTTCAAAGCAAGTTTGACATCGGCGTACAAGATTCTGAATAGCACTGAGTAATAAATGGGTATGTTGTTGATTTAGAGCATGTTCTGTCATGAGACAAGACAGAGCCACTTCATGGGCAAGTACAGAAAACCTGCATCATGACGTCATAGTACAAATAAACAGACAATCTGATAAAGATGTTTTCTTCCATATCTCTTTAAGCTGAATTATCGGACCCTAGGTTCCCTAGCTCAAATTGTTCAGTAGAGCATTTCCTATGCCCTGTTTAATTTTTGCACGTTTTTACTAAAACACCCTGTATAGTAAAAACGTAACTAATGTTACCTACATATATTTATAATAAAGCAGTGATAGGTGAGGTAAGAATGCCGAGAGCAGATGCGCCGCTGTGTATGACATATACACACAGTGGGAATCTTTAGTGTGGCATAATTAATATGTTTAAGTACCAGATCGTTTACGACAGAAATCCTCGGACTGTTTAATTTTGTTTTTTTAAGGGCATAATTCCTGAAATTCAAATTAATTTTTAACCTCCATACGTTTTCAATAACGTTATTAATATTTTTTAAATGGCCGTATCTAAATTTTTTGTAGTTTTGTGTTTAGACATGTGTCACTTTTGACATGGACGTTGACAGTTCCTAAGATATTAATTTTTGAACTAAAACATCAAACAAAAACTAGAGATATTTTACAAGTATTTTTGAAACACTGATAAACCTTTTGTCAGTTGGTAACGATCATTTATTACAAATTACAAACCATTTTTTTAAAGATAAAGGTAAAACAAATGATCGTTACCAACTGATAAAGTGACTTACAAAATTTTACTTGTTTCAAAAAAACTTGTAAAAAATGTCTGGTTTTTGTTTGCTTCAAAAATTAATAATTCGGGAATGGTCAATGTCAATGTCAAAAATGACACATGTACACATGAAAACCTCAGAATGCTTAAGTCTACCCAAAACTGCAAAACCATTATGTAGTGCCATTTAAAAAAAAACTGTCAATAACATCATTGCGAAAAGTAAAAGGGGTAAAAAATGAATCTGAATTTCAAAAAATATGCGTTTTTTAATATTATATTATGTACGAAGAATTGTAAGAAGCATATTAAGTACGACTGTGAAGTGTTGCGCACAAGCCGCGTAGAGAAAGTACCCATTCACATCGCGCTTATATAAATCGCAATTCCTTCAAACGGCGCTAGGAGGTGGGTACACCCACTACTTTGTCGTTTTCTCACACTTGGTCATTTTAGTCATCTTTGCATGCATTTTTTGCATATTTGTGACAAATAAATGGGGGTGTTACCTGTTTTGTAGAAGGATTGCAGTACTCGCGTATCTCCAGGAGGTAGAAAGATAACCCGTCAGTCGGTGAGTGGGAACCGTGAGTTTGAACCAACCTCATTGGTTCAGGAAGTTGAAGTAGAAATGGGCGCCAGGTCCTTATCACTTCTCAAAAATTCTAGCAAGGACCAATTGCCAGTAGTGTTTCTGAAAATACGGTCAAGTACGCAAAGACAAATGTTCCGGAAAGAAAATCAGTATTTAGATCAAACAAACAACGTATATTGGACACCTGTTTACACAAAAAAAATCATACACACGAGAGCACCATGAATATGACTAAATATTTAAAGAATGAGTCGAATAAATAACAGAACTAATTAGAGACAAGAGTGGCGTTCACTTAATTACTCGTGTCACGACCGCAGTCAAAAACATGTAAAGAAATTACGGTTTATAATTAATTATGCACGAGCTAACATGTCAGAATTTCTTAAGTAAAAGGGTTTCCGTTTAATTCGTGTCACAGAATTTATAATTACAAGAAACTCTTAAAACATTAATTATGCGCCTGTCGCGATTATTTATGATACGCTATTGGTTAACGACCTAGATTCTTGAAGTACGCCACTGCAAAATGCGTGGTATGTTGTGCGCATAATTTATTTAGCCAATCAGAATCAACAGAAAATGTACGCTAAAAAGATGGCCGCTTTGTTTACCATCTAAAATTAACAAGTTATAGTGAAAGCTTTCGTAAGGGAGAATTTATTCAAAATCATCAATTCGATTTGTTATGTAGTTTGATAATTGCTCCGGGTAAGTGCACGAACCTGTCGCTTTCGATTTTCTGTTTATCTTTTAAGGCAATATTCCAAACTGAAGCTCGCTTACTATGACTTTACATTGGTTTCAATTTAAGTACATTAGCCGATATTAATAGAGAACGTTGATCTGATTTATGATAATAACACGAACTAAAAGGACAGACTTTACTGAACGCACACAAAATTTAAGTAAGTTATCTAAAAGTTTCCGCACTGTGTCACCTTTTCGTTCTTAAAGGGGAAGCATGAATGTATGGACGCCAAATAAAAGAAAAGGACTACGACCTTACGAAGTGGTGCTGGCCTCGATCAACTGCTGGTCTTTGGCGATAGCGAAGTCCCTATCGGATGTTGAAAACGAGCCCAACTTCCATCCCTTTGACCGGATTGATACCAGGCATCAGGCAGCATGTTACTGGGAAGAGAAGCCGATGCGAACCCTTTCAGCACGAAAACCCAGAGAACATCGAAGAATAGGAGGAAGGAAAAAAACCCCTACAAATAATTAGCAGATAAGGAGGGCTCTTTGTGAAGCCGTCCACGTTCTTTGTAATTACCTGTGAAAATGTTTTTCCGCTTAAATCATCGAACAACGTGAACTACGAATAAACCATATACGTTCAATTTCTATATTTTCGTTTTAGATTAACATTTATTCGAGGATGGATGGATTAAAACCGCATTTTCTGGAGCGTCTTTTTCACAGCGGCTTTTTTTTTACAGACAGCCAAAATGGCTTCTGCCGGAAACGAGTATTTTCTTGTCTCCCCCAGCTGCCAACCTTATTATTTTCTCTACAGAATCGTTGTGTAAGGAAAGTTGCCTATACCACAGGTAAACGCAAAGAATTTTTCAAACGTTCTTAATTGAACGTTACAAATCCCCCGAGCAAGACAATAAGCTCCCTGAGAGCTGAGGAACTAAACGGAGGTGTATACCTCACAAAGAAAGAAAGTAATTCGGGACCAAAGACAAGATACCGTAAGTGGAGTAGTCATGAATGAGTTATATACCAATTAAAGCCGCAAAAAGCGAAATAGTAATCCACAGAAGGAAAAATGAAGCAACCCAACGAGGAATTACCAAAAGAAAATTAGGGTACTAGTACAAAAACCGCTTCAATAAGTGAAACGCCCAACAGGCAAGAAAATTACTAGACCCGGTGGTATAATCAAAGCAATGATCAACGCCAACACGGAGATGTATAAGGTCCTAAAAGCACAACTAACCTTAAGGAAAATAATACTCCAAGAAGAAGGATAGAAAAGATAAAAACCCAAAAGGAAACCCAACCCCAACTTATGGTCTAAGTAACCCCCGCCGTTGTGGTTTCGACCTAAAAGAAACAAAACCCACCCCCACAACGGATCGCTAACTCTATAGTGGTAGCCACTGAAAACCCAAAGAAAACCCCCATCCCTATAGAATAAGAAGAAAAGAAAGGAAAAATCCCAAAATTTTGCCCAAAAATCTAAAAAAATAAAAGTACTGGTGCAAGGACACAGTTTGAGATTCCGCAGTAGCTACGACCAAGGATCCACTGACGGAGGTTAAGGGTAGACGGTTTACCCCTGCTCCAGCTCTCACACTCCACCGTTCCGGCCCCCGAAGAGTTTTTATTTACCTGGCAGTGAGCAAGTTTACCGACAACAGAAGCTCCGCCACCCCTCACGTCAACACCCCAAGTCCCCAGACAAAGCAGTATCCCCTAGCAAGAATGAAAGAAGAGAAAGCTGTTAGAAAGAAAGACGAGGAAAGAAGATAGAAGTCACAATCGAGAATAAGATATTCCACCCTCCTCCTCGTAGGAGAAATGAAACTAAAAGAAAACTTACTCTTCTGTGTGGCCGATACCATCACAGAAAATAGTAGAGACATATAACTAAACAAACTAAATGTAAAGTGAATACTCCAAAATAGGAGAAAAGGAAGTAAATAAAGTAAAGTCAAATTTTCTACCTTTTGTCAGCAACCCACCCCAAAACAAACCTAGCAGTTTAAGAGGGCACGCTGTTCCGCACGAGATTGGAGCATTGTGTTTCTCCCACAGAAACCAACAAAGAATTTTCGAACGTAAACCGCTTAACAAAAGATAGCCAGGTCTAGATGTAAGATGACCGGGATAGTGTGTCCATATCCCTACGTGCCCAACCAACCGCCCAAAAGAAAATAATAAAAAAACCAACAGATCCACCTTAACGAGATACCTACTTATCTGAACACAAAAAAGTCCTTTCCAGAACTTCCAAGGAAACTAACTAATCTAAAGTCATGGCTTTAATAGCCTAAAGAAAATTTACTAGCAAAATAAAAATTGACTGTTCTTGGAAGAAATAATCCACTATAGTGTGGGCCTTAAGAAACCAAAACTTAAACTACCATAATCCCGCCCAGTGACGGTAACCCCAAGGAAGGGAGAAATAATGTTAAATAGGGACCATTCTGCGAGAATGGTGTTCCCCAAAAAACAAACTCATTTAAGTTACTTCCGAGAACCAATATTTTAACGTCTAATTACTAAGTAAAGAAACACACCTACCTAAAGAATACGTATATCGTAACCAAACGAAACTCTATAAGCCAGCCTTAGCTGTTAAGAACGTAAAGTAAGGATTTGCGAAATGTTCGCTAAAGCATAATGCTTTCAGAAAGAAAAGTAAACTTAAGACTAAAGGAGCAAAATATTGCTAGAAATGTGAGCCTGCGGCTCTATCAAACTTATCTATCTCGATACCTACGCTAAATCTTAAAACTAAGTAAACAGCACAAACTATAAAGTAGGAATAGGATCTGTAAGTCACAACGAAAGTCAAAATCGAGTAAAGTCATATCAGTGAAATTGTCTACGTCAAGGTGATACGGTCTCATTAGAGAAATGTGGTTTTAGGTCTTTGACGTGCCAGGTTCCCACCTGATTTCCCTCTGGATCTTCGAGCTCATAAGTCCAGGGAGATAATCGTTTTCGTATAGTAAAAGGACCGAGAAATTTCGGAGCCAGTTTGGCATTGAAGAAACGCGCGGCATCAGAAAGCACGTAGTTACGTTTCCAAACTGCATCCCCGACAGAGAATGAAACTGGACGTCGTCGTAGATTATAAGTATTCGCATATTTTTCCTTAGCTTTCACCAATTTCGCGTAAATGAGTAAAAGAAGGAGCGTCAGGCTCATAACCAAAGAGAGTATGCTCTCTACCAAAGAGACTATAATAAGGAGTGAAGCCAGTTACTTCATGCTTAGCCGTACGTATTGCACAACCAATCTTAGGAAGTAGAGTATCCCAATGTCGTTGATTACCCTTCACGTAAGAAGCTATCATGGTTTTAACACGCGGTTCACTCGCTCTGCGGGATTCGCTCTAGGATGGTATTTCGCGGTAAAAAGTATTCGGGTGCGGTAGTCTGCACACAATTTCGAAAACTCCTTACTTCTAAACTGAACCCCATTGTCGGCAATAATATACTGAGGAGTGCCGTATACCAAAAATATTTGTTCTTCTAGTAATCGAACGACTGATGAAGCCAAAGCATTACGTAAGGGAAAGAAACATGAGTATTTAGTGAAGTAGTCAGAAATAACGAAGATGTAAGAATGACCTTTTGTAGATCGTGGCAAAGGTCCTACCAAATCTATACTTAAAACTTGCCAAGGCTTAGTAGCCATAGCCCGAGGAGCTAAATGACCAGCGGGTTGATTTTGCTCTACCTTATGAGCACCGCAAGTAGGACATCTCCGAATATAAGTATGAATGTCGGCACGACATTTTGGCCAATAATAGTATCGCGCTATACGAGCGAAAGTCTTGTACACGCCAGCATGACCGGCGGTGGGATCATTGTGATTCTCGCGAAGAATTCGACCACGATCTGATTTAGGGACTACTAATTTCCATCGTTCGTTAGGATCTTCCAAAGGAAGAGGTTCTTGTCTATCACAATACTTATAAATACGTGTACCATCGACTCTCCATTTAGGATATTTAGCAGGAGTAGAAAGGATTTTTGTTCGAAGAGAAACGTACCAATGGTCACTTTCCGTGTCAACGAGAAGACCGGGAGAACTAGAGTTAATCTCAACCTTCGGTACCGAACGAGAAAGGGCATCGGGCACCAGATGTTCCGCGCCTTTGCGATGAATAATCTCGAAGTCATACTGTTGTAGTCGTATAGACCAACGAGCAAGTCTACCAGACGGACTTTGAAGACGACTTAGCCATACCAAGGAGTGGTGGTCGGTGATTACCGTGAATTTACTTCCTTCCACGTACGGACGAAACTTCTCTATAGCCCACAGGACTGCGAGACACTCTTTTTCCGTCGTTGAGTAATGTCTCTCTAATTTCTTCAAAGAACGACTAGCAAAACAAATGACCTTTTCTCCTTCTTCCGAAGTTTGTGATAGAACGGCTCCCAACCCGAAGTCTGAAGCATCTGTCTGTATTGTGAACGGACGAGTAAAATCAGGACATGTGATGATCGGAGCGGAAGCCAGAAGTTGTTTCAAAGTACCGAAAGCATTCTCGCAACCATCATCCCAACTAAAAGTTACATTTTTCCGAGTTAATCGCGTAAGAGGAGCCATTAGTGATGAGAAATTTGGGATAAAACGCCTATACCAACTGGCCATTCCGACTATGCGGCGTACTTCTGTGACTGTCTTAGGTGGTGCCATATTTAAAATCGCAGACACTTTGTCCGGATCTACCAAAAGTCCGTGTTTATTCACCACGTAGCCAAGATATCGAAGTTCTCCACGACAAAAGTGACATTTATCTTTTCTCAGAGTAAGCCCTGCCGTAAAAAGTCGTTTTAACACCAGCGAAAGAACTTGAAGATGTTGCTCAAAAGTAGGAGTGGCGATGATAATATCATCTAAGTAAGCGAAGCAATACGGTTCGAGATCTGATCCCAAAACTCTGTCAATAAGTCGTTGAAAGGTGGCCGGAGAATTGTGCAAACCGAAAGGAAGTCTAGAGAATTCAAACAGTCCACGCCCAGGAACTACAAAAGCGGTAATAGGTTTAGACTCAGAACTAAGCGGAATTTGCCAATAAGCCGAACGAATGTCTAGACTCGACAAGTATTTCGCACCTTTCAATCTATCCAGGATTGTAGAGATATAAGGGGGGGATAACAGTCACGATCCGTGACTGCGTTCACCTTCCGAAAGTCAATGCAAAAACGATAAGACCCATCCTTCTTTTTGGCCATAACCACTGGACTACTCCAGGGACTTGAAGATGGTTTCACTACTCCTAATCTGAGCATTTCATCCAATTCCGCATTCACTTGAGCTAATAGATAAGGAGACATAGGGTAATGTCGCTGTCTAATTGGTTCTGACTTAGTAATAATCCGATGTTCTACTAACGAGGTACATCCGAGACCCAACGGTTGTAAACTAAAAGATTCTGTCAATGTCTTGGACAATTCTAGTTGTTGTTTAGCGTCAAGTTCGTCAAAATCATGTAAGTGAGAAGAAGTAACTAAAGTATTTAAGGAAGGCTGCACAAACGACCACTGACCGGTGCGGAAGTCCGGGATAACGCCCATTTGCTTCCAGAAGTCTACTCCGAGAATGAGAGAGTGCGGTAAGTCAGGAATGATTAATACTTCTAACAAAATGGTTTTTCTTCTAACGTAAAAGGCAAAAGAACGACACCTGTCACTCTGCATTTCCGTCCATCGGCTAATGAACAGTCAGCAATAGAAGAAGAGCGCAAAGAGCAACCACTAGCCCGAAGTATCTCCCATCCAGGATCTCCCATGACAGTCCGAGAAGCACCGGAATCGAGTAATCCCAAGAACTCGTGACCAAGAATTTTTAAACGCAAATAAGGCCGTTCGTCGCCTCGCACACTACTCAAGATGAAATCCAAGTGATAACGATTACGCATGCCTAAGTCCTTAAACCCGTTTTCCGAGGGATAAACGAGTGTGAGGTCGGTACCTCGGTTTTCCGACCCACCGACTAGTTTCCTGCGCCTTACATTTAGGGCAGCTACGTCTAGTCACCCCAAGTTTCCCACAACCGTAACAGTGTTTACGCTGGTCCTTAGAGCAGTGAGGAGAAATATGTCCCTTCTCTCCGCAATTCCAACAAACTACTTCTCTAGGTACTCTAGAAGAACTAAATACGCGAGGAGAAAATTTGGAAGTCTTGTCCGAAGGAACAACCGGAGTGTTCAGTTGAGCCACTGAAGTCGTCGCCGTCTCACTTGACGTGCTTAAGGAAAGGCAAGCCAAATCAGGTTCAAGTAATGTCTTTGTCTTACGTGAGGGTGGTGGTCGAAAGTTCTCTATCGAGTAGCGTACAAATTCAAGTCGTTTGCCGTGTGTCAGTAATTCAGAAACCGAGTGAAGAGGAATACGCGCTAGTTCCGCCTTATAGAAAGGTTGAACGTTACGAAAAATCGTGTCCAAACGTTCCGATTCAGAAGGTGGATTAGTCAAACGATCGAATAAACCTTGCAGCGCAGCTACGAATAAACTAAGTGTCTCCTCTGGACCCATAGTACGATTACGAATTTCTTCCATGAGCCGATAGTCGTAGTCTACTGGTTGAAATTCGGACCGCAGTAAAGTAATAACATCGTTCCACGAATGCAGATTGTCGCGCTGAGCACGATAGATAAGGAGTGCAGGACCGGTGAGTAAATCTGGGGTCGCGTTAAATAATTGTTGCGAAGTAAGACCTCTAGCAGAAGCTAACTCTTTTACTCGTAGTATAAATTCATTTACCGAAGCGTCACCAATGCCGGAAAAGGTAAGATTCCATTTAGAAATATTAGGATAATAAGTCGACTTAGACGGTTTGTCCACGGAAGGTTCCTTAGGAGGGGATTCAGTACTATCGGAATCGCTATCTGAAGTAGACGACTTCTGCTTAGGACTTGACGTAACAAAAGGAAGACCAGAAGCGTTCAGCTTAGATTTCGGAAATTTATGAATTTTTGTGTCGAACTCATTTTTGAGTGTTTTGAGTTGTAACATGAACGACCGTTTCTTGTCAACTTCGACGTCCCCCTCAGCGTTGCTGCGTTCACACCTACCCCACAAATGAGTCCACAAGGTAGAAATTCGAGGAAAAGATTTTGTCGAAACGTCGCCAGTAAATTTAGTTAAGGCCGTGTTCAATTCCGCAAGACCTAATTCAAGAGCAGCAGAATCTTCCGAAAACAAAATTGTATGAGCCACTATCGATAAGCTCTTGTCCGCCTCCAATTGACGAGCGCTTCTTAAATTTTTCCGAAGGGTGTCTACAGTGCCAGTACTATCAAATTTCCTAGCCGTTAACTCGTATCGCAATTCCTCTACCTTTAGTAGATTTACATAAAACTTCCACGCAGACATTTTCGTCTTAAAAGAATTTATACTAATAGCAACTACAAAAACCAGTCTAAGGAATTCGTCTCAGAAAATATGTTTTCGAAAGGAAAACAACCCAAAAGTAAAACTAGTAGCACCACAACATCGAAGCCCCAAGTAAACACTAAGTATAAGTAAACGTGTCCAAAAGTGAGTAATAAGCCAACGTTCCAGAAAACTAGATAAACTAGAAAAATATAAATTGAGAAAACAGGTCCCCAAAAGTCGACACAAAAGTCAGCCTTTAGAAAATAGAGCCAAATCAAATCGAGCCCCACGTTGGGCGCCAAATTATTTGTGACAAATAAATGGGGGTGTTACCTGTTTTGTAGAAAGATTGCAGTACTCGCGTATCTCCAGGAGGTAGAAAGATAACCCGTCAGTCGGTGAGTGGGAACCGTGAGTTTGAACCAACCTCATTGGTTCAGGAAGTTGAAGTAGAAATGGGCGCCAGGTCCTTATCACTTCTCAAAAATTCTAGCAAGGACCAATTGCCAGTAGTGTTTCTGAAAATACGGTCAAGTACGCAAAGACAAATGTTCCGGAAAGAAAATCAGTATTTAGATCAAACAAACAACGTATATTGGACACCTGTTTACACAAAAAAATCATACACACGAGAGCACCATGAATATGACTAAATATTTAAAGAATGAGTCGAATAAATAACAGAACTAATTAGAGACAAGAGTGGCGTTCACTTAATTACTCGTGTCACGACCGCAGTCAAAAACATGTAAAGAAATTACGGTTTATAATTAATTATGCACGAGCTAACATGTCAGAATTTCTTAAGTAAAAAGGGTTTCCGTTTAATTCGTGTCACAGAATTTATAATTACAAGAAACTCTTAAAACATTAATTATGCGCCTGTCGCGATTATTTATGATACGCTATTGGTTAACGACCTAGATTCTTGAAGTACGCCACTGCAAAATGCGTGGTATGTTGTGCGCATAATTTATTTAGCCAATCAGAATCAACAGAAAATGTACGCTAAAAGATGGCCGCTTTGTTTACCATCTAAAATTAACAAGTTATAGTGAAAGCTTTCGTAAGGGAGAATTTATTCAAAATCATCAATTCGATTTGTTATGTAGTTTGATAATTGCTCCGGGTAAGTGCACGAACCTGTCGCTTTCGATTTTTCTGTTTATCTTTTAAGGCAATATTCCAAACTGAAGCTCGCTTACTATGACTTTACATTGGTTTCAATTTAAGTACATTAGCCGATATTAATAGAGAACGTTGATCTGATTTATGATAATAACACGAACTAAAAGGACAGACTTTACTGAACGCACACAAAATTTAAGTAAGTTATCTAAAAGTTTCCGCACTGTGTCACCTTTTCGTTCTTAAAGGGAAGCATGAATGTATGGACGCCAAATAAAAGAAAAGGACTACGACCTTACGAAGTGGTGCTGGCCTCGATCAACTGCTGGTCTTTGGCGATAGCGAAGTCCCTATCGGATGTTGAAAACGAGCCCAACTTCCATCCCTTTGACCGGATTGATACCAGGCATCAGGCAGCATGTTACTGGGAAGAGAAGCCGATGCGAACCCTTTCAGCACGAAAACCCAGAGAACATCGAAGAATAGGAGGGAAGGAAAAAACCCCTACAAATAATTAGCAGATAAGGAGGGCTCTTTGTGAAGCCGTCCACGTTCTTTTGTAATTACCTGTGAAAATGTTTTTCCGCTTAAATCATCGAACAACGTGAACTACGAATAAACCATATACGTTCAATTTCTATATTTTCGTTTTAGATTAACATTTATTCGAGGATGGATGGATTAAAACCGCATTTTCTGGAGCGTCTTTTCACAGCGGCTTTTTTTTTACAGACAGCCAAAATGGCTTCTGCCGGAAACGAGTATTTTCTTGTCTCCCCCCAGCTGCCAACCTTATTATTTTCTCTACAGAATCGTTGTGTAAGGAAAGTTGCCTATACCACAGGTAAACGCAAAGAATTTTTCAAACGTTCTTAATTGAACGTTACATATTAAATATCAGTTTATCGAAAAATAAGAATATACGTTTTGTTCCTTTCTATTTCAGCTTCACCATTATTTTTTATTTCTGACAATTGGACTATCACACAAGCATTCAGCTTGGATTGAATATATTATTTTAAAAAATATCAATTGCAATTGTGCATAAACTAATTGCCCGACAATTGCAGAGTTTTGCATACACTAAGTACGTAATGACGGATCTACGAATTTTAAAAGAAAAACCCAAATACTTCACTTTTTCCAATTTTTCTCCAAAAGTTATTACCTAATCGAGTCGAATTGGTGCTCATTTTATTCATATTTGTATCTTCTATAACTTTTTTTTACACCATTACCATTGGTTTATTATTTTTTATTCAGGAAAAAAAAGTTGAGAAAAAACACGCGTCTTTGCATATAAATGTGAATTAACTATACAATGATAATTCATTTTCCGTATAAAACATAAATATAAGGTACTTATACTATTTACAATTACATGGCGCAGGCGGTATTCTACTATTATTTGCTCTACTGACTGACTAAAATATGTAAATTTAACCCAAATTGCCTTTGTTCAAGAGTCGATAGTTTTCAAAATATAGAACGTCAAAGTTATTATCTTTATTAGTTTTTGTAAGATCATTTTTTAATAGCTGTACTATTTGCACAAAATTGAGTACTTAGTGGTTTTTGGGATGAAAATTAGAAATCCGTTCTCATTTTTGTGGTAAACTGCAGGGGGTCCTAATTTTTTTTGTCCCTTCCTGTATTAAATGTTTAATTGAATATTTTTATATTCCAACTTCTTTTGCCCCAAAAAGGTATACTCAACAAATGTCGCTCTGAAAAACAGTTTCTGAAATAAGTGGATTTTTACTTTATCTTTAATTAAATAGAAAAATTTGCAATTGTCTATTCACACTTTATCTAGGTTTAGGACTTGCCCAAATTAATAATTGAGCGTGTTTAAAAGCCAAAGGCAACAACAATAATAAAAGCAAAATGTGTGTCTGACGACATCTCGTGTAAAAACATTGACACGTATGATTAGTATAAACTAAGAAAATGCCAACAGTTAAATGTAAGGACATGTGTGCGTTTACGTGCATGTCGCTATCTAAGCAACAGCCAAGTAATATTTTACTTGGCTTTATCAACACTCGTGCGTTTAAGGCATTGAAGCTGTTGCTTAGATAGCGATATGCACGTAAACGCACACATGTCCTTACATTTAACTGTTGGCATTTTCTTAGTTTTAACAATAATAAATTTAAAACCAAAAGGTCACCAACATAAATAATGTAAAATCAAAATTGCCAAGACGATATACACAAAAAAATTAGGACATTTTAAATGTAAAAAAAGTGATTTAAGTGGCGCCCTCTGCATTTTACTACAAAAATTAGAACGTATTTTAAATTCTGATCACAAAATAATAGTAATAATAATAAAAAACCACCGAGTGCCAAATTTCGTGCAAATACTACAGCTATTAAAAAAATTACCCAAGAAAAACTAATAAAAAATAATAACTTTGACGCTCTGTATTTTGGAAACTATCAACTTTTGGACTAAAGCGATTTAGGTTAAATCGGTATATTTTAGTTCCAGATATCTACAGTAGATTTGTATACACAGAATATCGGAACACCCTGTATATAATACTATAATACACAGGGTGTTCCAAGGTTATTTTTACATCCGAAAACCTTGCATCAAACCCAAAATTCTAAGCGAAAAAGTCTAAATAACATATGGTCGAAAATGTATCGTTTTCACAAAATTCTCAAAAATATCGCATCAGGGCAATAGTTTCCTCTCTGTCTCAGTCTTTTGTTGAGCGTAGGCAAGACAGAGAGAAAAGGTCGTGCTCAAACGAACGTTTTCATGCGCCGTTTGCGAATGAAACATTACGTGGTGTACGCCTTCGAAGTAAACTAACTTTGGACAGTCCCATGTCACTGGTGTTAGATTTTGTCGCGTCAAGCTGGTAGAAAAAAAGAAATAAAAAGTAGAACCGAATAGTTGCCGGTCGTGGGAATCGAATCCGCATCGAGGCGCTTATAGTCGAGCAGCTTGTAGTTATCGACCTTCAAACTAGAGAAGCAATTGAAATGTTGCGCGCTTAACGCTCATTGGACAGCGATATTTTTGGGAATTGTGTGAAAACGGTACGTTTTCGACCATATGTTATTTGGACTTTTTCGCATAAAATTATGGGGTTAATGCAGGGTTTCCGGATGTAAAATAAACTCGGAACACCCTGTATACTGACTAAAAGATAATTAGTTCTAGTTTCCAACAGGATACAGAAATTTAAGTTAAGCAAGTTATTTATTAAGTTTAAACTTGTTAGTGTTAAGCGGTAGTATTAAAAACACCCTGTATGTCATAATGTAATAATAAATATTGCAAAAAGAATGTTGAAAACTTTTAGTAAAGTGGTGTAAGTTAAATTTGTTTGTTCTTACTTATCTTGAAGTTATTGTATTTTTTTGGAGGGTCTGCAGATCAGGTAACATCGTTTTATCTCAGAAACGGAAGTAAGTAGGTATATAGACATGTTAAGGAACATACATTATTTTTTATTGCACAATTCAAAAATACAAAAAATTACAGGGTGTTTTATTTAAAATAGCCCAACTTTAATATAGTACGTATTTCTGGAGCACCCTGTACAATCCAAAATATTTTAAATGCTACAGAATAATTCGTTGGCAGTGCCCCACCCTGTATAAAAATTTTAGCTTCAGTTTTAACCTTTATTTAAAAATTTTTTTCATTTCTTAAAGAGTGTCGTTAAAATAATGTTCATGCAAAAAGAACCTTCACTGCACTTGAACAGTTAGATCTATTAAAAAATCTTTACTTTTGTAACAAAATAATTCAAATAAAAGTTGTAGCTTGTAGATCTTAGGTACAGTTTTTGTTGGAATTTTTTCTTGCAGTCTCATTTTTTAAAAATTTATATTGAAAAAAATAAAAAACTCAGTTAAATACAGTTGTGCACAGGTAACTACAGGTCACTTTGAATAGAGAAAGTTTGCTTCATTAGTAGTGCTATAGTTCAACTATCTAAATTCCAAATTTAATTCATTCTAAAAAAATTTTTCTAGATTTTGAGAACATTTTGTGTATATTGATTTGATTATGAGTAAATAAATGTTTAAGTTTACTACAAGTTTCATCTAATCGTAATTATTGTACTTACTTATATCGCAGGTCCCTAATGTACCTGTAAGCTACCTATCTAATATGCTTATTCTTCTGGTTATTCCAATAACCATTTAAAAGAAGCCAATTTTTTTTGTAAAAAACTAGAAATAATATCAAAACTGGGTTTGCACAAAGTTGATCTATAAAATTTAAGAAATATCTTAGGTTATTACAGTTTCTATTATATTCCAATCAGTTGCAGGAAAAAAAACATAATTTAAAATTTCTTAAGGGGCCAATAACTGTACTTCTTACCCAGTTAATAACAAAGATGGATCGTTTTCGTTACCGATAAACTTCAACAGCCAAACTACCATTTTTGCATACATCACCACAAAACCATTCTCAATAAAAGTGGGTGTAATAACAATAAAGCATCTTGATCTTGACTTTTTTGACAAACAAAGAAAAAACTAAGCAATTGCAACACTTAGGATGTAAATTATGTAATTTATTACCTTCAAAGATTCACATAACTAGTTTTAATTACATTTTGCACTTACTGAAAATTAATTAAGAATAATGTACATATTATTACACTTAAGTAAATTATAAATTCCTTTAAAATTACCTGTGCATAATTAATGGTCCTCTAATTGTGTAAACTGGTATTTGAAGTAAGGATCTATCTGATGTACATTCAAAAATAACTAAAGCAATACTTACAGCGATTACCATTTCTAACGATCCCGTTTGATTCGATTGTTCAATTTTAAACAACAAACACAACAAAGCCACAAACATTAGACGAGGACCCATAACTGCAATTTTATACACCGCAGCTAATTAGAACATAAATTAAGTTTTTTTTCTTGTTCACGACACAGAATTATGAAAACCGAATTGTATCTAACTATTCACACTGAATGTCATAGATTTTGTAATAACAATTTATGCAACGCTTGAATTATCGTTAACAGTCAAATACAATCTTTACGTGTGCACTTGTTCAAATAAAATGAGCACCTTTACACAAATGAATGGTTTGCGGATGTATCTGTTCAAATTTTGATAGTTGCTTCGGTTTTTAATTGTTAATAACGGCGAGAAAAAGTTGCGCAACACGCTTATTGGGTAACTCCAAAGACAGAAAAATAGCGTGAATAATAATTCACGTTAGCCTTCATTTTAACAAAAACGATCTGTTGATTTTATAGTCTTAAATAAATTAATAAAAAACTAAGTAAGTTTAGAAGAATTTTTTTTTTCGTGGCCTCCAGCTGCTGAATCGTGTCAAACAAATTAAAAATAATAATGGTGATTATTACGGTTTCAAGTAATGAATATGTTCGAAATTTAAACGAGCTTAAAAAATTAGAAATACTATCGAGAGTAATTTCGAAATTCTTACTGCCAGTCATGAAAGTGTGCACAAAATTGCAACACTGACTACTGTACTTAACTAATTCAAGGCAAATTGGTTTCAAATCTATCTAATAAAATTGACTAATCGTTTCTTTTAAGCATTAATTATGTGAAAATTGTACCTTACGTTGTATACAATTCTTCTGATATAGTGCGCTCGCAGAAATAGTAAAATAGTAAAAAAAAGAGACTTTTCCCATAATCATTTTTGGTCTATTTCCTTAGCACTAAAAACTTTACCTTACAAAATTTTTTGTGAATCTTTTTTATGCGCTGATATAAACAAAAAATAATGTATTCTGGTACAACAGCAGGAAACAAGCATTAGCAGCTGACGTGTATTAATTACCCGTAGTACGTGTGATACACATTAGTTTTTTTTTCGTATCAGAGAAGAAAATTAATAATAAATAAGATACAGAAACATTCGCTTTAATTGGAAACACTACTTAGTACAATAAAATTATGTAAAACGTTGAAGTAATTTAACGATGTCATCTGTTACATTCTTCTAAGTGAAAATGGTATGATGATTCACTAGACCAGAACACTATCATATGTTCAAAGCAATTAATTCTCAAATTTACAAAGTGATGGTCGGGTGATGCATTTTCTGTACGTGTGACATATATTTCATAACAAATTAAAAAAAATTTAGCTTAGTCGATGAATAGATTTCTTTTGCAAAAGGTTGGGAAGTTTTGAAACTTGGCACATTTTTAAATCTTGAGGCCTTCAATGACCACCTGATTTTGCAAACACGGCGTCGCGTCATCTTGAAAAACTGGCCCCTTAAAATTAGATAATTAGTCATACTTTCTTTACCGTACGTTTTATAGGAAAAATATTTTTCCGTCGACCTCATTATAAAATTGAGTTTTACCTACTCCCTGAATAATCATAAAGTAACACTTTTTTAACTATAATACTTTTCGTCCACAAACACTTTTCGTCCGCAAACATCTGTCAATGTCAATTATTATTTTATGTCAAATTAAATAAAGTCGAAGTAACCAGTATGAAAAACCATTTTTAAGAAAGGATGAATTTAGTGACTACATAGGATATTATAGTACTTTAGGTACATACTGAAACATTTTAGATACTGCAGAATATTGTTTGTTTACTTCCATTTATAACCTCAATTTCTCAATCCCACACAACTTTGAACAAAAACAATTTGTTGTTCAAATTATAAGTAAATGATTTTAAGTGCTTTGAAATGATATTAATAAATTGTTTATAATTTCTACAATGTGCGAAGCATATAGAAGAGCCTGGTTGTAATCTCACAATACTCGATACATTGTTTTCAATATGTAACACTTTAACTTCTTTAAATAAGGTAAGACAGAATTCATACGACTTGAGATTGCTTTAGACAATTTTATTAGGTAACATTTTGATACAGAAGCGGAGTTCCGATACAAAATTTTCACGATCATAAAATACAAAAACTTACAGTAGAAGTGAGTTAATTATGGGTACCTTTCTATTACTGTATTTGATTGATGTAAATAAGTAATAATGCTAATGGAAAACACAAGAACAGTAATTACTTGTGAAAAATCATTTGAATATTGATTCTGTCGCAGGAAAAAACAAAAATAGAATCATATAAGCCATCATCATTACTGGGTTCAAGATTTATTCGTACACAAAAACAAGGTGATTTCACAGTTTTCAATAAGCTGAAAGAAGATTATTACATTTTTGAAACATTTTCGGAATGAATCAAAAAACTACGTTTGCATACTTTCTTACGGTCAGGCAATACTTTTTGTTGAATATAAAATAATTATAAGTCTGACCACGGTACAAACTCAGTCTTATAACTATTATATGTCCAATTAGTAAGAATTGACTTTAATGTGTTTAATAGGAGAAACTTCATTACATCTTTGATCATAAACAATTAAAGAAATGCATTAGTTTTGAGGGTAGGCATCCAACTATAACTACATTTTTAAATATACTTCAAAATAACACTACCTAAATGTAATTTTTATTATTTTAATAAATTTAAAAATGTACATGTTTTACCTATTACCTATCATAATCAAGTGCTCTTATAAAAATTATGTGATTGTTGTAAACAAATGCTTTATCAGTACAATATTCGAACGCGGAAAGCTTTTATTTCCTTTAATAAATTTTGACACAAATGTTACAATACTGAACGGTGAAGTGAACATTAGGTACAGTAAAATCAGAACAAACGTAAAATTTTTGTTTAAAATTACTAAACATTTTGTTTTCAGTAAACGGTAATAAATAAAAATTAATTGATTTAAGGTCAACGGAAAAAATTAATATGTACCTCGGAAAAAGTGCTTTTAATAACCTGCTCTGTTTGCTTGCCTCGGCTAACGCCTCGGCCAGCAAATTCAGTCTTGTACATAAAAGTGCACTTTTTGTCTTTGTTACATAAATAACTATTGATTAAAAATTATCCCTTATAAAATTATCTACAATTTAGCTCTTAATTATTTTTTGTCCGATCAATATTAACAGAGATACAGTTTCTCAAATTGAAAAAAAGAGATTTTCGTTAGAATATAAAGCAATTTTATTCACTGACACAATTGGCAGTATGTTACAGGCAAGGTGGCAAACATTTTATTACACCCGAGGGCTCAAGGTCGGATAGACCGCGTGGTTGAAATGAAATTCCCACTAGATTAATGTTAATGGATCTTGTGTGGACTAGAATTATTTGCTGGTTAGTATGATCTGGACGGTAACCTTTTACTACAATCAATAGGGAACTTTTAAAGAACATTTATTTGTTCCTCACTTGTAAACAGAAGCTTATCATCTCACTATAGTTACCTTGAAAATTCCTCTTAACTAGCTACTAACTTGTAAAATATAACTGGCTAGCCTGTAAAATTTTACACGCGTCCTCATATTTTACCTTATTGCAGATAATTTGAAATGACAGACAAACTCTCTAACGTGATTTATTTGTTATTAACATTTGAAAATTGGGTTTTATTACTATCGTATACATTAAATATCATGGTGCAGTGGCGATTTCCAGTAATATTGAAGTTTCCAGGAGATGTTATGTCACTTGTACTTGCGCATATATTTTCTGTAGAAGTGAATGGCGTGGATTTTTCAAGTGGAAACATTCTTTTTGCCATTTTAATCTTATTAATCAAATCATCTACGTAGCTTTCTGCAATTTGTGTTGATTTCCATCCCCCTGCACGCTTCAGAGCCAAAGTAACACCACCTGCATCAACCACCATCGTTGCTCCAGTTCGTCTAAATGAATGCCTTGTATAAAGTGCCGGTTTTTCTAATTCCAAATATTCATCAATTTTCTTGGGTATTGCGCCTACAGTATGTTGACTTGTATTTAGGGCGACACATTTTCTACTGCGGTACGTCAAGAACAACCACAGATCTTTACTTCTTGGTGGTCGTAGGGCCGCATATTTCCGATAAAGGTTTAAAGCTACACCCATCGTCCGTTATTGTAAACCTCCTTGTCGTTAAATTTTTGGTCTCTCGTAAGGTGACAACAATATATTTCTTCAAATCCTCCACGTCATTCATAGTGAGGGATAGAAGCTTATCGCACCGACAACATCCAAATATACCAAAAATGGTAAGGACTTTGGCAAGTAACCACTTCTCGTCAGGAGTTTCAATGATAAACTTTTCCACTTGCTCTTTCGTCAGAACCTTGGCTTTCTTGGGGACATAGCGTTCATTTCGTCTTTTCAAAAAACCCAACCACTTTACGAAATCTAGAAAATGACATATGTAACTAAAAACCAAAAACCTGGCTAATAAATATAAGGAAACAAACCTGCAAACGTCAATGTTTTCTCTAACTGCCAAACAACTCTTAACATTGACCACTTCGACCATAAAGAATTCGGGCTGAATTTGGCAGACAATTTATTGATATACGCTAATATAACGTCTTTCGTAACACCAGTCACGTTGTTTTCCTTTTGCCACTTTTTGAACTCCGAGTACTCGTATTCATACATTGATGAAGATTTTTCGGGCAGTAATCTTGCAACTACACTTGCTGCTTCATCAATGATAGCTAGCGGGACACTTATTTCAGTAAATCTCACCAGCAAAACGTTCTGGAAACGTAAAATTGAAATGAAATAATTAATCAACAAAATAAGTGCCGTGTGTTTCCAAAGCAATACGTCTAAAGCTCACATGATTTTTTCTCCGATTTTCGAAATTTTTAGAATTTTTAATGGTTTATTATTCATGTATAATAATTTTTTACAAGTGAGGAACAAATAAAACATTCAACAATACATGCAAGGTAACGGGTTTTACGGCTCCAGAAGGTGACAGACTCGTCTTCGACTCGTCAGTCATATCCTTCTGTCCGCCAGTAAAAATCGTTTTACCTTGCTAGTAATGTTAAATACTATTACTTTTTTTTTATTTTGACAATAACTATTTATTTTTTGTTTTTTAGTTACTAAACTTATAATTCTTTGTTTAAATATATTTTTAATCCAAATTCGAAACACTAGTTTCAGCAATTATACAATATTATACTGAATTGCAGTTAATAAGTTTACCTAAAAGACAATGTAAACTTGAATTAAAAAAAATTTAATTTTTTACTAAGAATACAAAAAAAAGATACGTAACTAATAACTACACTCATGAATATCTCATATGAACTGTGTTTCAACACGTTTCCATCTGCGATTTTTAATGACACCGCTCTAAGTACTTTATCTGCACTGCGATGAAGTTCAACAACGCTTCCCAGATGCCACTGAAGTGGAGGAAGAACCTCTTCTTGTATAAGGACCACTAAATCCAAATTGAGGAGATTTGGTAATTTTTGCAGATATTTCTGTCCTTTTTGGTATTTAGGTACTACCTTATGACTCCATTGACGCCAAAAATGTTGAGCCATTTGTTACGCTCGTTGGTAAACTGATAAGCAATTTGTTGGAATTGAGAGGATATTAGGTTCAGGTATGGAACTTAAGAGTTGACCAATTAAAAAGTGGCCTGGAGTAAGAGAGGAAAGGTCTTCAGGGTCGAAAGAGAGCGTTGACAATGGTCTTGAGTTGAAAATAGCTTATATCATAGTTAATACTGTGTAGAAATCTTTAAACCTTAACCTTGCGTTTCCTAATATAGGGAGCAAATGTAATTTGACGGATTTGATTGAAGTTTCTTATATACCCCCTAAGCTTGAGTTAATGAAGTTTCATCGTGTTGATTTATTATGTACGTAATTAATAATTTTGTCTCGAGATTCTGGGTTATGTAGAACTCCAAATAATGAATTTAATTTTAAGTTTGCGCCATTGTGGCGTTGTTACTAGTTATAGATTCTGGAGACTCCCTTCCTGCTATAAAACGTTTTAACACGTTTAAGAATGCGTTAAGGCAGGACCAGCATAATTAAGACCAACGTGAAAGAACGGATGCTCTAAGATCAAACATGTTTTTGGTAAATTACCCATTAAGGGGTAATGTGTAATTGGTTTTGCTTTAAAACAACTTATATACAACGTCGTATAATACTTTTAATATAGTTTACACCGCCAATGGGTCAAAAAATGTTCTCTAATAGAAAACAGAAGTAAGTGAGCACCTCCGTGTAACATCTCTATGATAATTCTGTATCACAAGTTCTGTAAAATAATGACCCTTTGGTAATAATAAAGGGTGCCTCTTTTAAAAAAAAAAATGTTGAATAAGATAGTCGACCACCGACGCGGAGATATCCTTTGTTATCTAGGAAATGATTAAGAGCCTTTATATGCAAATTTTTTATATTTTTATTGCCCTTCACAGCTTCTATCTCAGTAGCAAAACAAGAGTGTTAACATAATTTAGTCAAAGTATTTAAAGACATTTAAAGCTCCTTTATTAACAAAAAAATAAGACATCGCCGTACCTTGACGTTCTTTAACCCTTAAGTAGGCGCGTGGGGGTTACAGAACACCCCACGCATATAAACATATCCTTATCCGGCTAATCGCGTAATTTAAAACATTTCCCTTCTCTGTACCTTCAAATTACACTTCGGTTTAGTGTTGTGCTTACAGTTGAAGCTTAGGCAAGGCTAGTTTTCAAAATAAGTGCATTTTATTTGGTTGGGGTGTTTACAAATCCCCACGCGCCTATTTATGTTGCAGGTATGCTAACGTCGACTTGTATGTTGATATAATTTATTCTTTCATAAACCTTTTAGATTTAGAAAAACATTGTTGGGTATGAGTAATAAAAGCTTTAGAAACTATGAAGCAGAACAAGCTTACTTGGAAACTCTTATGAGAGAGGTTAACGTCGAAACTAATTTAGGAATCAAAGAAGACTCTGATTGTAAAGGAGATATTCTTGAAAATCGCAGTGATAGTGACACAAAACAAGAAAATGTAGATGATCCTATTATAGATTATAAAATAAAATAACGAAATGGAAAAAAAATTGCAATTTTAAAAATGTTCGAACACGAGCACAAAATATAATAGTTCATTCTCCTGGATTAAAGAGTGCAGCTAAAAGTTGGAAAAGCCTCATAGAATGTTTTCAGATGTTCAGTGATGCAAATATAATACAAAGAATAACACGATATACAAATATTTACATAGGTACTATAGCTAGTAATTATCAAAGAACACGTAATGTTACAGAAACAAACGAATCTGAAATAAAATCATTCTTTGGTTTTCTGATATTGGCTGGGGCGCTTAGATTAACCACCAAAATTTAGAAAATCTCTGGGATTAAAGAGGTTTTGGTATAGAAGTATTTTATACCACGATGTCTCTAAAACGTTTTTATTTTTTACAACGCTGTATCCGATTCGACAATGTGCAAAGTCGTAATAAAAGACGTGAACTAGATAAATTTGCGGCATTTAGAGAAATTTTTGAAATCTTTGAACAAAATTGCGCAAATTATTATTCACTTGAGGCGTATTGTACAGTTGACGAACAGCTGGTTGCTTTTCGGGGACATTGTCCATTCAGGCAGTATATCCCTAGTAAACTGGCGAAATACGGCCTAAAAATTTTAATTTTGTGCGACGCAAAAACGTGTTACACTCAGAAGATGGAAGTATATCTCGGAATTCACCCCGAAGGCCCATACGAGGTATCCAACAGCCCAAAAGACGTTGTAATGCAACTAGTTCAACCTATCGTAGGCAGCAATAGAAATGTTACAGCAGACAATTGGTTCTGCAGTATTGCTTTAGCAGATTCTTTACGTGATTCCAAAATTACGTTAGTAGGTACCTTACGTAAGAATAAACGCGAGTTACCTATTGAATTAATTAATGTAAAAAAAGGCCAATAAAATCAAGTTTATTTGCCTTGCAGGATAATTGTAGTTTGTTATGTGTCAAAAAAAAAATAAAAATGTTGTGGCTATTTTGTCAATGCATTACGATGATTCCATAGGTATAGATAGTAAAGACAATAAAAACCTGAAATAATATCAAATCATCAAATTAAAAAATGTTTTATTCAATGTAAACCTTTACAGGCACTTAAACACTATAACTTATACATAAGGTCATTGACCCACGCATTAGGATCATTAAAATAATCATCCACTTTGTAATACCCTTTGCTCATGAGCGACTTTAACAAAATGTTTATACTTTTCCAAGGGCAGTTTTGTGATGTTTTGTGGAATTTTATTATAAATTTTAATACATTTACCCAAAAACGAACGATTAGTTTTTGCAATCTGAATTTTGAAACAGCAAGTTTATCCTTTTTCTTGTATTGTAACTATGGACATTACTGTTCCTGTCAAATTTTTATGATATTTTCTTACATACATAATACTTTCATAAGTATATTAAGACGCTACTGTTAAGATCTTAATTTCTTTAAATAATTTACGGAGAGAGTCTCTAGCACGTAGGTTGTATATATAGCGCGCACTGCTCTTTTTTGTAGAATGAATATATGTTCAATATTACGGCTGATCCCGTAGGTCATTATACTATGAAAATAACTAAAATAAACTAACCTTACTGTTTCAACGTTAGTCATAAGCCTAATTTTCTTCACAGCAAACGCGGCGGAACTAAGTCCATTTGACAGGGAATTGACAGAAATGTTGTGGAATTTACCAGTTCAACTGTTTCGCCATTTACATTTATAGGAGTAACGACCTGTCTTACATTTGGTAGAGAAAATTTTATATATTTGGTTTTATTTGAATTAAATTGTTAACAGAAAACCAATAAACTACTTTAGAGAGAGTATCGGTTATATTGTCAGAACACATATTTCCTCTGCCAACCTTAAATTCTAGGGATGTATCAAAGTAAACAAGCATAAGAATTTGTAATAAACAACAAACATTGGATTTTGGGTCAGTTTTAAATTAGATAAACAGAAAACATAAAATTTAGTGGATCGAAAAATTAAAGAACGAAAATCGAAGCTATTGATTCTGGTAACAGAAGTTTATCCGAAAGAGCGATTTGTGAGCTGCCTTTGGCGACAGCCTGCCATACAGTTACAATATTTGTTAATAAATAAACAAGAAATCAAAATTAATAGTGGAAAAATAAAAGTCATAACAAGAGAAAGAGCAGAAAGTGTAGGTAATCTAGGCGAATGTACCAAAAGATCACGCACCGCAGAAGAAAACAAACAAATAAAAACGGATTTAAAAGAAGCAAAATATCTAGTAGAACATCACCTAAATAAAATAAAACCAGTGGAAGAGCTGAAAACTGAAGTGGTAGAAATAGAAAAGATAAAAAGATTTATGGAAATCATAAGCATGGACATAAAACAAATGAGAACGAAGAAACCTAAAAAACGAAATCAGAGAAAACATTATGATCATGCCGGGGCAAATGGAAACTCAAACGAAAGAGATATGAATGAGATAGCAGATAAGAAAATAGAAATACTATAAAATAAATTATAGGAGGCGGGAAGTACAATAGATCTAAAAAGAGCAAGAATAGAATGATAGTGACAAAAAAGATAAAAAAGACTTAAAAGTGTATAAACGGAAGAAATGTGGAAAATTTTTAGTAATATAATTGTAAAGACAGTAAAAAGATATGTGGAACGTATCAAGAAAACAGAACCAAGAAAAAGGCGACATAGTGAAGAAAAAAATAAAACAAGTTCAAAACAAGAAAAGGAAACGGAAAAATACCTAAACAACAAAACAACAGAGAAATATGGGAAATATAAGAACCAAAAAGAGGAAATCAAAAAGATAGTTAGAGAAGCCAAGCAAAAGGTATGAACGGAGGTTGGAGATAAACTCAAATAGAATAGTAAAGAGAACCAAAAATTGTTCTACAAAGTATTCAAAAATCTAAAAATAAATAAGAAAGATGTAACCATAGGAATTAAAAAACAAAAAGGAAAGATACTCAGAAGTGAGACTGAAATAATGAAACGCTGGAAAGGTTACTTCCAAAAATTGCTTACAACAGAAACTAGTACAAGAACTGAAAAACACGCAGGAAGAATATAAAAAAAACTGAAAGATTCCAAGAACAGAAAGAAACTGAAGAGAACAAGATTACGATGAAAGAACAATTGGCAAAGACAAAAGCGTTGAAAAATGGAAAAACTCCAGGTAGTGATAGAATTACAATGAAGATGATTAAAAATATAAGGAAAAGTGAACGATAAATACTACTGAAGATAAGCAACAGAGTACGGGAGGAAAAAAATACCGGGAGACTGGGAGATAGGATACCAATTTTCAAGAGACGGTGAGATAGAATGCGGTATAACCCTACTGAATACAACATTGAAACTGTTTGCAAATTCAAAGCGAGTTCAGGCAAGGGAAGTGTACGCAAGATCATGTGTTTACAATAAAGGAAATTGTCAGTAGAGCAAGAACAAGATTAAAAGAAATTTATATAGCTTTCATAAAACTAGAACAAGCTTTTGACTGAGTGCCGAGGAAAAAAATTTGGGGTGTCTATACGAGAAAAAAATAGACGAAAAATTAATAAGTCACTAAGTGTTTTTATAAAGAAACAAACAATAGGGTAATTTGTAAATCGCGAAGTCTGAGTCATTTGATACGACGATGGGGTGAGACAAGGAGGCAGCCTTAGCCCGTTGTTGTTCATCACCTTCATAGACAAAGTAATTAGAAAGGTAAAACAAAGAGTATGACCATTAAACGTAGGATATAGATACTTAGAAATTGTGGACGGACATATCAGAATGTACATTTGCGGATGACACAGCGTTAATAACGGCAGTGAAAAAGATGTAAAAGAAAATCTGAAAGTATGGGATGAGGTGCTTAAAGACAATAGAATGAGGCTGAACAAAGTGAAAACAAAAATAATGTCCATAGACAGAGAAAGAAAGAAAATCGAAGTTATAATAGAAAGGAAAAAAGTAGAACAATTGAATAACTTCCAATAATATTTCAATTCTCTTAGTGGATGCAATCAACTTTCTTATTTATTGTTTGATGTTGTGGTCAAGTTTGACGTTATGGCCAGTATCAATATTTGACGTTATGGTTGTTACGGTTTTATTTTCTGAATATAGAACGTGCGTCGAGAGCAATATTAAAACGTGTGTCGCGAATAATATGTTACGACGAAAGTCGTATTTGGCTCGCATTTTGCTAATTTTCTATTGGTTGAAAATAATATTCGACTTTGTTTCCTAGACGAACAGCGGACTTTTTTCTCCTTCCGCACGGGTGATTTAGCGTGCATCTTAAAATTAAAATTTACACAAATCATTTATGTGTGTTGCAAAATTTCCAATAAAAATTATTAATTAAGTTTTAAATCCGGTTAAATTCACCGTGAGTACACATTGGTTTTCTTTTTCTGTTTGTATTAATTTTAATTGCCACGTCAAATTCTTTTAGCACGTTGCTTGACCTTATGATTTCGCTGTGTGTTATACCTGGATAACTCCTGAGGATACTGGAGTGGCTGATTAAGACCTTCCTTGTCAATTAAAGACCACACCACGGTTTAGCATTAGTTAAGCTGCAGGCAACCAATAGATACCACCTCTAACAGGGGTTGGGTATGCTTCTCTTTGCACACCTGCCCTAAGAGGAATCCTTGAGTTACCTAACTTTCCGAACTGTCGATATCGTTGCTAGCAGGCAAATCTTATTCTGGAAACTGCATCCAACAGATTACAGCTAAGTTTTATTATTATTTATGTAACTTATTCATTGTTAATGCGAATGAAGCTCAGGTACATATGAAATGTAACGGCTTGATTTTTAGTTCTTAGGTAAATCTTTATTCGGTGTACTCTCCTTACCGAACGTTTTAACCAGCGCAATACGGGCTCGGGCGCTTTACTTAGAACGGTTGACGCAATATCAAAAGGCTTTTTGGGTTTGCGGGAGGTACTTACTCTTTTAATCTTAGTTTAAGTAAGTGTTATTGCATGTTCGACCAGATAAATTGCCGTGTGTAAGTGATATGTGTACGCAGAGTCTTCTTATTCGCATTATTAACATTAATTTTGGTGTAACTAAAGCTTGCCTGAAATCCGGCACATTAATTGCGAACCTTACTTATTATTAAACGAAGCTACTGCTAACGTACGTGAATATATGCGACAGTCTCTCTATTTCTGTCACATTCACTTATTATAACAAGATTTGTTTGTTGTTTTATTAAATTGTCTGTCTTTCTCTTAGGACTAATTGTAGTGTTTAATGTAGCGTATTAGGTTTTAAGTAAAACCTGTTGATCTCCTGTTGGTCGGTTTTAATTCTTTCTTTTACCCAGCAGGTGGTGCCTTGTTAAACAGCAGTTACATGGTCAATACATTGATTGTATTTAGACAAAATAACGATTTTTGACTATACAGCAATACCAATAGAGTTAGAAGATTGATGTTCACAGTAGCGAGTTTAAATTAAAGATTAGTTTTACACGAGAAATTCTTATCATCGTCCGATACGGTGAGAGCACTGTGTGTGGGCGCGATTGACGTTTATTAACAAAATTGCAAGCAAAGCGTTTACAAACGTGCGACGCACTTAAAATTAAAAGTTTCGCAATTACCTGGTTGTGTTGCAAGTGGAGGTTATTGTCGGCGACCGTGTGAGATTAATTGGAACTAACCGGCCCAAAGTACCAGGTGTAGGTGTACCAAGATTACGTATCTGAACGGAGATACTCCACAAAAATTTAGTCAAATAACATATTAAAATGCCGTTTAAAGCACCTCTAATAGTGGTTAAAACAATGCGCCATAATTTTGTGTCGTAATTCACGCAGTAATTTACGTAGTAATTTATGTCATAATTTGCGTCATAATTTGCGTCATAATTTACCTCTTGAAGGAAAAAATTTTATTATACGATACCAGAGTGTTTTAATCGAAACTTACAGTTGGGATACGGGAAGCGATTCGATAACAATATTTCCAGAAATCTCGTTGTTGTCAGACAAAATAAGCTAAAAGAAAAGAGGATTACAACTGATGCCGAAGAAAATCCAAATAATTACCTAAATTTGTATCGGAACAGCGTAAACTAAAGATATCGTACTAACAACCACGCACATCAAAAAGAAAAATAGCGTAAAACAGATATTCACGTTAGAAGGGGCAACAGAAGTGCGGCCATCTATCGGCACACAAAAGAAAATCAACCTGCGACATAAAACTACGCGAAGATACAAAACTTCTACTAACAAAGTATTGCTTCCCTAATTCCTAATAGTATAGTAATTAAGATTTCTTGTTTTAGGTACTATTACTTTTAGGTTTTTTGACACTTAGTTGTCTGTTCGATTAATAAACATATTACAATTACAATAGTTTTATAAACAAGATAATTTAACTCTTGCGTCATTTCTTATAATACCGACCAGTTTATGCGATTTTTTCCTTCTGTTTTCTTTCCGTAGGATTTTTTTTCCGCTGACTTTTTTGGAAGATTTTCTTTTTGTATACTTTTTTTTGAGTTTTTTTACAGACTTTATTTCGTGACATTTTTCCCCCAATTTTTTATTCCGCTTTCGGTTATTTGCACTAGACGCAATCAGTTGATAACTAAATTTTTTACTTACAATTGTACAAGAGGTTCGTATTTTGCCGATCAAATTTGGGTTGTTTAATTAAAATATGTTATTGAAGGTTGGCAGATTTTCAAATCAAATTGTAAACACAACAGATTAGAATTTAAAGTTAAATAATACTTTAATTAAATTGACACGCTAAAATACAAACCTGGAGTGTAATTCGACAGTACAATTTAATGAATAAAAAACTAGAACATGCCAAACTATTTATTTTTGTTGTTTCACTTGCTTTTAGTTAAAGATATCTTTAGGGTTAATAATGCCAAAAATAAAAAAAATTTATGTAAAGTACGTTATCGAAAATGTATACAGGGTGTCTCGCCGAAAACCGCCATTAGCCGTATACGGAAAAGTATACATGGAAAAAATCTGTTAATTTAGAGAATGTCTAAAACCAATAAGGCCAAATCAACTAAAATATATTCAGTCTTCTGACCCTTTTGGTTGTACACCGGAAGTCGATATTAACTTCGTTATTTTAAGTAAAACATTCTATATATCATTGCATTTTTTGGTTTTACGTTAAATTTTATAACATTCCCTATACTAGAAGTTATAGATTTTGAGATATTAATTTTTTTAATAAAATTTTCACAGGGCAAAAGTTTACGGGAACTCTATATCGGGTTAATTTTTGGTTTGTATAAAGAGAATGGACTGTAGCAAACGAAGATGTGTCCATAAATTAAAAAATGTAATACTAAGTGTTTTATATTTGTTGTTACAATTTGACTTCTTCAAAGAGCAATAATTTTTTCAACTAAATGGAAACACTCTGTATTTTTTTAGTCTGTTGTGTGCAGGTTGAAATTTTCTTTCAAATCTTATAAGCATTGTTAGGATTACGGTTACTACTTTTGGAGATATTTGCCTCATCAATAGTACGTTATTTTTATATAGGGGCCAAGTTACTACTTTAAGAAAAATAATTTCCTGCAAGCACGATATCTTAAAGGCTTATGTCTAATTTTCTAAAATTTACGTGATACTCTAAAAAAATGCATTTTCAGTTTTTAAAGTATTTTGAAAAATATTCCTTACACAAATTTTTTTTTAAACAAAAGGTGATTTAAATTTAATTTTTTTTGTTCTATGTATCTAATATTATTGGGTTTGAAAAATTAAAAAAAGGCATGTGACTGAATGATGTGCACTATTGTCTTTCTTTTTTAAACAATAATATTTTATGGTTTACTATTATGTTAGCAAGTTTCTATTTTGTCTGGCCAACATAACAACCATTACATCATAAACAGTCGATTATGTATATTAATTGTGATTTATTTAGAATTGAATTTTTATCGTTTAGTTTGGAATAACGCGTATTATATAATTGTTATAATTATACAGTATAATTTCATTTGATATAGAATTCCAGATATAGAAGAGTTCGAAATAGAAAAAGCATTAAAGACTGTTAAGAACAAAACAGCAGCCGGAGAAGACGGAATATTACCAGAAATGTTAAAAGAAGGTGGAAAAATGCTTTTAAAAGAACTACAAAAAACTGTTTAATGACTATTTACAAAAAGGAAAGATACCAACAAATGGAATAATGCAGTTGTAGTGCTTTTACATAAAAAAGGAGATAAAACCAAACTATAGAATCATAGACCAATTAGTCTCTTATCACAAATATACAAGTTGATAACAAAAACTTTGACCAATAGACTAACAAATAAGTTTGACCAATATCAGCCACGAGAGCAAGCCGGATTTAGAACAGGTTTTGGAACAAACGACCATCTACAGGTGGTAAGAAATTTAACAGAGAAGGTCAAAGATTACAACATACCACTATATTTGGGCTTTGTGGATTTTGAAAAGGCATTCGACTCTCTTGAACTAAACGCCATCTTAAATTCCCTGCAAAATAACCGAATAGATCATAGGTATACAAATCTAATTCGAAATATATACCAAAATGCAACATTAATAGTTAAGACACATGCGGAAACAAACAAAGTAAAAATGAAAAAAGGAGTAAGACAGGGAGACACCATTTTGCCTAAATTGTTCACGATGTGTCTGGAAGATGTTTTTAAAAAATTTAACTGTAATAACAAGGGAGTGAATGTTGATGGAAACACGTGGAATCACTTAAGATTTGCTGACGATGTCCTATTAATAACAGATAATGTAACGGATTTACAAGAGATGATGACAGATCTGCAAAAGAAATCAGAAAAGGTAAGATTAAAAATTAACATCGAAAAAACAAAGATTATGAGTAATGAAGATATCGACAATGACAATAAAGTTAAATTAAACAACAAAGTTGTAGAAGAGGTCGATAGTTCAATATATTTGGGTCAGAGAATTAGCCTAACAAAATCAAATCAAGAAGAAGAAATAAACCGAAGAATCAAATTAAGTTGGGCAGCATTTTGTAAGTGGAAAGAAGTTTTTAGAAGCAAAATAGACCAAAAATTAAAAACCAAATTATTTAATCAGAATATTTTACCTGTCTTGACTTACGGTGCAGAGACCTGGACATTGACGAAGATAAACATACAAAAATTAAGTATAGCACAGAGAGCATTGGAGAGGTCGATGATCGGAATATCGTTAAGAGACAGAAGGACAAATAAGCGGATAAAATCAACAACAAAGGTAGATGACGTAGTGGAAAAAATATTAAAACAAAAATGGCGATGGGCGGATCACATGGCGAGGTTGGAAGACAATAGATGGACGAAGGTAGTAATGCAGTGGAGACCTTGACAAAGAAGAAGATCTAGAGGAAGACCCCCCATGAGATGGACTGATGACATTAAAAGAGTGGCTAACTACAATTGGATACAAAAAGCACAAAATATACAAGAATGGCATTCATTTGGAGAGGTCTACATCCAAAATGGATTGATATAGGCGATGATGATAATGATGATAATTTAATAATTTTAGAAAAGATATGCTATTGTGAACGCACTTTTAGAAAGTACCATTTTGTGAACCTAACTTTAATGTTTCTACTTTTTTGTGAGCTTTGTATTTGATTATTCTTTGCCTTTTCGTCGTTTGTATAGCTATTTGAGAACAGTATTGTAATTAAAGTTACTAAGTTGATGGAGAATTGAGGTACTAAATCCAATTGTTGCGTCAAAATACAATAGTTTTCATCACAGCGAAACAAAGTGTATTAATTTTTTTTGTGAGAACGGATTGGTGCTTATTCAAAATAGTGATGCACCTACAAAGACCGAATCAGAAATAGTTGACAATGTTTGATACATAATACAAGAAGCCCAAGTACATCTCTACGTTGCCTGTAAAAAAGTTGAACTTTTGATAATGACTTGTGACATCATACCAAACAAAGATATTCATTCATATCGCTATTGTGTACAAGTGGTTCACCAGCTTATTGAGACAGGACTGATTATCCTGCGTGTGTTCCAGCTTAAGATTCTTTAACGATAAAGCTTGATTTCACCTTAATGTTATTTAACACAACATGCGCATGTAAAGATTATAAAAAAAAATATTTTCTTAAAGTAGTTTCAGTACACCTCCAAAAGATATTTTTAGGGTGTCATAATGTTTATCGTGCTATTCCTTTTTTATAGTTTTTATTTTATCTTACTAGAAGAACTGCGTAAGACAATAGTTTGTAAAATAGATGAGCTAAACACCCTTAAATGTTATTAAATGTTATCATCGGAATGTTGTGTACAATACAAAAATGTCTCAAAGTTTGTGTGAACAAATTGAAGATTTATTACAACTGTAAAGTAATGTTGATTTTATTTATTAAAATTTGTTTTGCTACAAATTATGACAGATTTTTTTTTTACACTTTCATATTGTAATTGATTGACAGATAAAATGGTAAATTTTGGTGTACATATGTATGCTTAGTTGCCTATCTAAAATCGTTTATTAATAGTGGTCATTAATGAACGATTTTGTTTACGTTAATGTAGGTCATAAATGCACGGTCGACAAAAAAATGTGTTAATTGATTTATTACACTTTCGTCAAATTTACGTCTTACTGTATTGTGTTTTTTGTAAATACACAGCCTTATGAAGAAAACACGTTTTCGGTACTGCAATCGTTCCCGAAACGTAGTATAATGGAAAACAAGTTTTTAAAAAGAGTTTAACCAAAAATAAAATATTTACCACTTCCTGTCACTTCCGGTTTAACCGGAATTTGCTGTCAACTTGCTTATTTTAAATAGAACGTCCTATTTATTATTTTATTTTTAGATTTTTCGTAAAATTTTTAAAAGGATTTTATGTATAATATCCTATACCTACATCTAACCATTTTTGAGGTTTTTGACGTGCTTCCTACATAACGAATTTTGGAATAGCATACTTCCTTAGTTTTTAAAAATTCTCATATTTAGCAAAATGTTGAATAAGAGTACTTTGTTCACATTTTTTAATTTTCTTCTTTTATACAGGGTATTCAACATTCTTTGTCAAATATCAAAGTGTCATCAAGTCCAGGACGAAATTCTGTATCAAATTGTATTAAGGTTACCTATACCTATTTTTGACCATTTTTAAGAAAATTAGGTTTTTTAGAAACGATGGAATTTAAGCGGCTTTATTAGGCTTTTTGGTAAATATAATTTTTTTAAGAGTGCTTGAGAACCAGTCCAACGCCTAAAATCCCAACCTGGAGGACCAAACCAGTTTTTGTTTCACGGCAAGGGTTTTATTTACTCACTACCTACCGATTCAACTGGCGAGATTCCTCCAATTCCCATGGGAACGTACCCAATGGAGGTAACTAGTAAATCCCCACACGGGAAAATGGAAAACTAATAAGTGTTTTTTTGTACATTTTCCTCATCTTCTAAAAGAAGGAGACAAGTTTATCATTTACTTTAACTGTTTAATAAAAATATTAAAGTAAGCATTACACATTTTTAAATTTCAATGCCGTATATTGTTTTATCAATCTAAAATTTGTTTTTTCTATATCTAAATATTCATTACTTTTAATAGTAAATACTTAAACTATACAATTAATTATATAAACACTTCTAACGAAAAACACTTCAAATCATTAGTCGATGTTCAACGTTGTTTGCACACAATTATATTCATTACCATTCATAGGAAATGTTTTCTTTTAATTCCTTGTAGGAAAAGAATAATGGTATTGACTTAGTATTTTTCCTAAATATTTTAAAGGTTTTGCTGCTAAAAATCAATAAATACTCTTTAAAATTAACACTCCTTAACCTTTTGTCTATAGTAAGCGTTTCTAATAATTGTATGCGATACAATTTTAATTGTAACTTAGTACACCAAATGAGTATTATAAAAAATTAAATAAATGGTTTAAGTGTTTATTTTATAAGTGTTTTTCTGTTTATGTTTTATACAGGGTGGCTAAACGAAAACGAAACGGCAGCCATGTCGGGTTCGTAAAGATTTTAAACAGAAAATGATTGGACACGTCAATTTAGATTGCCAGGGGGAAACATTTTCAGAGTATAATACCACCCCTATCTGTCATCTCTTAGCCAGGGTGGAACTAACCTCAAAAATTTTACATGGAATAGTGGGCCGAGTTATACCTTGTGTGAAAGGTCTTTCGATTCTCTTTACGGCTATACCTAGTTTAAAGGATTTTACTTCAGCGGTTCTCAAACTATTGACTATTTTAACGTTTTAAGTAACATTATTATTTATTGTTTATTTATATTTTGACATTCTTATTTTTTCCCCGCCTACGTAAATTTAAACAAAATTTGTATTATTGCATGGAGGTGAACGGTCAAGGTTAATATAATAGAGAACAGGTTGCTTGGTAAGTAAATTGCGCATACGGACGACGTCATAGGTGTGCCGAATTTACATATATCGATATGGTGGCCATTTTCAGCATTTGTTGGACTAGTGTTTATGTATAATTGTTAATAAATTAATAGTTTGACAAAGAATTGCGGTTTATTTTCCAAAAAACTGTAAAATGTTAAAATAGTCAACAGTTTGATAACCGCTGAAGTAAAATCTTTTAAACTAGGTATTGCCGTAAAAAGAATCAAAATACCTTTCAAACAAGGTATAACTCGACCCACTATTCTATTAAACATTTTTGAGGTTAGTTTCACCCTGGCTAAGGGATGACAGATAGGGGTAGTATTATACTCTAAAAATGTTTTCCCCTCGCAATCTAAATTGACGTGTCCGAGCGTTTTCTGTTTAAAATTTTTACAAACCCGACATGGCCGCCGTTTCGTTTTCGTTTAGCCACCCTGTATAGTGAGGACATAAAAGTTTCGATTATATTTTTTAAATAAAAATCCAAATTTTTTAACAAAATTGGATAAACTGAAAAAGAATTGATTTCAAAAAGTATACATATTGTAAATTTATATCAGAATTTCTTGATATATTGATTTTTTAAGATTAAATAACAAGTAAGCAGATCAATCAAGTCTGTTTTAAACACGGTATAATGTTTTGACGTCTAATGGATACTTTGAAGTTGTTTTAATTGATTTGATGTATTATTGATAAATTTCAGTGAAAAAAGACCTAACAACAGTTTAGATAATTGATATTATGTTTATTTTTATTACATTTATTTACTAATTTAATAATCGGTGATACTTTAAAAAAAAATTAATATATCAAGAAATTTTAATCAAAATATTCAATGTGTATATTATTTAAATTGGCATTTTACAGTCTATTAAATTGCAAAATATTTCTTTTTACCAAAATCAAGATACTAGTTTAAGCGTTTTTTGATAGCTTTCTACAGAAATAAAAAAATCCAATATTTCTAACTTTATGTTCTCACTGTATATGTAATATTCTTTGACTGGTTTTTAATAATTAAATAATAAGCGGACAAACGTTTCAATAATTCCATACATTGATTGAATGTTTCTAGATATACTATAAAAAGCAACACTAAATATTAGTACATAAAGAATTGTGTTACATTAAAACTTCTATAATATACAGGGCAATTGATCTCGCCTTAATCATTGGACGTTATAGGAGAATTAGCAAGATCTGATTTTGAAACTTTGAATGGTAGGATTTCAGAATGAAGTCTCTCTTTCTCTCCAAAACATTTAAAATCTTGTAGCCATGGATACTGAGATATTACAACTTTTATGAAAAAAATGCCACTTACAAGGGTTTCGTAGAAAAATCTATTAAGCATTTAAAACCACTAGCAATAAAAATGATTGCAAATTTATGTAACTTTATTGAAAATGACGCAATAGAATTGTGAAGTTAAGAAACTTCAAATAATAATAAAATAATAATAATAATAATTTTATTAAATTTGAAATTGATTTATATAACATTCAAATTATATAAACTAGTAAAATTAAGTATTATACAATTCATATTTAAAAGGTGTGGTATCGGTAGCCGTTTTTCAATTACACCTATACACTTTAACTAGAATGCCCAAAATATTTGGAATGAGTGCATTTATATCTTTTAAAACTAATAATGAATAGGTAACTGTAACAGTAATACTTAGATTGTAATCTGATCAAACAGCTGTAATATCTTTTTAAAAGAATTAACATTAAATGATTTATTAAACATCACGTGTAACAGTAATTATGCGGCCTGGGACGTAATATAAATACGTCGTATTTTACATGGTACTATCAAAAAGTAAGCGGTCTGCGCCCTAAATTAGATACTTTCTTTCTAAACGTATCTGATTCACACTATGATGTAATCTGTTTGACTGAAACTTGGTTAAATAATGACGTCGATAGTAATGAACTCTTTCTTTTGAATAATTACTTAGTTTTTGATCAGATAGGAATTTTACAGCCACTGCTCGTTCCAAAGGTGGTGGAGTACTAATTGCCACCAAACACACAAATATTACATCCTTGAATTTAGATCACTTTACTTCAGTTGCCTTAGTCGATATAGTAGGCTGTAAAATTTCTCTCTCTGACTTTGTTGTAGTAAATATTTTCGTAATTTACATTCCCCCTAATTTGCCCTTAAATGATTTTCGCCATTTTTTGAATTACTTGAAGAATATACGTCATGGTTGGACAATGTAATTATTGTTGGAGACTTTAATGTACCGGACTTTGTTGCGTCTACCAATGATACCAAAAGCGTGTTATTAAATAATACAATAAATTATCTACACTTAGTCCAGATTAACAATGTCAAAATAGTACAGATAGTCTATTAGATCTTGTATTGAACAATGCAATAAATCTCAATTTTGAAGTTGAACAAGAATCTTTCCCACTAGTTGAAATTGATCCGTATCACCCTACCCTTTCTCTCACTGTATCATTTTCAGGAAAAAGGATCAAACATTTTCCTTTTAGCGATGGTACAAAACTTTATAACTTTTGTAAAGCTGATTTTATGAATTTATATCAAGAGCTGAATTGTACTGATTGGTCTTTCTTATATGATAATAAGTTTGATGATGTAAATGATATGTGTCGGGCTTTTTACGATAAGCTATACCTATTACTTGATAAATTTGTTCCAACTTTAAAATCCTCTACCGGTGTTTATCCGTGTTGGTTTTCTTCTAATTTAAAACGCAAAATTAAAGATAAGAATTGTTCTTACAGATTGTATAAAAAGTTTAGATCACCTTATTATTACAATAAGTTTTCAATAATTAGGCGTGAAGTGAAAACTATAATAAACCGTGATTACTGTAGCTATATAAACAAAATTCAAACTGAATTTGTTATTAATCCGAAAGGGTTTTAGAATTATGTACGCAGCAAGCATGGATCCGTATCAAAGGTTCCGAATACTATGAGTTATCAAAATGCAAGCTTGACGTCTCCACGTGAAGTAGTAGAAGGTTTCAAAAATTATTTCTCAAGCGTTTTTACAATAATACTGCTGATAGTACATATGAAACGCCATTTTCAGATAGTTTTTCTATTATACGTAACGTCTCTGCCACTGAGGACGATCTCTTCATTGCCATAAAAAAAATCTAATATGTGCTCTGGGTTGATGGCATACCTGCATTTTTAATTAAGGACTGTTTGTCCGTGTTGTCCCAACCGCTTTTATTGTTGTTTAATAAATCTTTAAATACAGGTGTTTTTCCAGATATTTGGAAACTTTCAAGAATATGTCCGGTTTTAAAAAAAGGCGATCCTGCGTGTGTCACCAACTACCGCCTCATATCTATAATATCTAATTTTGCAAAGATTTTTGAGAGCATTATCTATAGTCAATTATATCCATCGTTGAGGCATATTATTACAGACAAGCAACATGGATTGATGAAAAGCAGATCTATTTTAACAAACTTGTCTTGTTTGACCCAATATGTATCAAATTACTTAGATAAACGTGGTCAGGTTGATGTTGTGTACATGGATATGTCTAAAGCTTTCGACAAGATAATACACAGTAGATTACTTTCTAAGCTAAATTCTCTTGGTTGCTCGGTAAAAACTCTACACTTTTTCAAGTCGTACTTAATCAATCGTGTGGCGTTCCTCAAGGTTCTAACTTGGGCCGTTTTTGTTTTTAGTATACATTAATGACATCTCTAACTGCATCAATAATAGCGAGTTTCTTTTACACGCTGATGATATAAAACTCTATAAAAGCATAGATACCACCCAGGACTGCAGCTTATTGCAGAGTGATTTGATTAATATATCTACATAGTGCGTAAATAATGGATTGGAACTTAATATTTCTAAATGTAATGTAATGTTTTTCTCAAAATATTATAATGTACTGCAATTTCCCTATAAAATCAATGGTATTACATTAGATAAATTGGAATCAGTAAAAGATCTAGGTATCATATTTGATCACAAATTTAACTTCAATGCCCATATTAATTCTATTGTTCGAACATCTTTCTAATACGTAATACACGGCAGTTTACTAGTATCATTACGCTTAGGAGTTTATACTTTTCGTTAGTACGTCCTCGTCTTGAGTACTGCTCTTCTGTTTGGTCTCCTGTCTTTAATTGTCAATCTTCTCATCTTGAAAGTGTGCAGAGACGTTTTGCAAAATATTTGTATTTAAAGGTGCACTCCATTTATCCACCTCGTGGAATCGATCAAAGTTTTTTAAATAGCCAGTTCAGTCTTGATACACTCGTTGCCAGAAGAAATAGATCTGACTTAATGTTTATTGGTAGACTGGTCATGAATTTAATTGACAGTTCATATTTATTATCATTCATACAATGGCATGTACCTACAGTGTATACTAGAAACAAACCCACATTTCACCTTAATACTATTAGAACAAACGTTGGTGCTAATGTGCCTATAAACAGGATGATGCGAAATTTCAACAGAATTGTTAACGATTTTGATTTATTCTTTTTATCATTTTGTGAATTTATTAACGCAATTGGTCAAACAAGGGTTAACTAGTAGTTATGTAATTTTTTATTCAATTCTTTTTATTTTGACAATTTTATTCTTTCACATTTTTATTATAGTTTTCGTTCTAGTATTATTTTTGACATAGTTAACCATTAGCATTATTTTATTATTATTAATTTTTCAATACAACGATTATGTCTTGTTTGTTGTTGATATAATACATTTGTAGGTACTATTAGTATTATTTATTTGTTTTATGATACATTTCTAATTTGTCCTGTAATTGGGGATTAATTTTCCTGTTGGGCAATAAAGGATTATTATTATTATTATTATTATTATTAAAGAAATATAAATGACGATTGAGTGCATAATTAGCAAGATACATAAAGCAGTACTTGAATTTTGAAATACTGTGCTTAAGTATACAATATTTATTTGCAAATCTCAAGGCTTTGTTATGTATTTCTTCTCGTCTGATTAAAATTTCAAATAGACAGTTTTAGGTAACCTAGTTTGTTGTAATACGGTGTAATGTAAATTCGGTTATTTATATTGTACAAATATCGTAGACAACAATTTTGCAATACCTAAAGTATTCTTTTGTTTTTGCTAGTTAAATTATTCATTAACTTCCATTTTGTTAAAGATGGCAACACATTTTTGAATTTGTATAGGTATGAAAACCTCCCGTAGCACAATCCACACTTTTTATTTATATGATAAATTGGAGTCAAATATTACACCCTAGTTTTTGATTTTATCTTTTAATATGATTACATAGTCTCCAATCACTATATTTTTAGTGCGCACAGATAAAGCATTTTTGCACTTGAAATTAGAACCTATGCACATAGCTTCGAATTTGTTTGGATTTAACTTTAGACCGTTATTTTTGGACCAAATAGAGATTCGTTCTAGATTATGATTCACAGTGTCAATAGATTTGTTAATTTTTTTCGGATGGTAAGAGTGTCATTGGCGTAAAGATGGAATTTAATATTGGATGTTAAGTGGAATGGTATATCCGAAGTAAATATGCAGAATAATAACGGTCCTAAGATACTTTCTTGCGGCACACCATGCAACATTGTAATACTCTCTGAGAAGTCGGAGTTTATAGTTTCACACGTTGATTACGATTTCCAAGATAGTTTGCAAACCATTGGGGTACTACCGTGCTACAACGGAAATACCTCAGCTTACCCATTGATTAATACAGTCGAATGCTTTACTGTAGTCCAATAAAATTAGTAGAGACACATTACCGTTATCCATAGCTTGCATTAGATCAGTAGTTATCATCAAAAGCGCAGTTGAGGTACTATGTTTACTTCTAAAACCTGATTACAACGTTGGTAAAATATGAAAGTCGTCGACATGTTGATAGACTTGCTTGAAGACAATAGTTTCAATTATTTTAGAACAAGTGTGAAGAATGCTTATAGGTCTAAGTTCGTTCAGAATCGTCGCTTTTGAAACTTTTGAAATGGGATGGACATATGAAGTTTTCCATATCAACGGGTATTGACCTGTCCTTAAACTGAAATTGATTATTTTGGTTAGTTGATGTATGCAGTATGAAAAAACTAAGTTAAGCATTTTAAGGTTAATATTATCCGGTCCTATTGCATTAGATTTTAATTAGGAAACTATCTTTTCAATTTCTTTATAACAGACTGTTTTGAAGGAGAATTCAGTGTGGATGCCTGGTTTATAATTATTTAAGTAAAATGCTAAGGTTTGCTCACTGATGTCTACCGTCGTAGCAACATTGGCGATATAAGTGCTAATGGAATTAACATCCATGATGTCTTCAGATATTATATTTTTTGATTTCCTATGCATGTTTAGGTGTTTAAAAAGTTTCCAAGTTTGTTGTTGGTTGCTTTACTTTTCATTAACTCCTGTTTTATGAAAGCTATTTTTTCTTGCTTTATAGCAGTTTTAAGGTAGTTTTTGAGATCTATATATAGTACCTCCTGTGTCCATCATTTCTAGTTTTCTTAAATTTATTGTATGCCCTATTTTTCAGTTTGATTATTAATTTGATGGTGTCTGTAATGTATGGTTTGAATGGTTTACTACGTGTATCTATTGTTCTTAGATGGGCATGGTTGTCGAAAAGGTACTGTATGCTACTATTTAAGTAGTTAATTTTATCATAGATGTTGCTAATTAAATAAGTATAGTCCTTATCTATCCGGTTAGCTTCCAGTGCAAAGTTATTTATATTAAAATGTTTAAAATCACGATATCGCAACTTAATGGCTTTGGACTTTGAAGTAGGAAAACTAAAGCTGCAAAAAATCAATCTATGGTCGGAGATATTTTCTGCGACTATAACACCTTGGCTTACTGGTACAGTATTTTGGTCTATAAGGGAATGAGATGCGTCAGTAATCCTTGTAGGCTCGTTTATAATTTGTTGCATATTAAATGTGTCCAGTATTCTATTAAAGTATTGTACGTTTGATCTAATTTTTAAAAAATTAATATTCAGGTTCCCGAGAAACATGATTTCGTCAGTTTCCAGCGATAACTTAATTTTTTCAAATAGAACCCTTCTGTTTTTTTACAGATATCGCTAGAGAATTAAATTTGGAACATTTTATTTTAATGATCTATATCCCCATCATTAACTGTTTTTAAATAAAACGTACTTCTATCTGAAATATTAAATTATTGAGATAAGTAGTAGGCTTTGATGCTTCGTTGCTAAGATACTAAGACAAATGCAATTGTTTCTATTTATGTTTGTTATTGAGCAAGCCATTTTACTAAAACTGTTTTATAGTTGTGAAGTTATGTTGTATTTGTTTATCATATTTGGTGAAAATCAGAAGATAATCGAGAGAAGTTACAGAAAGTTTAATGAAAATTGTCAAGTTACCAAGAATGAGAAGTGGAAAATTAACAAAAATTCGAAGAAAGTTTTGGACAACGAGTAGTTGGAAAACAAACCACGTTGACGGATAAGAAAGATAACCCTTGTAATTAGATATTTTTTTGCATATTCGAATGCTTCTATGCGCCACGGAAGCATTAGTTATATTATTCTACTCAATCTAAAAAGTGTTGAAGAATAAATAATAATATGCATAATTCAAAAATTCAGTTTAAATGTTTTTTGTTTGTAAAATTATCCTTTAAAATCTAATACGAAGATTTGACTAGCGCTGTGTATTTGAAAATTTTGAATACCATTTTTTAGACGGCCTTTTTTTGAATAAATTATACAGGGCTTGGTATTAACTTAACTGTGCACCAGTTCAATCAACCAATACAGCTCCTGCTCTCTTAAATAATTTGTTCAAAGATCGTTGGTTGAGAAGTTTAGGTCCATGAGATTGACCGGCAGGTTCTCTAGACTTAACACTCTTCAACTTTTTTCTTTGAAGTGACATTAAAAGTAACGTTTATGAAGATCCAGTTCATACAAATAAAATCCTGAAACAACATATTTGGAGGGCTTTTGAAGAAGTAGATCCAGACCATAATCAAGACGCGGTTTGTCCTGTAAAAAGAAGAGTTTTGAAATATTTAAAAATGGCCGGAAAACATTTTGAAAAATTATTAAGTTAATTACATTGGACCATAGCTTTGTAGTATCGTAGTACCAAAAAATAAGTAAAAATAATATATTTTGCTTTCTCATAGGCCGTAAAGTACTAGGGAGGTTCTACTTGAAAATATTAAGTTATATTTGAAGTTTCCCAATTTTACAAATTTATTGCAGCATTTTCTATAAACTTGGATAAATTTGCAACCATGTAATTTAATGAGCATTCTTTTGCTATTATTGAGTATTTTTTATGTTTTATTGTTAGCACTTCAGAAGAACTTTTGCGAGTTGCCATATTTCCGTAACCATGGCAACTAAAAAAACATAACTTAGACTACTATAAGTTAATAAAAAAACATAAATAGAAACAGTTGCATTTACCTCAGTAACCTACCAACACCACCTATAAACAAAACCTGTGCACTACCGTTTTAACCTGTCAATATTGGGGCCGTAGTAGATATTCAGTAGCTACGCTTGCGAGTTTGTGGTTCTGAATTTTTAAATTTTTGTGCAGTTTTGTGATTATTTAGTTTAAGACTTTTTTTAATTAGTTTTTTTTCTTTTTACTACTAGCCGAGGCGAACTTATAGAGCAAGATTTAAGATAAAGTTTTTTTAAAAGAAGCCACTGTAGTACATTCAACAATTTGATTTGATAAATTATTCCATTTATTAAAAGCTCTGTTAGTAAAAAAATTTTATCTGATACTAGATTTAAATGGTTCTTTTTTAGTTTAAATTTATGTCCTCGAAGTCGTGAATCAGAGTCGACTGTTAGATAATGTTTAGATGTATTGGGAAATAAATTATGGGTTATTCTAATAGTTCTATCAAATTATCCTTATCTTGTTTTTGCTCTAAAGAGAGAATGTTTAATTTATTTAGGCGTTCTGCATATGATAATTAAGCAAAGCCTCGTGGCCACCTTGTTACAGCTTGTTGGATTCTATTTAACAAATGTTGATCTTTAAGGTAGTGAGGACGCTACACCGATGCGGCATAGGTCTGATTTATGTAATGAAAAGTTTAGCACATAATTCTGGAGATGGATTGACAAAAGTTTTTTCATATTAAATAATAACTCAAAAGCCTTTTTCGCAACTTTAACACAATGAGAACTCCACGACAATTTAGTATCAACAAAAACTCCTAAATCGAGCTGGGATGACACCACAGAAATAGCTTCATTATTTATTGAATAAACACGTTTTGGATTTGAACTGCCAAAGAAAATCACAGAACATTTCTCAAGGTTTAATTGTATTTTCTAGGTGTCACCCCAGTCTGCTATAAAATCAAGTGTAGGTTATAACATTTTGCTAAATTTACAGGAAGGGTCAAATATTTTCAAGTCATCTGCATAAGCTGAGTGCGGACTACGAATGTTATTTAATAAATCTGCCGTATACGCCAGAAATAATACTGGTCCTAGAACTGAACCCTGCGGCACCGCACTGCTAACAAAAAACCTGTCTGAACATTTTTTGTTTACTTTTACTACAAATGTTCTATTTGTTAAAAACGCTCTAATCCAAGTTAATACATTACCTGAAATGCCAATCTTTTCCAATTTATAAAGTAGTAATCCGTTAGGCACTCTGTCAAACGCCTTACTAAAATCTAAATAGATAGCGTCTAGTGTATCTCCCGAATCAATTATTTTGGTCCATTCGTTTATCGTAGATAGAGGGTTCGTTATAGTAGACCTCCCTGGTACAAAACCGTGTTGGTGACGAGGCATAATGTTGTATTTGATCAAGTCATCAAGTATACTTTTTGTAATTATTTTTTCCATGAATTTTGCACCCTATGGAAGTGAGTATTCTGGTTTATAATTTTCAACGTTGCATTTATCTCCTCTTTTATAAATAGGAGTAACGATAGCTTCCAGCCATTTTGCCGGTAGTATACCGAAGTTATTAATGAACCGACTAAAGATGCAGCGCATCTTTTGATGATCCTGGGAGTTAAACCATCTGGCCCCGGTGCACACTTTACTGATAGTTTTTAAATTTCAGACAATAATGACTCTTCATCAATATACAGGTCTGATAGACTGCCACCCAAAAATGAAGATTTTACAACAGGATTAGAAACAATAGAAGTTGGTATAAAAACAGAGAAAAAAAACCTACCAAATATTTTAGCAGTTTCTATGTTATCAGTACATAGGGTGTCCGATGAGTTTCTAACAACTGGAACAGTTACACGAGAGACTTGTTGCTTACGCAGATAACCATAAAAAACTTTCGGATTATTTGCGGTTTTTAATTCACTTTCTAGTTGATTAGAAAATTGTCTATGTGCTGTGTAAATGTTCTCATCGTTAGTGATCTTAAACTGCCTCCATAGTTTCTTTTTATATTTAGTTTTATACAATAAGTTGTCTTTTATTAAGGTTATGTACTAGACGCTTAAAGTTCCGAAATTTGGAGTATTTGTTAAAAATTTGACTAATCATGATTATGTAACGGAGCTACGACTTGGTTATAATCAGTTATTTTATAAATTTTGTTCTCTAATTTAAAGGGCGTATATTTCAATACCTGAAGATCAACATTTATTGTGCAATGGTCAGACCTACCAATTGGAGAACTAATATGTACACGTAAAATTAGGTTGACATCTGGTACTAAAAGAAGATCTAAAACTGAGAGTGACTGATGATTTCTATATCGAGTGAATTCTGTAACTAATTGTGTAATATCATTGTTATTAAGCCTGTTAATAAAATTATTATCGGTAAATTAAAATCTTCCAGAACAATCCAATTAATCAATACTGCAAAGTTCAATGTAATTGTCTTCAATAAGCTATTATCCAGTAACTTTATAATCAATGCTATTATCATTGATTTCCGAATTTAAATTAGAACCATGAGGTGGTCGATAAACACAAAAGAAGACAAAAGTGAATAATTTATTTGAAAATTTAATCCAAAGTGTGTCGTAATCATTAACATTAATATCCAATGCATTAACTGTAAACATTTTTAATATATTATTTCGAATGAACAAACAAACACCTTCTCTTCGACATTTTTACGATCTTTTCTGTATAATGTATAAGGGTTAATTGTGATGGTAGTGTCTAAGATGTTTGAATTTAACCAACTTTCAGTAAGTGCAATAATACCTGGTTGACTTTTGAAATAAATAATTGTAGATCATCAAGCTTTGACGTCAGGAATGCTATGTTCGCTGTGTTCTAGTTTTTTTGGATGGATATAATTTGAGGAGTGCGATCCACGTATTTTATAGTGATGTTTTGCTCGTCAGATTCGATTCGACGTTTTAGGTTATTTCGCAATTCTTTTAAGTGGTTTAATTTGCGCGGTGTTTTATCGTCTGAAATGACGATTCTAGCGAATTTAGATGATGAAATTAAGGGGATTGCGATATTTGCGTGAAAAACATTTAGTGTTAGTAAACGTTTTGTTTTTTTTAGTATTATTTGTATGTATTTATTATATCTAGTGTGAGTGGTTATAAGTTTAATTTACTGTTAGTAAATATACTAAAAATTCCATATAACTGCCGCGATCGTGTGTGTAAAGGACAAGGTCCTAAGTTTTTCTTTCCTAAGAAGGACGCTTACAAAAATCAGTAATTTAGATTTCAAATCATTTCAAATGTTTAGAGAGGAAATAGAGCAACTTATTGAAGTTGAATTGGAACGACATCGATTAAAAAATAAGTAAGTATTGATAAGTACTTAAACACAAATTTAAATATTAAATATGTTTGTTATAAATAAACTAGTTGTACCCAATACTTGTTATTATGGATTGTTTACCTTAATCAAATGTAAACATTTACTAAGTCATTTATCTCATTTTTAAATTACGAAAACTCCTGTTGTATCTTAAAATTTGAAAATTCCCAAATCTTGAATTGGGCCTTCTTATAGGAGATGGATCAGGGATGTAGTAACTAATACTCCATGTGCTTATTGTGCCGACGTTTCGGTCAGGGAGTCTGACCTTATCAAGGCTGTTATTTATTAAAACAAAAACGGAATAAATTAGACAAGATAATACACAGGTTTAAAGTATTAATACATAATTACTGAACTTGCACAAAAAAAAAAAAAAAAACGAATAAGATCACAAATGTATGATCTAGATTAGATGCAATTACAATTTAGCAATAAATACTACACGTTTTAGTTATAATGGAACTTAAATTAATTGTTAAATGTACTTACCAGTAAAGAATAGAGCTAACAAGTTACTTTTTAACATCAGTCGTATTTGAAGCCAGATTATGAATAAAGACATAAATAATAGTCACAAATAATTAAAATAGTACTAATAAATAATATATAACAAACTAACTTTAGGACAACAACTATATAAACGTACATAAAATTTTAACAATGCCATTACAGATAAGATGTAAAACGTCACGTCGAAAATTTTCTGGGGGTCAATAGTGAATGCAGATAACACCAGCAAAATATCTAAACAAAATTACCATAGAAGGAATTGTTTTATTTGTATTATTAGTAGTAGTTAGTTGACTAGATTAGTAATAGTTATAGTATAAATGGTGGTGGGTATAATTAGTTTATAAACATGTTAGTTTAGATTAGTATTAATGTTATGGTGGTGGGAGTAATTAGCAAATTAAGTTATTGTAAATATTACTTAAGGTTACTTGTGTCATTTTTAAAGTTAACATTATTGTCCCTGTATACGTTGATGTAAATCATCTCAGAATCAAACGTTTTTAAAATTGGGTTCCATATCTAAGATAATAGGTGAATCAAATTTGAATTCATGTCCTTCTTCCTTGCAATGTATGATAATCCTGTGTCCTCCTTTTATTTTTGCAATTATATTTGTGATTATTAATCCTATTTTTAATTTTTGTTTAGTTTGTCCAACATATGCCTTGTCACACATTCGCATGTTAATTTATAAGTTAACCCTGATTTATCTAGATTATGTGTTTTATCTTTTAATTTAGAATATATTGAGTTATAAATAGTATTGTTGTTATACAAAAACTATCTTTCAACTCATCCCTGTTTAGTAATTTTATTAAGCTGTTAGATAAACCAGGTATATTAATTAATTGAACAAAACGTTTATCATTAACGTTAAGGTTGGACATGTTATTAATCAGTGGATCCTGGTTATTATTGGTTCTGTTATGATTTGAAATTAACTGACTCAATTTTTTGGATAATTATTACGTAATAAAATAGTTAGTAGCGTTCTTTGTTATGTTCTAGGAAAATAGGACTACATAATTTATTAATCTTCAGGAGTATGCTTTTAATGATGTTAATTTTTTGTTGTGTGGATGTTTTGAATGATAATTTAAAATTCTATTAGAGGACATCGGCTTAATGTACCAATTGCTTAATGCTCCCATCTTAACGAATTGGTACATTAAGCCGATGTCCTCTAATAGAATTTTAAATTATCATTCAAAACATCCACACAAGCAAAAAAATTAACATCATTAAAAGCATACTCCTGAAGATTAATAAATTATGTAGTCCTATTTTCCTAGAACATAACAAAGAACGCTTACTAACTATTTTATTACGTAATAATTATCCAAAAAAATTGAGTCAGTTAATTTTAAATCATAACAGACCCAATAATAACCAGGATCCACTAATTAATAACATGTCCAACCTTAACATTAATGATAAACGTTTTGTTCAATTAATTAATATACCTGGTTTATCTAACAGCTTAATAAAATTACTAAACAAGGATGAGTTGAAGATAGTTTTGTATAACAACAATACTATTTATAACTCAATATATTCTAAATTAAAAGATAAAACACATAATCTAGATAAATCAGGGTTAACTTATAAATTAACATGCGAGATGTGTGACAAGGTATATGTTGGACAAACTAAACAAAAATTAAAAAATAGGATTAATAATCACAAATATAATTGCAAAAATAAAAGTGAGGACACAGGATTATCATTACATTGCAAGGAAGAAGGACATGAATTCAAATTTGATTCACCTATTATCTTAGATATGGAACCCAATTTTAAGAAACGTTTGATTTCTGAGATGATTTACATCAACGTATACAGGGACAATAATGTTAACTTTAAAATGACACAAGTAACCTAAGTAATATTTACAATAACTTAATTGCTAATTACTCCCACCACCATAACATTAATACTAATCTAAACTAACATGTTTATAAACTAATTATACCCACCACCATTTATACTATAACTATTACTAATCTAGTCAACTAACTACTACTAATAATACAAATAAAACAATTCCTTCTATGGTAATTTTGTTTAGATATTTTGCTGGTGTTATCTGCATTCACTATTGACCCCCAGAAAATTTTCGACGTGACGTTTTACATCTTATCTGTAATGGCATTGTTAAAATTTTATGTACGTTTATATAGTTGTTGTCCTAAAGTTAGTTTGTTATATATTATTTATTAGTACTATTTTAATTATTTGTGACTATTATTTATGTCTTTATTCATAATCTGGCTTCAAATACGACTGATGTTAAAAAGTAACTTGTTAGCTCCTATTTTTTACTGGTAAGTACATTTAACAATTAATTTAAGTTCCATTATAACTAAAACGTGTAGTATTTATTGCTAAATTGTAATTGCATCTAATCTAGTCGTACATTTGTGATCTTATTCGTTTTTTTTTTTTTTTTTTTGTGCAAGTTCAGTAATTATGTATTAATACTTTAAACCTGTGTATTATCTTGTCTAATTTATTCCGTTTTTTGTTTTAATAAATAACAGCCTTGATAAAGGTCAGACTCCCCTGACCGAAACGTCGGCACAATAAGCACATGGAGTATTAGTTACTACATCCCTGATCCATCTCCTATAAGAAGGCTCATTTTTAAATTCCTATGCCCTTCCACATCTGCAAGAATGTCCCCAAATTCTAAAAAAATAAGGCTGAAATAATAATCTCTTAAAATACTGATACAAAAACGCTGTTTTTCACATGAACTGTATTGGCAAGAAAGAATCATTACTACAATTGACGGCATATACAAATATTTTTAAAATTCCTTTGAATTTTTGAAGAACTCTATATGAAATATTTTTATGGGAATTTAAACAATGAGCTTGTCGATTCATTTTCTTCTTTAAAAACCACTATCATTTGTAGATGAAAATGACTTAAACCTCATCGATGACTGTAGTTGACGCTTTTAACATTTATAGAAGGATATGCATCATACATGGTAAAAAGCAACTCGTTTGTGGCTACTGCAAAAATTTGTGGTTAATGATGAACTGTCGGGTGTGTTAAATCTGATAGTAACTTAATCATTGACCGTGATCGAGGTGGATTGTGCTATCCTGTCAAAAAATGTGGTAAAATCTTGTGTATTGACTGTTGAAAAACTGGTCCTAAATGAAGATTTATTTTTGGCAGAGAGAAAACAGCGAACTGTGGTAAAAACGATCTCACTTGGAAATATTTCAGATGAAGAACTGCCAAATTCATTTAACAGTGCACCTGAAAAGCGTTATAATTAGTTGCACAACCAATAACTCATAAAGTTTTGTTTAAATTGATTTCGGTATGTATCAGATGTTTCTTAAGTCTATTGTTGACAGCTTTGTACAATGGCTGAATTTGAAAACAAGAAAGCATTTTGTGTGTTAGATTATCACGTTAACCAATCAGTCATTAGTGTTCAACGTCACTTTAGAACCAGATTTAATAAAAACTTTCCTGGCAATCACTCTATTTGCAAGTGGTACTTGAATTTTAAGATAATGTGGCTACATTGTGGTTTGTCCAAATGATGACGCACTCTTGAACTGGTCTCCAAGATCTCCGGACATGACCCCCTGTAATTTTTTCTTGTGGGGATATATGAAGGATAAAGTGTATATACCACTATTACCACAGAGCACACTTGAAATCCAGCGACGGATTGCCAATGCCATCAAAACAATCAATTAAGAAACTCTGACGAGAGATTGATTATAGGCTTGACATCTGTCGTGTCACAAGGGGCTCTCATATTGAACATTTGTAATTCTGAATATCTGTTATGAAACTTTTTGAGTTTTCCTTTAAATGTAACTATTTTTTATATTTGTAAAACGAATAAAACTTGATTTATCTATGCTTAAAATCATGAACATCATTTGTAATAATCCTGTATAGTAATTTGTTCAAGAGTATGTAAATCGTAACACCTTTTTTAATACCTAAATTTCATGTGAAATAATTATATTAATTTCTGATTTTTTTTTTAATAAATAGGTCTTGATAAAGGCCAGCTTTGTCTTGACCGAAACGTTGACCACAAAATTACATGGAGTTTTATTAGTTCTAATTAATTTACTCTACTACCACTCCGACCAGAAAACCTCAATCATTGGAAAATCTATAAATGCAATTAATTATTCGGAGAATCCATTCATCGCACACGTAAACGTCAATGAACTAAAAAACCTACTATGGAGGCCATTTTGAATCAGTGCGCAGGTTTTGATTGATAGGCAGTGGTAATCCTACTAACGGAGCATGAAAGCCTACTACTAAATAGAATGATTCCAATATTTTACCTAAAAGTACGGTTTATTCATAAAATGTAGATAATAGGCATATAAATAATTTAAAAAAAATTATCCAAATTTTATTCTCTAACGATACCCGTAAAAAAAGTAGGAGGGTTTCATTTGAAAATATCTACTATATAAAAATAAGTCGGGTTTTCCTTTCTGACGCTATAACTCCAGAACGCACGAACCGATTTCCACGGTTTTGCATTTGTTAGAAAGATCTCGGGCTCCGTGAGGTTTATAGCAAAGAAAATTCAGGAAAAATGTCAACAGAAAAGCGGGAAAATTTTTTTTCACATACAGCGCCATCTCTAATACATAGCATGTACTACAAACCAAAATTTTAAGTAGATGGCGCCGGTGCGTCGCAATGACAATTAACAAGTCGCAAGGCCAATCGCTTAGTGTTTGCGGGATAAATTTAGAAAATCATTGTTTTTCACATGGGCAGTTATACGTTGCGTGTTCACGAGTTGGGAAACCATCCGCTTTGTTTGTGTTAACGTCAGACCAAAAACAAAAATGTGGTTTACCAAAGTGCACTTCAATGAAACGGATAATTTGCGGACACGTATAACGCTTCGATTCAGTATTTACTTTGGATTCACTTTCATTTACTTAGAGAAGTTCAACTAAATAACACTTCATTTTTGTAATCAAAATGAATTCATTACTGTTGTGAAATGAAATAAAATTTTTCCTTTTCAAATATAAAACAAAAAATTTTTCTTCATCTTTTAATCACCAAACGAAATGTTACATAAAACGAAGCCATCTGGTGGCGAAACGGAGTTCGTCAGGTTTGCTAGTTAGTTATATTATTTCTCAATGGTTGCCAAATGAAGGGAAAAGAGAGGAAAGTTGCAATTTATTAATTCGAGACTTAAAAGACTAAAGATTTGGGAAATCGGGAAATACGTGAGATGGTAAGAGATTCCATAGTCGAGATAGCTTAGGAATGAAAGTACGGTCATAGTGAGCAGTTCTTGAAGTTCGGAGCTGAACTGTAAATAGGTGCATACGCATCAAAGATCGAGTTTCTTAATTGGGTCTTGTACGCGGTTGAATTATAGAGCTCAACTCAGAAGAGCACATACCATTGTAGTACCGGTAAAACAAACAAAGATCACCCACCATTATAAGGTGTTTGAGAAAAGGCAGCCTTACAGCAAATATTGGATCATTAATAAAGCGGACAGCCCTTCTCTCGATAGAACCAAGAATGCGAAGAATTGTGGGACAAGCAGATCCCCAGATATGAGAGCAGTATTCTAGACTAGATCGTTGATTGAAATATTGGTAAAGATAGTCAACCTTACGGGATTATGCGACCCCGAAATTTGTTCTAAACATCAGAGGTCGGTAGTATCGCTTTGTGCTAAGAAAATACGTCAATTGTATTGTAGAATTTACAGAACAGTATTGCCGATAAATGTGAAATAGAAAACTGTAATTTTGTTGATAGTTTATGCTAAGGCACGACATTGTTGCCAATGCATCATGCCGTTGATTGAAATATTGGTGCATCGACTCAATGTTGACAAACAAACAAAAACATGCGTTCTACAATATACAAGAATTTATTGATTTTTGTCGACGTACTAATTAAATGTGTGTCCTTTGTTATATATTTTTTTTCTATTGTCTGTTAATTGTTCAATGTAATAATATTTATTTGTATCTTTCTTACGTAAGGTTATAACTTATAACAATGGTTATACCATCATGACAAACACATATATGTACAAAGATTGTATACATACACATGTGAATAAAGTTTATTATTATGAAAAAAACCTGCAGATTTAAAAGTATTAATTTCGTAAAGAAATCGTTGAAAAACGTTCTCCCAAAAAAAACAATTTCTTTAAATACTTTTGAAAATTCCATACTCATATATTTATTACTTTAACATCGTTTATCCGTTGAAAATGTTTTAAAATCTATTAGGCTTACGCAAGTAAATTTCTAAATTTTGGTCATTGAAATAAAAATTTTTAACATAGAAACGCTATCCCTTTTTATGTTGGAACGAATGTTGAATTTTCTTATATTACAAGCTAACGTACTCAACTGTTTGCATCTAAACAATATTATAACAAGCCTACTCATTTACTAAAGGTGTTGCTAAAAGTATGCAATTGTAGAATTTCTGACTAAGCCGATAAGGAATGTGACTCATAAACAATAATCCGGAAGACTCCTCGTAATACATTTGTTTCAATATCAACTTTAGGTGTACTTATATTTTAAGATATGATAAACGCATTAAAGAAGCATCTATGCAAAGCTTAATGATTATCTGTTTATTTGTTACAATGAAAATATTACAATCAAGATTGGTTTTAAGTATGTATTTCCTGAGCTTTACTAATAACAATGGTAATAACAATTACAAAATACTATTAAAAGAACACAAAATAATCGAAAGTAATAATACCCCACCACTTTTAGTTTAACAACAAAACCGAAAATTAATTAGTCTTTCTGTTGTGCCGTTGATTGATTCAATCAACGCTTAAAGGGAGAAGGAACTTTGTACTTTTTAACGTCACGAATAAATCAAGATCCTCTAGAAAATGCTTTTCAATGATTCGTGCTAGAGGAGGTTATAATGCCCAACCGTCTGCCCGCGAATTTAGGCTTGCATTACAACATAACATGCACATTTGCTTGCAAATACCAATAGAACAAGGGAATTGTGAAAAGATAACGACGAGATACTATTTGGTATAGATGAACAATTTAACACTAACTATGAGGAAGAGGATAACAAAATTGGGACAAATGAAAGTGTAGAAAATAATGAAACAAAGAGATCGTCTAGAACCTGTCTGGAGAACAAAATCAATGAAGACAATGTCGTAATTAATAGTTCTTTAGAATCTTGTTCAGTGTCGTATGTTGCGGGTTATTTAAGTCACTACATATATAAAAAAGTACATTGTAATACGGTAAGGAAATGCTAACAGTTAACGACTCAAGTGTTTTCAATGTGAACGAATTATTAATTCTATATAAAGATTACAGCAAATCTGATGGAATTAAATACTTACACAGACCATCACCCGAATTCTCAAAATTTGTGTTTTTTTTTATTGAAACTTTTACTGAAGAATTTCATCTTTTTAAAACAGATTATGGTTTATTGGAAAAAATTAAACTCCGTATAAAAAAAATGTCTCAACAGCAGTGTAAATTCATGGTTCAGAGAATGCGACACTCATAAACTGTTAATTATCGATCAATTGGTTAAAATAAAACTATATCGAACCTTAAAGTGGGAGGCTAATAAACATATTTCTAATAGCTATAATTACAGTGATGTCACAAAACCACACCGTAAAATAAGAATATTATCTGCATAAATAAGTGTAAATGTTTGGATATGTTTTATGTATAGCATTGTATTAGGTACGTTATTATTTATGTGTAAATTGTTTGTAAATTATTACTATTATTTTAGATCAGTTGGAATTGTAATTTTTGAAACAATGTTTATAATTAATGAGCTATTTTACTTTAATTAAACTATTTTAATTCGAAACCATGATATTTTGATACAGTTTCAAAGAGTAAAATCCTAACTTTTTATCTCTACTAACAGATAACAAAGTGTCACTTTGTAAATTATTTTTTTCCTCGGGAAAAAAGTGAGTACTATTTTTTAACACCAAATTTCCTCAATAATTTTCTAATTCTATTGTAATATGATTTTTCAATATTAAATCGTCATTTATTTCGTCACAGAAAAGAATAGTGTATTATACACGTATTATCCGCACCGCGTCGGGAGACAACACACCTCAAGCTAAAATCTAGTACTTTTATTTTTAGAAGTAATAGGAATAGGTTTTATTACCAAGTGAATTTAAATTTGAAGGTCTAGTGGAACCCACTTTCCTTAAAAAACTCAAAAACTATTTGAGATATTCTACATTGCAAAAAACGTTCTAAAAAAAGCAGGAAATTCTCTATTTTTTGCCTTTACAACAATATTTAAAATTTTTATTTATAAAGTTGTGGAAGAAAAAATTAAAAAAAATATTTTCTACTGTTTTAGACAATTTAAGATGAGTAAAAATTAAAAAAGTACAAATACATTATTAGAAAAATATTTTTTAACATATTGATTATTTCGTTTTGTTAAAATAAAAATTACAACCTAAGAAATGCCAACAGGTAACTATAACGGCAATTGAATGTTAATTTGCAATATCGCCATCAAAGTGATAACCTCAAATACAAAACACTCTTGCCGATATACTTGGCATTTCTTACTTTATACTAATATACACACATTTGACATTATTATATATTTTTTTTATTAATTTTTACTTTCATTGTTTATACAGTTGTTATAGAGAAATCCATTGTTTATAAGATAATCAAAAATTAATTTTTTTTTAATCTAACAATCAAAAAACACTAAAAACTGCACCAAAAAACTGTACTCAAACACGTGTTTTAATAGCTAAGCTATCATCCTCAGCGATACCGATACTAAAATTAAAAACAATAGCAAGCTTATATACAGAGTGGAACAAAAGTCTGAAAACGCTCCATTATCTCACAAATGGGTAGTACGAATTGTACAACATTTTGGATAAGTATATTTTGGGATACGAAGATTCCAGATTTGACATCTGCAATGTTGTCAGATTTACCGTTTTTCTGATATTATTACTAACTTTGGTTTTTTAAATAGATCACCCCGTATATTGTATCATTATTGAAATGCCCCCTTCAATATGAGTTCAACCATAATGTAACACTCAATATTTGATAAAGTCAGGAAGGTCTTAAATAAATAAAACTGTCCGTGCAAAATATAATTCAAGTAATTAAATCTGGAAACATTGCAGATATCAAATCTGGAATCTTCGTATCCCAAAATATACTTATCCAAGATATTGTACAATTTGTACTACCCATTTGTGAGATAATGAGATAATTGAGCGTTTCCAGACTTTTCTTCCACTCTGTATACTATCTGCGTGTCACAAAACAATAAACTTAATTGATTCTTAGATAAGCTTAAATAATTCTAAAAATCCTAATGGACCGTTATCATCTTAATTCATAAGCAAATTTATTTATAAATAAACTCCAAAAGAATATTAGCAGTGCTAGAAAGCCTGGCCGTCAGCTCCTCTTAGTCAGAAATCGTCGTGGGCTTATTGAAAATCGTTCGAAATAAAGGCTTCTACACTGTACAAAGAATTTATAAGGCGCCACCAAGGATCACATATAAAAAGATATCTAGAGCCACTAGAAACTCGTAGACACAGAAACAAACCGTACGTGTTTAAAAATATGTATATTATTATAGCGACTAGAGTTCAATTAACACACTAGAAACACCTCGACACAACAATAGATAATATCATTTAGAATTAATAGCAAAATATAGTTATAAAATAATAATAATTCACAAGAGCGAGTTAAGGCACGAATAATAATTTGAGGCCCAAACGCCCCAAATAGGTTAGCGCTTTTTCCATGCAAGCGATTCACCGAGTTAACGTGGCAAATATTTTTCGGAATGTACTTGACAACAATTATGGAGAGTACCGGACCTTGGCCGATTATTTAAATACTTTTAAAGCGCACAAAATTAATCACGTTCTTGGAAAAAATTTTCTAGTTCGCAAAATTATCTATACAGCGCCAAAAAGGTACGTTGCTAAACTCACAGCATATTACATATACATAGAACGCGACAAAATTTATGAATAACATGCATTAAAAAATTAACTTAGTTTGTATAAATAGGAAATCTTCGGTGTTCGACTGTTAATCGGCAGATGTGACAGCTTCCGCATCCAAATCTAATATTTTATTATCCAATAAAGAAAAGGAAAACCAAAATGGACTACGTTGATAACAGTTACTGGGCTGCTCACAAAGAACCAGATAACAGGCTTGTCTTGGGTAGTGTCGTTGACCAGAAGGTGGTTTCAAGGTAGGTTGAAATATCAGCGTTGGTAATAATACCAGACCCACTTTGATATTTTATAATTTTTGGATTATTATTCTTGCCAGCATAACCAGAATTAAAGATCCATTGATTAATTAAAACGGAATACGTCTGCAATGACTATCAGAAGAAGCCAAAGGGAAAAACCCACAAAAAAAAGTGACTGCAATTGATACAACCCGTGATAGCAAATATTTTATTAACACAAAAAAAAATAAAAAAGAGACTTACACAGGAACAATAGTCAAAGACTTATTCCCTAATTTGAATCGATATTACAAAGCACATGTCTAATTGTTCAATTTTTAGACAACATTTTTTATGTACACCTTTTCACGACGGTCAACAAATAGAAAATGAAGTATATCCTTTGGTGAACAAATGAAGATCGGAACTGGCAATTTCAAATAACAAAATCTCCAAAACATTTTTAATACAAAAATTCATATTCAAGCGCAAGAGTGTAAACACGGCTGTCTATCCTGTAGAGAGAAATTTGTCTATAAATCAATTAATTGCGAAATAATTCCGTCACAAAATAATGATTTTTAAGGAATAAATCATTTTGATGCTGAAGGAATTTTTTTAATAATATTTTATTTGTTTATTTAACAAATAATTTGTTACAATCAATTGAATTCTTGCCATTTATTTATTTAATATCCCAAAAAGTTTTTGATATATTCGCAAAAACCAAACCCCTTTTTTTTTTAATTTACTAAATTGTTTATAACTTTTAACATTTTTTTTGCCTTTTTTAGAACTTTTTCTTGAAGTGTTTACATGTCATTTCAAATCGAGTGATACCTTAATCGTAACTTTAAAACAACTTCCCCCTAACCTTTGAAAAAAGACACTTTTTGACAGACTATAGGAAAGTAAACAAAAGTTAAGTTGAAGTGAAGATTATTCAACTGGGTCTAAGGGCCAGTTGCACCAAAGTCGGTTAAATTTAACCGTTAGTATGTTTAATCCTTGGATACTATTGTTTTTAACCTAAGGTTAAATTTAACCGACGTTGGTGCAACTGGTTCTTAATGTTATAAAATTTTTAGTTGCTTTGATCATGATCACATAATTACCATATATTTTAATTTTTGAACAAACCAAACAAATAATAAATTGAAAACTGCAGAAAACTAGAATAGAATTGAAAATGTGAATACATTGAATAACTTAGAATGTATTCAATTAACATGATCAGTTTAGGTCTATGGTAGTGTTAAACCTCATATTAATTACAAACGTAAATACCTTTTGTTGTACGACTAATGACCATATTGTTTCAAGATCCTATAATTTTAGTTACTACGCAATTTCATTAGTAGATACAATTTTGTCAAAGAGAATTGTTTTAAATAGTATTTTAGCGTATTTGAAATCATCACATTTAATTGCTTACACTTACATTATTATTTAACGTTGTAATTAATACACTAACTTAAATAAACAAAGCAATTGATGAGTCAACAAACAGCATATCTAATTCGATATATTTTAGGAAAAAAAATAGTTCAAGGTTAAAGTAATAGGTTTTAAGCAAATACTCAAAACAGATTTGTATTGTAGGAATCTCGTGAACTCGAGTATAACTCAAGTCTTAAAAGCAGTATTAAACCGACATACGTTGCAGTGAAAGTATGGACAGGCATGTTATTATTTTCACTATATTATTATTTTTAATCTTTTATCATTATTGACTTCAATATTTTCGTTTTTTTTTTATGTTAATAAAATAATTATGAATAGAAGATGTATCGACTCAGTGATGCCACCGCTGGCAACGGTGCGGTCCATATGACTCTGCACTACATTCTAAGCGTGACCGGTACTATAGAACTACAGAATATGTAATTCTTTGTCAGAATGCATATAATTTCTAATACAGAGTTTTGATCAAGAATGTATTGGTTTCATTAACTGTGTTAGAGGAAAGTATATTCTGTAACAAAATTATAATAAAAATTTGATGCTAGTAAACGGTTTCGAACTCGCGCTGAATGCGAGAGTAAGGGATCACGAGCATCGCAAGTTTTTATTCCTACCGTATAATAGACTATACTTTCTCCACCACTAAAATAAATCTTTTATGACACAAATAATTATTAATTGCATAACGAATCTGTCACCGCGATGAAAGTCAACGCTAACGCTGTATTGTTGAACCAACATGAGAAAAATTTTGTAAATTCTAAAACTAGAAAGTAGTACAGTTAAATCTCACTGGCTCAGAGGTGTGCCAGAATATTTTTCAATCTTATGGGTGAAAATGTTAGCATTGACTTTAATTTCAGAATTGTAATATTCTATTTGCAATATACCGTTGCCTCAATTAAATCACTTAAAATGGACAAGTCCAAACTACTAACAAATTTGCAGCTTAAATGATTTAGTTCACTTACGTCAATTCAAGGTAGATTCTTTTAAGTAATTTTATAATATTTTTTAACTATCGTACCATAAAAAACAAATCTATTCAGTTTGGATAAATGTCATTATTAGTTAATTAGTGTCATTGTCATAAGCAATATAAGAAGTACGGTTTTAAAGGTCTTCCTTTTCACTTATGTAAACGATCAAAAATTTACATTGGTATAGATAATTTATGTTATAATCAAGTTTCTATTTAAAATAAAAAAATTAGTAATAGTATTAGTAATTTTAATAAAATTTACATTAATTTTTTTTGCATGGGCTGGAATGTTTTCAAATTATAAAATTCAACTAGTGAAAGCACTGGTATTTTTTTAAAGACGGGAAAAATTAGAATATATTACAGATATTACTATAATATTAAATAATAAATGTTCGCAAACTACTAAGACGTCCTCTTTCTTCAACACATTATATACACTGTATCCAGGATAAGAATGAACAGCATGGGAATCTTGAAAACTGTAAAAGATCTAGGTGGTTCAAATAACCAAAAAGTTGGGTACGTTTGATAAAGTTTAATAATATTTTCCATTTTCAAGATTTTACCAAAAATCTATTTTTATATATTTTTTTCTTTTTCGTATTTTTTGCACTTATTTTTAAAAATATTAAAAATCCAAAAACATTTTTCCATTGTCACTTTTAGAGTTTTAGAAAATAGCGTTTTCAAATTTTCAATCCAACATTTTATCTCGGAGAAACCATCATCAACTTTATTTTTTATATGGCTGTATAATTACAAAAAGACTCCCTGTATTTTGTAGTGGTTTCTATTCTATTTTTTATTTATTTAAGAATGTATCACACATTATTGTGCCTAATTTTGTAATAAATAGCAATATTTAATGTTTCTTACTTGTTATCTAGTAGGCGTTGATAAAAATTGATAACTGAACGGCAAAAAGCTTATGTTAAACCTTCAAATAAATAAAATAAATGACTATTATTTTCTAAACACATATGCTAAATTAAAAACACGTTCTAACATTTCTGGCGTTATTGTATTAACTGGCTGCTACAACTGATGCTAATATATGACCCACTTTTGCAGAATTTCGGTCAGTTTCCAGCAGATTCAAATTGCGTGCGTAATTTAAATTGTCGTGAGAAATGTAAGGTCTTATTATTCTATTACCCTAAATACCTATCCACATATTAAACCAGTTTGGGTTATGGTGTGTTGCTTCTAGTTTTAAATTTATGCGCTGGACTTCGGTATACCAGTCTGGCGATTAATTAATCTCTATAAAACGGTTTTTTTAATTTAATTTAAAAACTTGTCCTTTACCCTTCGGGGTTGAAGGTGTGATTAAAACAAAGCTTTGAAAATACTTTCGCTTGAGAGTCGAAACGTCGGCCAGTTCAACGTAAAAATTTTGAATTTTAAACCACACCCTCAAACCATAAAGGGTCCCTAAATGGGACAAGTTTTTTAAATTAAATCAAAAAATTTGAGAAAACAACTTAAGTTATTTTTTAGATTGTTTTACGAAACAAAAAACGTTAAAAAACAAATTATTTTAAATTCGATACCAAATTCATTTACCAGGTTGCCTTTGTTTAGGGTACTTATCTAAATAGACTTTCAACAATTACAAAATTTTTGTGTATGATATGAACATACAAGGTGAGTTTTTAAAACTAACAAAGGCTGTATTTTTAAACAAGAACCAAAATAAAAAAAACATAAACACGTTAAAATTTTTTTGAAAAGAGACGTGTATTGTCGTTTAAACGACATTTGTAAAATCAACCCCCTGACTACCAGCGATCACCCCTAATTTTTTTTAAATAGCACGACCCTAAGTGTGATATGTCATATTTAATAAGAAATTCGGTGGTATACTTTTTTTGAGCAATTTTTGGACTGCAAAATAAATTTATTGGAAGAACAAAATTATAAAAAAAGTTTGCAAGTGTTGAAAATGATTTCCGTTATTCTGAAGAATACAGTAAAGATTCAACTGAAACTCTTCTTGAACATTTTCAAAAGTATCTCATGTGATAGTACGACATTCTTCATTTATTCTACGCTGTAGTTCTTCAATTGACTCTGGTTGAGTTTTGTAGTTGTATGTATTTATTTTTTTTGTTTTTATACAAATTAACAAATGATTCGGTTTCACAAAAAAATTTAATAAACTTAACAAACAAACAGAATAAAAAAAATTTCACACTTTTTTCCCTATTAAAAACCCTCATTTTATAAAATTACTTTAATTACTTTCCAATCCTTCTCTCTATCACCGCCTTCATCCAATTCACCCCTTTTTCTCCCTCTCCCAATAATACCTTATATTCCCTTTCTTCCTCCCTTAATTCCCCACACTCCTTTCTTAGATGACTAAATTTCCCACCTCTCTCCACACAACCTACATCGCCTCTTGTCATCTTCTATCCAATGATTGTTTTCGTTCTCCTTATTACCACTCCTAAACTTTGCTATTATTTTTTTCTCTTAAACTTTTTCTTTTTAAAATATATCTTGTTAATTCTTCTGTAACAAGTCTAATATATTTTTGTTGTATCGGTTTTCTCTTATTCCTGTTCTTCTTTTTGTATCTGTGTGTCTCTATCTAGTATTATTATCTCCTCTTCTATACTCCTTCCTTATTCTTTTATTTTTTCTACTTCATCCCTTGCATATCTTCCCTTTTTTAGTACTGTCTCTTCTCATTCTATCCCTGTTTTATCTTTTGGTTCCTTACTTCCTTCCAGTACTTAGTTAAGATTTTGTTTTGTTTACATTTTCTTATTCTTACTTCATACCTTATGGCTATCTTTCCCGTTTGCACTCTTATTTTCTTCATCTATTATATATCCAAGTGTCTCTCTGTTCAGCCCTATTGTTCATTTCCAATATCTTTCTTGTGTTTTCGCAAGTTTTTCCCACTCTTTCTATCTTTATATTTCTGCTTTGTAAATCATAATACTTCAAACCAATTTATCAAAAATCTACCTTCTCTTCTCTATATTGTTTCTAAACACTCTCTCTCCCATTTTCCATACCTGTCCTACTATACCATTACTTTTTTTCACTAGCTCTCTCATATGACTGCTGTCCTTGTTATCGTATCTTAACTTATATCCTAAATATTTCTATTTGTCCACGCTTTCTAATTACTTCTCTCCCCACCACCATTTTATCTTCTCTCCCTTCTTTTTTGAAAAATTATTATTTTTGTTTTGTCCACATTTAAGTATAGATCCTTTTTTTCCAAATATTTTCTTACTACCTTGGATACCCCTTTCATTTCTTGTTCGCTTTTTGCTAGAGCCACTATGTCATCCGCGTATGCCAATATCGTCACCTTTACTTTCTCTATCACTCCTCCCTTTTGATGCATTCGTATTTCTTCCTCCATGTCCTGTATGTATATCTCAAAGAGGCTTGGACTTAATGGACAGCCCTGCTTCAGCCCTTTTTTTGTCCAGAAACCTTTCCCTAATTTTTCCTCTACTCTTGTTCTACTTTTAGTTTCCTCGTATACCTCTCCTATTACTTGCACTAACTTTTCTCTTACCATTTGCTATCTTAGTGTATTCCATAATTTATTCCTATTTACATTATCAAATGTTGCTTTTATATCTAAAGCAAAGCATATACTTTTTCTCCTTCCTTTTTCAGTTTCTTATTAACTATTTGTTTCAGTATATATTATCCATAGTTTTTCTACCCTTTCTAAAACCTGCTGGCCAGTTAAGTTTTGTAGATGACTGCTTTAAATGACCCCACAGAAAAAAAACTCAAAGGACTAAGGTTGGGTAACCTGGAAGGCCATTCAATTGATCCTCTTCTGCTAATCTACTGGTTTAAATAACGATTATCTAACCTCTGTTTAACATCATGAAAAGGAGCTCCATCTTGTTGGAAATAAAATAAATTCTTGTTTAAATAAAAATTCCCATCCGCACTTCTTTGATTTTCCAGTTCTTCAATAATTAAAATTTTGATAAAACTTTGCAACATTTCCAGATAACGGTTACCGGTCAAACTGCCCTCCATAAAAATACCCAATAATGGCATAAGCCAAAATTTTTGTCCAAACGTCTAATTTTGTGGAATACTGAGTGTGAATACCCCCGTCATACGTGGGGATTCTCGTCGCTCTAGTACAAGCAGTTTTGCTTATTAACATGCCCATTTATACAGATATGTAGTAGGGGATGATCATCAGGAAGACTTAATACTAGAAAGTTTAAAGATAAAGGAGTAACCACATGTAAATATCTGAGAATTATTAAACAAACAGGAGAATAGTAACGATGAAGTAAAAGAAAGAATAAAGAAAAGAAAACAGACATTCTATAGGATAAAAACATCACTAAAGAAACAAAGAAAATGATCTACAAGAGTCTAGTCCAAAGCGTAGTCATTTACGGAGCTGAAGCTTGGGATATCACAAAGAAAAACAAAAACAAACTCATGACGACCGAAATGGACTACTTAAGACAAAGCTGTAGAAAATCAAAACTAGAGCATGTTAGAAATGAGACGATTTGAAAGAAAATCAAATTACAAGTAATATATACAATGAAATTGAGAAGAATCAATTGATTTGGTCACACAAAAAAAATGAAGGATGTGAGATGGTAGTAAAAGATTTAGAAGAAGATGCGGCTTTAACAGAGGAATATGGAAACTGGGGACGGAGAAGCGACACAGTCCGTAGAGAATCCGTATGTATGTATAAATTTATATAAAATGTGCACTCATCACTAAAGCAAACGTTTCATACATATAACAAATTTGTATTTATTCGATTAGTGATGATTTCACAAAATTAGATTCTTCTGTTTTGATCGTCTTCTCCCAATTCTTGAACAATGTGCATTTTGAACGGATAACACTTTATTGTGACATCATGTTTCTACTTCTGCTTTGCGTGTAGACATTGTTGGATTTGCAGCATATTTTCCCAGAACTTAAATGTTAGCAACTTCATCGAGTATTCTTGGCTGATTTCTGTTTCTATTAGTTACAGATCCCGTTTCTTCAAATTTGATAATCAATTGATTAACGTACAGGTTGTATACATTTTTGTCAGGATGTCTATTATTAAAAGTTTGCAGCAGTTCTGTAGGAAAACCGGTTTTCCTCTCCATAATTAAATATGATTTTGACCCGTTCGGTAATGATGTAAGTCATTGTCAATACAACAAAGATACAACAAATTTGTTTAGTTACGAATTTGAATTGATCTAATGTCATAAATAAATACAAATAAGGCAATATTTTACATTAAAAGAAATAATCTACGTGAATCGAAGTTTTACAAAATTTAATTGCGATAACGATAAAAACGATAAAAGCAGTTGTGTTTGGTTTTTGATAAACTTTGATTTTCGGCAACGGGATTTGTAGCTAGCAGACAAAGAAAAAGAATACTTGATGAAATCGCAAAAATTTTTACAGTCCAAAAATAACTCAAAATTAAAAAACAAATATACCACTAAATTCCTTAATTAATTTCCTAAAATATCACATATCACACTTAGAGTCGTGTTATTTAAAAAAATTTAGGGGTAGTCGCAGTGGGTCAGAGGGATTGATTTTACAATTGTGTTTACACGTCAAGACACGACCCTCTTAATATAAAAATTGACCTGTTTTTGATTTTTTTTATTTTTGATTTTGTTCAAAAATACAACTTTCGTAAGTTGCTGTTAACAGTAAAATATTGCAAAGAGAGTTTTCAGAACAACCTCGACTTCGCGAGAAGACAAGCGTAGAGCTTCACGTGGAATCCAGCGAAAGGACTGCTCCGTTTGCTGACACTCAACGGTTTGGTCTGCTTTGGGATTCCCTTGTATTCAATCATGAGCGCATTCTCCAGTACGGTCCCCGTTTCAATCGACACCTTCAACAACCCTCAGTTCTTAACAATGGTGTAGTTGAAACTAAAACTAAAAGCAAAAAATCTAAAGGTGAAGATAAAAACAAAAGTACAGATGGGAGGGCTACAGGTGTGTTTGATAAGAAAAAAAATCGCTGTAGATCTAAAAGAATTAGTTATCATGCAGACTGCAGCTCAACTCTAGCAGGTAGACATGCGATAAGGTCACGACACCCGAAAAAAAATCAAGAAAGATCCGAGCGCCGGCATAGAAGAAGGTCGCCATTAAGTTCTCACTTAAGTTCGTCAAACAGGAGAAGCAGTAGGCTTTCAAGAAGACACAGTATCACTTCCAATAACATAGAGTCTAGTCCATGTTACGGTAATAATCAGAACAACAATAAAAACGAGAAAGAAAGCAACGCTGCACCCAATGCACCTGCACCTCCCATGCATATGTCAAGTCTTGCCTGAGCAGAAATTTATTGCACATGTCGTCAACCAGATGATGGACTCTCGATGGTTGAATTTGATTTATGTTCATAATAGTTTCACTGTCTTCTTAAACCACAACTACCCACAGATACTAACTCACAACAGAATACGGGAAATTTATTGCAATCAAGAATCAAATGTCTATTTTGCTAAGAAGACTTTAAAAAGTTATTCCAATTTCCAAACAGGATAAAAATTAATTGTTCTCGATTACATAAGAACATGAGTATTGATTCTTTCTTGTTACAACAATTGCAGGACACAACAAAGATTTTTGCACTACCCTTCAACAGTTTAAATCTGAGGTGCTAAAGGATTCCTAAAGGAGCTAAAATTTAGTAGCCCATCAATTTTCTACCGTAGTTGATAGATGCATCCGGACAAATAGCGTGGAACATTGGGAAACCCTCCTGACTTTTTCATATAGAGTGCTGAAAGTACCTGAAAGGATGAAATGTCGTTCCATAGTACAAGTTGTGAAAGAAAACTGCTCTACGTTTTACAACTCCGAGGCTCTTCCTCTCCCCCAAAACAAAAAGAAGAAATCTACTTCATTGTCAAAAAGAGTTGAAAGTAAATTAAATGATAAGGACTACAGAGGAGCCGTTAGAATCATTAGTTCAAACGACACCTTAACCGACAACCTTCCTTTTTTGGAAAGCTGGACAAAAAGCTCTACGTTCTTTGACAAAACTATGTAACGTTTTACTCAGAGGAGATCTCAACCAACTAATGTAGCCTTCTCTAATGGCGTTTCTCTTTACGCCCTAAAAAAAAAGGCGGAGGAATTCGTCCGATTGCAGTTGGTTGCACTATTCAAAGACTAATTTTGAAGATTGCCTGTTTTTGCGTAAGAGAACAAGTGTCCCTTTTTTTTCTCCCTCACCAACTTGGTGTTGGCACCAAACTAGGCTGTGAAGCAGCAGTACATGCATGTTGTTGATCACTAACCAAGAGAACATGGACAAAGTTTTATTGAAAATCTACTTCCAAAACGCATTCAACAGCGTAGAACGAGACATAATGCTTAGTGAAATCCGTAAAAATATCCATAAATTTTTAATTTTTTATGGCAATGTAATTCAAGACCGCGTAATCTCTTTTGGGAAAATACCGTTTTGTCCTCGACCGTTGGCGCACAACAAGGAAAACCTGCCGGTCCCTTAGCTTTTAGCATGTCAATACAACCCATCATCGACCAATTAAGTGATGGTACATTATGCGACCACCCGAATCAAGTGCTAAAAGAGTTTCAAAACGTTGTTGACATGTCTGCTATTCTTGGTCTAAAGATCAATCCGGGGAAATGTGAGATTTTCTTTTGCAAATTGACGAAGCGGTTATAAAAAACTTTTAAGAACTGGCTTCAGGCATACGGATAATGGACATAAGTAATTTGGAACTTTTAGGATCTCCACTATTTGAATATGGGCTGGAAGATTTTACAAACAAACATTTTACAAAACTTCTCTTGCTAATTGATCGGTTGAAAGATCTCCCAGTTCACTACAGTTATGTTTTACTCAGAAATTGTTTTCTGATCCCTAAGCTGTCATATTTTTTACGCACCAGACCATTATGAAAACTAACTGCTAACATACAACATATGGACTTGAAAATCAAAAAGGCGTTGGAAGAGATCGTGAACATTCAATTAGATATCAACTAATGGGTTCAAGCTAGTTTACCTGTAAAATATGGTGATCTGGGTATAAGAAAAATCGAAGATATTAGCCTACCGGCTTTCTTACCATCTTCTATGGAGTAAAAAGTCTGTGTCTATAATGATTGATACAAAGGACTACGAGACAAATCTACCCTTTTTTCAACAAGTCTTGGAAGCTTGGAATCATTTAAATCCTAACATTATACCCCCTGCATGTGCTAAGCAATTTAATTAGGAACAGTGTTATTTAAAAAGAATCATTAATGACATAATTTTTGAATCACCATCTGACGAATTGCATCTCAAATCTCTTTAAAATAAATTCTACGGTGGGTGGATCAATGCCATTTCCAACCCTAACCTAGGGACACTGTTTAACGACGAAACATTTGGATACGTTTAGGCGCTCCAATATGCCGATCTCACTACTGTCATTGTGATAAAGCTGTGGACGCACTTGGCAGACATAGACTGAGATGCAAGAAAAATGCAGAAAGATCTTCTTGGCATGCTGAATTGAATAAAATCATCCAACAGTTCCTTCGAGACTCGAACCTGGGGGAAAGATAGAAAAAGGCCGAGCGGAATGACTATGATCCTATGGACAAAAGGGAGATATTTGGTTTGGGATGCAACTTGCGTAGACACTTTTGCAAAAAGCAACATTCCTTCAGGGGATGTTTTTCCTGGCTATGCTTTGGAATTAGCAGTGAAGAAAAAGGACCGTAAATACGCAACACTAAAAACCAATCACAATTTTATAGCTTTTGCAGTGGAGACCATAGGATCTTAGTCGAGCGAGACAGTGGAACTCATTGAAACCATTGGCTCACAACTTAATAGAACTTCAAGTGATAAAAAAGCGAGATTATACCTAATTCAACGAATATCACTTGCAATTCAACGTGGAAACGCAATAAGGATTCTTGGAACTCTCCCAACCTTTGGGGTTTCACAGACAAATATACACTGTTTAAAACTACTAAAGTATTCAGGGAGAATCAAGATTTAAAATAAAATCAATGAGAACAATAATAATAAAATACTTTGCAGAAAACTGTAAAGAGTTAAATGAAAATGGAATGGGATTGACTAGAATCTCATAACGTAATGAGACCACCAACCATTCCAAGAAGACCATAACACCTCTTCTCAGTAGGTAATACATATAAACGTTAATAAATAAACAAAAAAGCTGTAAATAAAACACAAATTAATATTAATTATTAGCGCACTAGCAAAGTAGCAAACAATAAAAAATTTTTTAAAAATCAAATGTGACAGTTCATTAATGCCAAAATAATTTGTAAGAATAAATCAAGGAAAAATTAAAATACCTTGAATAAGTCCAATATAATTCTTGTACTGCTTCTAATACAGGAATAGTAACTTTGATCCTTCCTGATGTAGATTCCTTTTTGATTACCACCTAATGCAAGAATAAGCAACTTGCCTCCCGTTGCGGTCCTCACTTTCCTTTTCCAATGCAGGAACAGGCACCTCTGCCACTGATGGTGCTCTAAAAAAGCAACTTCTCAACTTCTCGAGCGATATAGTTCAGAACCAACATTTTCATCCATAATGCATCCATCATATTGGGATCAACAGTTTAGTTAATTAATGTAATTAAACTAAATTAAAGTTAATATTTTCTGAACAGTACATTTATTTTTCAACAATATTTGTTGTAAAATATACTTTCAAGTCACAAAAATATATTAATTTATCCTGACATTAAAAAAAACGTTACAAAATTAACAATCTTTGTTATGGCAACAACAACATATATATCAAAAATAATTACTATGATCTAAATTATAATAGTATATTATTAAATTAATTGTATAAGCAGTCGATTGTTCAACGCTTCGCTCGTCGTGCCATAATGGAATGAGTTGAACAATAGACCCCTTATATAACGAATTAAATACAATATTTTTTCTAATTGCTTTATTATTCTAGTAAATGTAAAAATTTCTTTGCTGAAGATAGTAACTTATATAGAGTGCGCTGCTAAAATATTATTCAACGCTTTTGCGTGTAATAATAGTTATTTATGTAGCAAGGGCGTAAAGTAGCTGTTTTAAGCCCAGTTATGCCCGAGCGTAAACGAGGGCCTAAAACAGCATTACGATCGAGCTGCATACATAATTTTTTACACGTTTCATTATTTTCGTATACAAAAAAGTAAAAACATTTACAAATTGCGTTAATCTACTGTACTATTACCATCATAGGTGCCTTATATAAATTTTCATTTGTCACTCACAGTGACATCAAAAAATGTGCTTCTAGCATATTTATTTGAGAAGTCAGAAGTATTTAAATCATCAACACCTTGGTCGATTTATTTATTGTTGAAGGCCGCTATCTCAATTAATGAAAACCTAGAAATAAGCAATTTCAAAAAAGTAACTGTATTTCTAAAAGAAATTGGGACGGATACAAACCTAAAAAATTAAAAATTTTAACCAGGGGACGAATTTTAAAATTTATTATAGAATCTCCAAATAATAGATTTTTAATGATGAAAGTAAGTAAATTGTTTTGATTAATAATATTATATCTAACATAATATAAAAATTAGGTGGCTTTAATCATTGGAATTGCTGGGACTTGCCGCAGAGAGGAATTGTCGCAGCTATCCATTGACGACATTGACAATTTAGAGTCTGTTTTAATGATTGTGAGAGTCTAGTCTGGCCTATGTTTTAGAAATAAACGACTTTATTTGAATTGTATTCCACATGTTGTTAATCTAAAATACAAGCAGAATATTAATAATAAATTACACACTTATTTTATGCTTACCCGAAACAAAGACTTCGAAATGTGTTTAGCCTTATAAAAACTGTTTTGTCATACAGGAGTAGGATTACGAAGGAAATAATAAAACGAAATGCAAAATCGTGGAGAACAGGCGATAACAGGACTAAAATTCGCAAATAGAAAATAATGAAAGGGAAAAGTAGAAGAAAAATGGTTAAGGAGATTACACTACTAAAGTTTAAGGAAGGAATGGCTGCATTCATGCAGTGAAATAGAAGCACTGTGAAGTGTGAAGTGAATTGCACATAAACGGTTACAGAATACAGTTTTTTAACAAACCTATCAATCATTACAATTTACAATATTGTTAACGTTGATTACAGAATAATCAATACTATATACACCAATAACAGCGATTTGGTTGCATCCAGCAATACATTAGATCAATTTTAACAAGTTAAAAACCAAAAGTCCACGGGCGCAAAAGTAACACTTTTAAGCCCGCGGGCAGAATATTCTACTTGACGCCCAAAAATAGGATTAAAAAGTCAATTTTACGCTTGATCGTGTAAAAAAAAATTTTTATTACACTCAATTAAAAAATATAATTAATAATAATTCGGTACGAAACAGGCTTTTTGCAAAAAATATAAATCCAAATTACGTTTTTTTTTTAAATCTCAAAAATAAAAATATTATTAAACTTTTATAAATGTAAATAAATATACTCTAAATTGTCCAATTTTTTTGTAATTTGGGCCACCTTGTATCTTTTACCGATTTTAAGATCCTCATGCTGTTCATTCTTATCTAGAACGCAGTGTATTGGGCATTTATACAGTATATTACAAGTTATATTAAAAATACACATTTTTTTAATAATACCTTTTCCTAATATACTGTCACATAACATCACTACTTCAAACAAGAACTTTATATCCGCGAAATCAGACTCCTTTCGCAATTAATGTGTTTTGTAGAATATTAGGCAATTGTGTTATGGGCCTTGTAAATTATAACAGTTATATTGTTCGTTTAGTGAAAAGATCTACATTAAAATTTTTTTCTGTTTAATCACTGATAATGCTGGTTTCAAGTAATCAACTGACTCTTACTATACAACAAACTAATAAACAATCGAGAGTAACAACTTGAACAATCATCAAAGTTCATTGGCTTACCAAATAATAAGTAATAACCGGCTTATTAAGATCTTTTGTTTGAAATATATCATATTATATATTATTGAAAGCAGAAAAAAGGCTAAAAGTTATTTATGGAAAAATCCAACATGGCACCCAGTCAAAATAAGAAAGTTACTGTCAATATCTCCAAAACTATTCTCGTGATAATCTTTTTTGAAAATAAATTACAGTGTGCCCTTTCAGTGAAGAAACTTCTGTTCGAACTTTTTTAGTAGCTGTCCCAATAAGTGACGTAATTGATATTTTCAAATTTGTCGCTTAAAATTATATTTTAGACATTGACCACAGACCACTCTTTTTGGCCAGCCGGCTTTCTTTTTTCCGGCTTTTTATGCGTCTAGTTTTTTCCGCGTTTTTTAATTTTTTTTTAAAATCAATTAATGTTAGTAACAGCATTTAAATTCGCCAGTACAATTGATAGAAACCACCATTTTAAGAATCGATTTAAAAAACCGACTCTAAAACTTGATTTATAAAGGTAATTTTCAAATCCAATTCATAAAATTGACTTTAAAAACGTATTGTAAATCGACTTTAACAAGCGATTTTAAAAATCAAATTAAAAACCAATTTTAAAAATCTGTTTGGTACGGTTTTATTTTTTGAATATAGGACGTATGTTCGTCTTAAAACGTGAGTCGCAAGTAATATGTTACGACGAAAGTCGTATTTAGCGCGGATTTTGCTAAATTTCTATGAAAAATAAAATCCGACTACATTTCTTAGACAAAAAACGGACATTTTCTTTTTCTTTCCGTACGTGCGGGTGATTTGGCGTATCTCTTGAAGTGTTCTTATGTTCTTGCTGTGTGTTATACCTGGATAACTCTAGAGGGTGCTGGAGTAGCGTATTAAGTACCTTTCCTATTAATTAAAGACTACACCACAGTTTCGCATTAGTTAAGCTGCAGACAACCGGTGGATACCACGTCTACAGGAGTTAGTTATGCTTCATAATTTTATCGAGGAGCAAGGAGCAAATTTTTATTCGGTGTACGCTCCACAACCTAACGTTTTTTCAACCAGCTCAATACGGGCTCGGACGCTTTACTTAGAGCGGTTGACGCGAAAACAAAAGACCTTTTTGGTTTGCGAGAGGTACTCACCCCTTTAATCCTAGTTTAAGTTAGTTTAAATAGCCGTGTGTAAGTGAAATGTGTACGAAGAGCCTTTTTAGTACCCAATCCTCAATTGAAATGATAACTTTAACTCGGGTGTAACTAGAGCTTACCTAAAATCCGACACATTAATTGCGAGCTTTATTTATTGTTAAGCGAAGCTGCTGCTACTATATGCGACAGTCTCTCTATTTCTGTCACATTCTAGAATTTGTTTGTTGTATTGAGTTGTCTTACTTTTTCTCTGGTTTGTGTTCGATTTAGCGTATTAGACTTTAAGTAAAACTTGTTGATCTCCTGTTGGTCGGTTTTATTTCTTTCTTTTAACCAAAAGGTGGCACCTTGTTAGACAGCAGTTTAATTTCCTAGAACTCTTTAAAAACCCCCGACTTTCTAAAAAACAAGACGCTGCTGCACTAACTACTATAAATACTCTATCTTCGACGAATTTAGTGCGCTACATCGAGCCGAATTTGTTTTAGTTTTTTTTAGGTTGTTTCGCTAGAGCCGTCGCTTTTTTTTTGTTATTTGTAAACATCTACCATTACATATTTTAAAAGTTGACTTTCTAAATCAATTAACTGATTAATCGGATATTGATTTCTGAAAACTGCGATTAATCAAAAATCGATTAACCGGTTAATCGATTTTTGTTGCCACCACTATTATGTTTTTTAAATAAATTTGAATATTTTGAGTTTCTTTACATTTTGTGAACTAGATTAAATAATAAATAATCCCTTTTGCTTACACATAAGGACAGATTAAGTGAAATGCTGTCGCTAGCATACCGCACCACAAGCGAAGTAACCTGGCTCGACCGGCGAGATTTGGTGATAGATTACTGATTTGGGCAAAGTGACTGTTATGGTAGGGTTGTATACCAAAGGTCTACATGCTGGGACATTGAAGACGCGTTGAATGATTATGTTTGACATTTTAGTTTGCAGGTGTTAGGACTGGTGTGTGTACGTGAAGGTTTTCTTGGCAGTTTAGGTCGTTTATAGTTTGTCGGAAGCATGTAGACTGGGTTTCTGCTGTATTGCTCACCATGCTCAGACAGCCGATTTGTTTTAAAGAACAATAACTTGGTTGTTTAGCTCATGCCACACTGTTTGTTTAAGTTTATAGTAATTTCCAATATGTTACGTGACAATGAAAGTCATTGTCACGGTGGAGGTACACATATTTGTAATCAAGTACAACAACGACCAATACCAATTTTCTATTCCTTATATACACGGTGGTGCTTTTGAAAACGGGTGATAGGGATTTAGCATTGCGAAATAGTTTTTTTCAAATTTCTGCTTGCCCCTTTAAGTGTCAAAAATGGTTTTGGCATCAAAACGAAGTTAAAATTATTGCGCATAGCGGTCGTTATCAGATTTTCACGGTTTTTTTGAAAATCCATCAATAAAAAATAGTAATTTTTTAAGTTCAAGATGAATTAGTAATGCGTTGCCTAAGCAACTATGACATTCCTACGTTTTGACAATTGTTAACAAAAGTCATAACAATTCAAGTTTTATTTGAAAATGGTGTATTCGAACGAAGAGAGAATTTTCATGGTAAAAACTTACTACACTCTATCCTAATAGCAACAACTATACGAATTAATTTTAGCTTTATTTTGATACCGAAACCAGTAACCTATGACTCATTTTCAAAAGCACCACCCTGTATATAATCTGTTGGAAAAACGCGGACTTGCGCCGAGCGTGAAACCGGGGTGCATATTAACCAGATGATTTTATATATTCGTCGGGGAAGCGCGACTTTGAGTCGAGCGCAGAACCTAGGCGGATACTGACAACATGACTTTATATAATCGTCGGGGAGGCGCGGTTTCGTGCCGAGTGTAGAACCGAGGCAAGTATTACGGCAACGTTATTCTGTCTATTTATCTAGAAAGCGCGGCTTCGAACCAAGCGTGGAACCTTGGTGAGTAGTTATTTACCGATTGAGTACAGTATGTGTATCAATGGATGTATTTTACATCAGTAAACAGTGATTGAATCCTCTTGCAATCAAAACTAATTTACTATGTATACTTACCAGTGAGTAGTTTCAGCGTGTTTGCATTCTGGGAAACTTTTGCATAACTGTGTAAAGTAACAATTGCTATTGATGTTACTGTAATAAAGTAATGCACTTTTACCAGCAGTAAATTATTGCATTGATAGCCAAACCTACTGTACATGTAAAAAACCTAAATGAAAATAGTACTATGTTGAAACAGACGTGTACTCTATACAGCCACTGCATAACCGACGTCTATATGATTTACGTTCTTTTATCATTTAAATGTCTGATTTATACGTGTATTTGTGAGTAAACCATGTTCTGAATAGAGAAAGGGTCAAACCCGGTTGAATAACTATATAAACGTTTGTTTTTTTCTTAGGTATCAGGTGTTTGCTGATTCCCGCACAGATCAGTTCAGATCCATTGTGTTTAGACCTGTCGTTTTCTTCCAAAAGAAGTAGTCCATTTAGCATACTTTAAATGACGTAACTCAAATCAGTTTTATATCCTTTTTCGTTTTTGAACACTTTTGATGTGGGTCTCGACAACATGATTTGGCTTAACGTAAATTACTGAGGGTTTTGGGAGGTTTTCCACTTCTAATTTTCTAAAAATGACTCTCCTTATCAATAATTAAGAACTAAAGTAATTATTCTGTTAAAAGCCCAGATAAGTCTTTTATTTAGTTCAAAATACTAATCTTGTTTTCCTATTCTCTGTTATAACCTAGGTAGGTAACATGTAAATGATTCAGGTGTCCACAACAGAGAGGCGTTTTACGTCCATGCCAAAGCAGATATATATAAGTTAAGGATAAGCATTTTTCTGACGATCACTTGCTAGGCTAGTATTTTGGGAAGTCTGAGACGGTTATTAGCAACTGCTCCAAACTCTGCCAAAGTTATGCAGTCAAGGACGCTCTCTCTTACTTAAACGTATTAACGGTAAACAAATTCACTGCATTTGTGAGTGTATCCTAAATGCGTTCCTTTGAATTTATAGATGCTTCAAGCTTACTAAATTAATACCCAATATCATTTGCAGCTTATGTGTAAACAACAAAAACAACAAAGCTTGTTTCTGGGCGTTGGCTTACTTCAGTAAACTCAAGTTGTCTCTTTGAATTTAAGAATCTACAAATTTACTAAATGCCGTTTCGGAAATTGCAGTTTGCGCTGCAAATAAGCAAGTAATTTAAAATTCAGACGATGCGCCTTTAACCAAAGAGAAAATTTCTGATTATAATATATGTTTATAGCATTATGAAACGCCACATCCAGGGGTTGCATGCAATGTGTACAATGTGGTGGGAGACTCAACATCACAATCCCGTTGAATGAGCATTTTTTTAACCACTTCAAGAACAATTCACCACTTATCCAACCATTTTGTTAAACCATTCACAAAGTTTCCTCTTTCATCTCTTTCTCGGGAAAATTAAAGCAAAACCTATAGTACTCATACAGCACTTCATGGTGACATGTATTACACATTCAGCGGTAGTAAGCGCATCCACTTGTTTTTTTCAACTTTGTGCAATTATTTTCGGGGGGCTATTGTGCTGTGGAGTCAGCACTTTTGTTCAGGTGGTAAATTCTGGTGGGCTGGATATTGTGTTTCTCAAATGTTGCTTGATATATTTCTATAAACTTAGCTACTTGAGATTTATTAAACGCCATAACCCGCACCTTGGAAGTAGGTTCAGGTTTCTTTAAGGAAATGTTGGGATTTTTTTTTCTAAAACCAAGCAGCCAATCCCAACCGGGTAACTTTTTTGTTTTTTTGAAACAGTGTTCTAAGCTATTTTTGTCAGTTATATCGTAAGCTAATTTGCACACTTCATCTCTGGAAAATCCAAACAGACGTGACTCAAAAACGTTAATGTGATTTACAATCTCTATTTCTAAATTAGCATCGAAAGTATTGTGGTACCGACCCCGAACCTCTCAATTTCTTGAACATGTACGTTTCTATTCAGGACTTTTCTCCGAAGTAAAGCTTGGGGGACACAGTAAAGTTTAAATCCTTTTAGTCAACCTGGTTCTCCACTGTTGACAGCTTCGAAACACTCATTGCATTCTCACTCCAACTCTGTTGTTGACTTTTATTTTAATATTTAATTACTATCTATGATGGTCAAGAATTTCCTACATTAAACAATCATCGGTGTAAAATGACATAATACATGTTGTTTTACTCTGATAGTTGATATGTAATTTTGCCCAAAATTAATAAAAAACTTAAACATAACCTTCTTTCGCATTCATCTAAAATAACAACCAAAATCTACTAAGAACGTGGTCATTAATCATTACGCTACAATTAGACTTTTTTGAACATTTATGCAAATATAAATCAATAATTATGGGAGATTTTAATATCCCAGCTTTTGTAACATCGACTAATAATACGGCCAGCATTCTATTAAAAAACTTTCAAAATCTATTAGAATTTACTCAATATAATAAAATTTTTAACAACCATAACAGTATTCTTGACCTCGTATTTAGCAACGATCGTTGTGATATAGACAAATCGGAGAACTGCTTAGTAATTGAAGATTTATACCATTCTGCGTTGGACATTAACATGACAGTATCAACCCCTGCTACGCCTAATTTTAATTACAACGTGTACGCTATAATTTTAAAAAGGCAAATTTCGTATTATTATATGACGCTCTTATGAAGTGTGATTGAAACTTTCTCAACAACATGTCAAAATAGATGAAGCCTGCACTGCATTTTACACAAAACTTTACGAAATATTGAACTTATATGTCCCAAAACACAACCTCACTATCGAAGCAAGCACCATTATCCTTCTTGGTTTACAATTGAAATAAAAAACTACTTAAAACAGAAACATTACTTTCATAAGCAGTGGAGATCACACAAAATTATATTTTACTTGAATAAGTTTAAGTTATACCAAAATATGTCTAAGCGTCTTATTCGTGTTGCCTACAATAATTACTTGCGCTCTGTTCAAGTTTCCATTAGTGTAAATCCCAAAGAATTGTGGTCATTCGTGAGGAACAAAAGAGAGATTAGTCGCATTCCCGGTGTTATGTCTTACAACGGAACAACCCTCTCGTCACCTTTAGACATTGTAAATGCATTTGGTTTATTTTTTTCTAGTGTTTACATTGAATCAACAAATGGTAGTACATCTGAGCTTCAAAGACTTTCAAACACTAATGCTAAGATAATCGCAATTGATCAATTCTCCGAGAAAGATATTCTGGAAGTCCTAAAATCCTCTAATAATAATTTCACTTCGGGCATAGACGATATCCCCAGTTTTTGCTAAGAGATTGTGCAAATATTTTTGTCAAACCTCTTCATAAATTGTTCTCTCTTATCGTTTCGACCTCTACTTTTCCTACCATATGGAAACAAACATTTATTGTACCGATATTTAAAAACGGCGATAAAGAGAATATAAACAACTACAGGCCTATTTCACTTCTTTGCAATTTTTCAAAATTTTTGAATCGGTGCTAGTTAAACATTTATACTTTAAGGTGAAACATATAATATCTCCTTTACAACATGGTTTCGTGAAAAACGCTCAACAATTACTAATTTGGCATGCTTTAGTCAATTTGTAGCCGAAGTTATCGACAATAAGGGACAAATAGATACTATTTACACAGATTTCACAAAGGCATTTGACAAAATAGATCATTATTTATTGTTACATAAGCTTGATTCATTGGGTTTTTCTAACAATTCTCTTAATGCTGCTTAAATCGTATTTATTATATAGAAATCAATTCGTTTGTTATGGTAATTTTGTCTCAAATTCATTTCAGTCAACTTCCGGGGTACCTCAATGCTCCAATTTAGGACCACTACTTTTTCATATGTACATTAATGACATAACTTCTGCAGTACAATGTAACATTCTATTATACGCCGATGACATAAAACTTTACTCTGCAATTAACTCACCAATTGATTGTTTAATTTTACAAAATAATATTAACAAAATGGCAAAATGGTGTGCCAGAAATCGACTCACCATTAATATTCCAAAATGCAACGTTATCACCTATTCCCGAAAAGTTAACACTGTTCAGTTTAATTATTCCATTAATGAAGTTAGCTTGTCTCGTGTAAATTCAATAAAAGACCTAGGAGTTACTTTTGATACATTTTTTAACTTTAGAGAACATACACAAAATACTGTGTCAAAAGCATATAAAATGTTTGGTCTTATCTATCGTAATTGTAAAAGTGATTTTAAATCCAGAGTGTTAATTCTGTTATATAAGTCCCTTATAAGATCGCAACTCGAATATGGTTCACTAATATGGGCGACTCGCTCTAAAAGTCAGACACAGATGCTGGAAAAAGTTCAACGTCGATTCCTAAAATTTGTTTGTTTTACAATTGACGGAGTTTATCCCTACCAAGGTTTTGATCACAACGAGCGACTGAAAAAATTTGAGTTGACCACACTAGAATCAAGTCGAAGTGTATGTTATGTCAAATTCCTTCACAGCCTGGTCCATTACAATATAGATTGTTCGTATCTCTTAAATAAAATTAACTTTCTTGTGCCACGTATTCATTGTAGAACGTCAGCCTGTTTTTATTGTAATTTTAGCAGAACTGATATGCTTAAAAATGTTCCGATCGCAAAAATATGCGAACACTACAATAAAATAAGTAACGAGTGTGATATTCATGTTAACTCGACCAGTTTTATTCAAAGTGTGCTTTCAATTTATTTTAGAAACTTATATTACGTGTATGGAAGTTCATAATAAGTATAAATTCACATCAGTATATTCTTTTTCTTTTTAAATTTATATCGAGTTGGAATGAATCTTGTATGTATTTAATTATTTTTCTTTCTTTTTTATATTTAGTTGTAATTTACTTTCTTTCACAAAAATTTCATATTGTTTTCTGTAATTGGGTGTGTACATACCTGTTGAAATAAACATATTATTATTATTATTATTATTATTATTATTATTAGAAACAGTTGTACTCAACATGCTCTCAATACCTAACGCCAAATATTACAATGGATGCTCACAATTATTAAATTTTATTATTATCAAACATTCGTTTACATTAGAGTTTCACAATTAAATAAAAATGCAATGGTGCTAACATAAGCTTAGTTAGACACCATATTAGACCTACTCAAAGCGCCAAATTTGTGAAAAAGCACAGTATGTCATTTTACCCTACTGCATTTTTTAGGCGCATTTTGTCAAAAAACAAAAACTAATTAATAGTTTATAGAAAAAATCAATTAATCGTTACTTCTCAAAAATTCTATATTAAAATCAATTTTAAACATTTATTTTACTTAAATTTATATATAATTGTTTATCAAAATCTGCAGTAATAATTGTGTCATGAATTTTTATAAACAAACAAAATATGAGTTTTTTTATGAAAACATTAATAAGAATGACGCACTAGCGGTAATACCGGAAGTAACCTTCTCATTTCAAATACAAACCCATTTTTTATTTGGTTCTATCTAATCTAATTTTATTAAGATCTTGAGAAATTTTAACTACTTAAGCTGTTTCTATTTAAATCTAGAATCATTTAGTCTTAAAATGTTTAAAAATAATTTCCCTCGAACAGCAGACCTTATGTAATTAATATAATATACTGTAGTGGTTTCTCCATTAATGTTAATATTGTGAATAATAATAGAGGTAAGAGTTAAAAATGGCATGTACCCGTACAAAACAATGACAGTTTTATGCTGACAAGTGTTTCTTAAAAAATGTACATAGTTAAAATATAAGAGGATTAAAACAGATAAATCTTAGTTTGTCGCAACAGCAGGTAAAATTTGTTGATGTTAGGATTATAGGATATTTTAACATTTTTTTTATTGTTTCCTTCAGAGGTCGACAATAAAAGAAAATATTATTGACAGAATGTTAGGTAAATTTATTCATCCATATAAGCGTGTTAGATTGATGATCTTTCTTTTGGCCCAAACCTCTGACTAAAGTCTGTATACTATTGGCGCGGAGTAATAAATCATAATTGCTTAAAATAATTTTTTATTTTCTTGTGAAAGCGGTACTTCTACGGTTAAGTAAAAACCAATAAATTCTAACGAAAATACGATCATTGTGCCGCTCTTGCAGCATATCGACCCATCTAGGGTCTGAGAACAATAGTTTAATCTGTGTAAACACGTTGCCATCAGCCCAGGTACTGACGAAACGAGAATCATAGCCGTAGATGTGGGTATTGTACCAAGATACAAAAATAATGGTATATAATACGTAAGAAGTAAAATTTGTAATGTGATCTACTAAATAAATTAAATAAAATAAAATTCATACCAAGGTAGATTTTACTATTATAATATATTTACCTATTAAAAATATGATTTTCCAAACGTATTAGGTACCTACGCCACAGCAATACGGGAGATTCGATAATTCTGACAGGTTTATTACCCCACGCCAATAGTATACTGAGTATAGTAGAAATAGAAAACTAACCCTAAGAGATATAGCCATCATAAGATTCATGATGGGCATTTATTTCCTCAAATAATTACTCGAATCTTGTTTCGATTGTTTGGTCGCTTAAAATTGACATTTTAGGCATTGACCACAAACTACTTTTTTTGGCCAGCGGGCTTTTTTTCCTCCAGATTTTTATGCGTGTATTTTTTTTGACAGTTTTTTATTTGGCGTTTTTTCAGATTTTTTTTAAAAATCAATTAACATTAGTAACAGCATTTAAATTCGCCATTAGAATTGATAAAAACCATTATTTTAAAAACCGATTTAAAAAATCGACTCAAGAACTCAATTTATAAAGTCAACTTTAAAATCCAAATCATAAAATTGACTTTATAAAAACCGTTTTTCAAATCGATTTTAAAAATTGATTTAAAAACTGATTTTACAATCGACTTAAAACCAATTTTAAAAATCGACTTAAAAAACGATTTTAAAAATAGACTAAGACAACCGATTTTAAAAGTCGATTCAAAACCGATTTAATAAAAATCTATTACGAAAGTCAACTTTTTAAATTGATTTTACCAATTAATCAGTTTTCGATTTTTCTGAAAACCGCGATTAATTGAAAATTGATTAATCGGTTACCTTTATTAATAACAAAAATACCGATACAATACTACTCAGATTGGGACACACTGTATATGATGTAATACGATCATAGTGAATTTAAGTTGAAATGAAAACCAAAATTATTAATTAATGAATACCTAGAAGGAAGTAAGTTTCTTTCGTTTTATCTATGTCTATATTTATATTACAAGCTTTAATATGAACCTCTTAACAATTTACCTAAGGTACACTTACGTTCTTGTAAAACTAATTTTTAGGTCACACGTTTATTCCCTAGAAAAATTTAAACGCAGTCTTAATCCAATATCATAAAAAATTAATTTCAAATAATCACTTCCATTAGCTTAATCTTGGGATTATCGTAATAACTAAATTACTTATAAAAATAGTTTTTTTTTAAATTCAATTTACATTAAGTGTTACTAAAGTTACTAATATTAAAATTCTTTAGAAAAGTTTTAGAAGTTCTAATTCTATCTAAACAATTTACCATTTTATTTCCAAGATTACAATAATTTATAAAAATCTTAATTAGGTTTATTACGCAAGAATCGTAATAAAACAGAATGTTCATTCCAGTAAAACGGATCTCTTATTGTACACATTGAATTATATACTTAATCACAACACAATAATGAGAAATAATAGCATAAGGATAAATAAATAAATAAAATTTTATTACTTAATATATGCACCGTAATTATAAACACTCAGTTTTTATGCGAATATAAATGTTTGTCTATGTTTATATTGCTCGGCAATTAAGTTGGACATTAACCTTTTTAAATTATAATTTTGTTTGTACATTCTCTAGTACTTTGTAATGTTTTAATAGAAATATACCTTATATGCAAATTTCTTACAGTTTATTAAGTAAACGCAATAAGCAGTAATAGTGGAGTTAAGTAAAATTTTTAGCGAAAGAATCGGATAGAGCTTAGCGACCAAGCACAAAATGTTTGTTTTGGTACCAATTACAACATTCTTGAGTTTTCCCCATCCAACGTTTGGGTTCACATCCTTTTTTTTTTTAAAAAAAAAAGATTCTTAACCCTTTTTGGAGTACTTCGTTCTTTAAAAATTATTTTGGCCCTCTCTACTTTGAAGTTAAAGAACCAGATTTGCAACGCTTTATTGCAATGATTAAGGTACACCCCTTTGTTCATCTCATCTCCTGTTATGTATATGTATATACAAAAAAACAAGGAAAAATTCAATCGCATGTAACTCTGTCAAATATCGACAGAAAGTAGTCATTATGGACTATAAACAGCTTGCCAAATTTCAACTAAAAAGATTAGATATTATTGCCAATATTTAACTTATAGTCGTATTGTGACTATTTTTTTCAAAATGCTCTCCAGTTTGTCCAAATGGTTGTAGGAAAAAGGGAAAATGGTTCTGCTTGTCGGAAAAATGTATTTGCAAGATTTGAATCCCAGATCAGTTTAATTAGTGTTAATAAATTTAAAAAAATGTGTAAATCTTTCAAGAGAAAAGCGTCACTATTTATCATTTTAGGGTAGAATTTTATTTAAAAAAGTTGTTTAGAATCTAAAACCATACAACAAACAGAAAACACCAAAAACTGCACTAAAAGACTTAACTCGGACACGTGTTTCAATAGCTTAGCTATCATCATCAGCGATACCGATACTAAAATTAAAAACAATAGGAAGCTTATATAAGTCTTAGATAAGCTTAAATAATTTCGAAAATACTAATGGACGGTTATCATCATAATTCATAAACAAATTTCTGTTTTTAAAAATGTCTAAACCTTTACAAAAATCAAGTTTGTTTTTTTATCTACTCTTAATTAATTCAATGTCGCTTACTCTATGGCCATTTTCAAGCATATGCATGGCAACACTGGACCTATCTGTACGATAATATTTGACATGAGCTAAATGCGAGTTTCAATAGGTCTCTTGCTTTGCCCTACATATACTTGGTTACAGTCTCTACAATTAATTTAATATAGCCCCGATTTATCACACATTTCTATTGGGTCTTTCGGATTGTTTAAAAGATTTTGCAAGTTGTTGCTACTAGAGGTTACTGTTTTATAATCAAATTTTGAAAATATTTTTTGAAGACCTTTTGTGTATGTGGGATAATTTGGTAATTTGACATATTTCTTATCTATTTTGCTATTACTAGTTCCTAACGTTGTAATGTTTCTAATGTTTAACTTATGTTTATGGTTTCTAATTATGTTTGTCCTCCTTTTCTGTATATGGGTATATTTTTCTTTTCTTATTATTTCCGTTTCTATATTTCTCTTTTCTCCTCTATCCCTTCTTTTATAAGCTCCTCTTTTATAGTATAACCTTCTCTCCTCCTTTCTATGTTTTATCCTAAACAACTTTATCTGTTTATAACAGTCATAAGAAAATAACTTTTTTCTTCTACGTTCTACCTCTTCCTCATATCTTATTGTTCTTTTTTTCCGCTGCTACTCTTATCTTTTCTGAATTTACTTCTTTTTTATTTATACACCTAGGTGTTTCTCTCTCTTCTTTTCTAATATCTCTTGTACTCTCTCTAAAGTTTCCCACTTTTTCTATCTTCATATTTTTGCCCCATACATCATTACACTTATCACAAGTATTTTCCTTCCATTTCTTTTTGTACTTTTTTTTCTTCTTTCGTATCCATCCTTATGTTGTTATCTTAGAATGTTGTACTCTTCTGTGCCCATTTCACCATTTCTCCACTTCCTCATGCTTTTGTCATTACTGTTTTGTTACTTTACATTCCCCATTTCACTATTCCTTCTATTTCTTTCTTTCGCTCTTCTGAAGTTTCCTGTTCTTCTTCCATATTTTTTGGATCTTTCTATACTATCTTCTGTTTATACATGTATCTCTCTCTTTCTACTCCTTCCTTTCTAACTGTCTATCTTGGTCTTCTCCATATATGTACACCTCCAACGGTTGGTGATCTGATTCCTCTTCATCCTCTATTTTACACCTTTCTATATCACAAATACACTTTTCATTTACAATAACATAGTCAATAACTAATTTACATCTTGCAACCAAAATACGTATATTCTCCTCTCCTCTTTTCTCAACGTTCCCATTTAATATCGTCCTTTTTCTCTCTTCGCAAAATTCTATTAAGTTTCTTTTTTGTCTATTTATTTTGTATCAAACTCATCATGCCACCTTCTACCTTTATTTTTGCATTAAAATTATATTATTGTTTTTCTTTCATCCCCTTCCTTTAATGTACCTTCTAAACTTTTTTTTTAATTTTCATTTTTCATTTTTTTGTTTTTCCGCCCTTTTCTCTTCAACTCTCCATTCCTTTTTTACCCCGTTATTATTCCACCTTTTGCTCTACCTGTTTTCTCACTTCTTTTGGTTATTTGTATTTTCCATATAAATTCTTTAGGCATTGTTTCCTTCCATGCATTCCAATCTTTTTCGTCCAACCATGCTTTCACTAACCCTACCATTTTAAAACTGCTTATGTATTTCCAACAATTTTTACTTTTATTTTTTACCCCTGCTATATTCCAGAATAAACGTTTGTTGTTTCTGTTTTTTTCGTTACTAATCTTTTTTTCTCCCCACAAACCCTATCTCCTTCACTCCTCTATAGTAATTTTTTGTCCCCACATTTTTAACCTTTCCTCACTTTTCGACCATTCTCGTTCTTTCCCTTCTATCCACATTTTTATATACCCCATTCTTACACTGAAAATACATAATTAGATTAAAACAAACTGCGTTTAAGCACACAACAACTAACAACGACCTTTGTCATTAGTGTATCAGCGAAGTTGAATATGCAAATTCCAAAATATCAATAATCAATTATATAGTGCGGACGTAAACAGTTTTTTCCTACCTAAGTTCGAAACAGTTTGAGATATAGATTTGAAATTTGCAAGGCATAAATTTGACATAAAATTGTATCTCAATGTTTCAAGATACCTCGTTGAAGTGTCATTTTATCTTCAATTCATCCCCAGAATTTGAAGTCTCTACTGTCTCCCCAACCAAAACGACGTTTCGTCAAACTCATGATTGTTTATTAGATTTTAAAAGAAAAAACTTTGGTGTAACTTTTATGAGAGTGTTTTAACATCGGTTGCCTAAAATTGACAAATGAAAAAATAACCATTTTGAATTTAGAATGGGGGTTGGGGTGACTATTTACGTCCGCATTGCATTTATAAACAAATTAATTTAAGGAAGTGACATACTCAAACATTCTTAAAAAGCCTTTTTTAGTCCATTCACAGATTTGTTCAAATCAGATTATATTCTAGTACTCCTGTATTTCTAAAGATTTCATAACAAAACTCTTTAGTGCAATCTTCTCTTCCGATCTTACCATCGGTTTTTAACAAAACTGTTTTCACATAATTGTTTTAATATTACAAATATTTAATTTAAAATTTTTATCAACACAATAGTTTGTAAATAACTTCATGGCTTTAGACCACCTTAAGTTACTGTACGAACAAGCTGATAATAGATCAATGTGTCAAAGCTGTTTATCTCCTATAAATATTAAAATTAGAACCGGTCTAAAAACTCTGTTTTGGTGTACAAATGACTAAAATTGTTGAGATAAAAATAATTTATTGAAAACGATAAGTAAGTAAAGTAAACCCTGAAAGAGCATCGCCATTTATACCATACTAAGCCCATTCTTTTCAATTATGTATCAATTTTATTTATAAAGTAGCTTGTAATTGTTATAGATGCAAGTTTAATAGAGGAAGGAGCACGAAAACTAAACTGCTGGATTGATAAAATTTTATTATTGTTCATATACTGAATAAGTCACAGAAAGCTTTTAGAAGAAACATAAAATTGAAACCACTCTATATCTTTCAGTTTCCAATTTATTATTTTTTCTTCAAGCGTGCTAAAATATGAATTTTACTATACCGCATTGAATATATAGAACGACTACATTATTTTACGGCGTACAATAATATTATTATTTTACGCTCAATTAGTAACTTAGTTTGCCGGTAGAAATATTAACACGTTTTAAGCAGAAACGCCATTTAAAATTTAAACTTTTAAAAATGTCGCAAATTGAAGGAACTCCACCTAAAATAAAACAAATCGCCGATGCCTTAGTTGAAAATTTGATTTCCAACAAATCGCGCAAAATATATGATTTTGCTTACAATAAATTTTTGAAATGGGCGCAAGAAAATAATATAATCAATTACACAGAAAATGTTATGTTAGCGTATTTTTCCCATTTGGCGGAAACTATGAAAAGTTCGTCATTATGGGCACAATATTCCATGCTAAAGTGCCAATTAAATATTAAACATGACATAAACTTAAAAATTACGCAAAATTAATTTCCTTCTTGAAGCGCCAAGCTGATGGGTATCAACCAAAAAGCAAAAGTTTTCTCAAAAGAACATTTTAATAACTTTTTACAAAATGCGCCAAACAATGAATATTTGGCCATGAAGGTAATTTCAAATATAACTTTTTCAATCGCTAAAGTAGATACTATTTTCTTAGATCGTATTAATATTCGGAGTTAGTGGGGCATGTCGTTGCGACGAACTAGTCAATTTAAGAATACAGGATATCGAAGACCTGGAACGTATAATACTAGTAAAAATTCCTAATACTAAAACGAATAAGTCACGGACATTTACCATAGTTGGAGATTTTTATTTAAATTTATGTAGACAATATATGACACTTCGACCTAATGACATCAACATAACAAGATTCTTTTAAAATACCAAAATGGTAGATGCCACCGTGTCGTTATGGGGATACATAAAATTTCAGGTATACCAAAACAAGTGGCAACTTTTTAAAACTACCTAATCCAGAGGAATACACTGGTCATACACTGCGACGAACCTCAGCTACATTGTTAGTTGACAATGGTGGAGACATTACCACTCTAAAAAGACACGGTGGATGGAAATCTAACAATGTAGCTGAGGGATACATCGAAGACTCCCTTTCAAACAAACGTGAAATTGCCAATAGAATATTAGGGTGCGATGAAGGTAACACATCTACCGTAACATCAGGTGATCTTAACAGGCCTAGTACTTCCACCGCAACATCGAGCATATCCCAGTCAAGTGAATATGAAATCCATCACGACTATAATGACGTCAATGTCAGTTCTAAAACAGCAAGTAGTGGATTAAATATTATTAACTCGACATTACAAAATTGTACCTTTAATATTACTATAAATAAGAAATAGGTATTTTTTCCACTATATAGTTACTACAAAAGAATGTTTGTTTTAAGTTTTCATCTGAAATAAGAGTTAATTATTATTATTGTTGTATTGTTAAATAATTATAGCTTTCTTTCTTACTCTACAAATTAATACAAAAATTTTCCTTTTACAAACCGTGTTAATACACACAACAAAAATAATGTTGTTTGACAGTCATGTTTGACAGTTGTAAAGTTGAGTTAACGCTGTTGCCTATTCATTCTAAAACCACCTCAATTACTTCAAGAATTTGGTTTTTACGCTTGAAGAAAAATAGTATATGCTACACGGAGTCGAACGCCTTTTTGTGTTTCGCAACACAAAAGAATGCGTTCTACTCCTAGTAACATAATATACTATTCTTTGTACACCAGTACAATTAAAGTTGATTTTATATTCCTAGGAATTTTTTTTGTAAATTTATCATTTTTCAGTTCTATCAGCATATGATGAATATGATTTAGAGCATACGATGAATGAAAGGCAACCCATGAATGACCATGTTAAACCAAAAAATACAGTAAAATGAATACCTGCACTAGAAACACTTCAAAAACCAAAAACTATTGAAAAAATTATACTATTTAACTTTATTAAGCTAAAAATGTAAAAATTTGTTGTGCGTACCATCTTCTTCTGCTATTTCCAATCCTCAACACATTCTGACCGTTTATTTTTATTGATTGTTTTTATTTTGTTTTTTTTCATAACGCCATTCCACCCTCTTACTATGCCACAATATAACGCATCTCATTGCTATGGGCAACTAATCTTAAAACAAACAGGATCTGTAATTCCATAACATAATTTAAAGAATTAGGCAAAAACAAACTACTTGAAACAATATGCATTTATTTTTAAAGACCTCTGGAAACGGTCGATCAAGTTTTCGTACCACGTGATGCTACAAAGATATCACTTGAACTACCCTACGAAAGCCTATACAAAGTCATGCAACGCGAATCAAAGAATATTAATCGACCTCGTCAAACCGTCATACGTTGAGAACAGTGCTACCTCTACATCAAGCACAACGCCGGGTACAGCGCTACTACAAAGCAAAGAACAGAAAGAACAAAACTTCACACAATCACCTGCTCTGGAAAACAATTACATTTTTTATCTAGATTTGAATAAATCTAAAAACACACTACCTATATCCCAATGACAATTTCATCCCTGGTCCGAGAGTACTGTGGCGAACTACAAAATTGTACACAAATTAAGCAAGAAAAATAATTTGAAGTTTATTCACTTTGCTTAATTTGCAACAATACTGGGTCGCACACTATTTCTTAACGCTTTCTCGCTGAGCACAGTATGCATTCGCGTTGAGCTTGGATGTTGAGTGCCATATACTTTTACTGTGTTATTGCCAGGGCGTCACTTGCCGTACGTTTACCGCATTAACATACCTTTATCAAGCAAGCTTTTAAGTGTACTTTGATAAGTCACTAAAATCAGCTGATGTTTAATAGACGTTATAAGAGAGGTTCAGTTTGTGCTGTATATATCAGATTTACGAAAAAAGAGCTTTTTGGTGAAATAGAAGATTTCTTAATCCCACCACTTCAACAAGGGTTTTCGATTGAAAAAAGTAACGCTTCAGGTGACGAGGTGGGGTACATAATAACGTAAGTAAAGTTCAAATTCTTTCTAAAGTGGACAGTGAAGCTATAAATGATGAATTAGAAAATTTCAAAAACAATGATGAAGGTGTTTCTTGCCTAATGTGGAACCAGGTCCTTCAAAGATGTGTAGACAGAAGGGAATCGCAAAAAAAAATAATGTTTTTTTATTTGGGACTACAACCCAAACTTTTTGCTTAATATTGAAAATTTTGATAAAAACCATAGTGGTTTTAAAGATACAACATAAATGCTAAGGAAAGCAAAATCTGACTCAGAAATCCGGAGAAGGTCTCAAAACAGAAGATTTTCTTTTTATTGGTCAAACCCTTCTAATAACTTGTTTTAAACCACATTTTACAAGTACTGCTCTAATGTTTCCTATTTAGCCACACCTATATTTTCCAAGATCATCCATCTCTGTCAATGTTACTGTATAAAAAAACTGAATGTTGTGGCACCATGAATCGAAAAATTAAACTATAAATGACACAAGATCTTAAAAAGGATGAAATGAAATTTAGGAGCAGTAAACCATGTTAGTCCTGAAATGGTGTGGAAAACTTGATCAAATTAAAAGTTTTGTTCCCCTATATACAGGGTGTTAGGTAGACATGCGGCAAAAATTCAAGGGGTTTTTCCTTGGCGTAATCTAAGAATATTTTGTCCTATGATGATTTCCTAAACACCTCTTTATTTCGAAGATACAGGGTGAACAAAATTTGCGACAGTAACAATATTTAATATCAAAAAACAAATGTAAAGTTGATCAATCTACAATAAATGTTCGAAATGACTTCCTCCAGCCTGGATACAAGCATTCAATCTTCTTGTCAATGAATGTCGAACTCGTTCAAATACACCAGGGTCGTTTTTAATAGACTCACACCCAGCAATTATCCGATTTCGCAAGTCGTCCAAATCTTCCACAGGAGTAGCGTAAACTAGTGATTTCAGATATCCCCATACGAAAAGTCCAAGGGATTTAATTCTGGGGATCGAGCAGGCCATGCGTGTGGCCCACCTCGACCAATCCAGCGATCTCCGTATGTTGCTGTTAAAAATTATGAGCAACCAAACTGAAATGTGGTGGTGCACCATCGTGCATATACCACATTGCCATTCTTGTCGCCAATGGTACATCCTCCATAAACTCAGGTAGTGTTTCTTCCAAAAGTTGCGATAAGATTCGCCAGTAAGTCTTGCTGGTAGAAATACCGGTCCAATAGGTAGTCATCCACAATTCCAACCCATACATTCAAGGAGAACTGATGTTGAAAACGATCTTCACATACCGCATGCGGATTTTCATCTGCCCACACATGGTTGTTATGAAAATTTCTAATTGCAGTTTTGAGAAATTAGCTTCATCAGTAAAAAGAATCTGTGTCAGGAATTGAGGGATTCGAACTAATTTTGCAAAAGCCATTGACATAATGCAATACGTGGAGGAAAATCGGCTGCTAGTAGTGCCTGAACGCGTTGGATGTGGTAAGGATACAACAAGTTGTCCTTAAGAATTTTCCAATCTGTCCAATGACTTACATTCAAAGCATTGGCAATTTTTCTCGTAGAACTACTTGGATCTTCTTCTATCATGTTTAGCACATTCTGTTTCAGTTGTACCGTTCTTACTGCCATTGGTCTTCCTGGCCCTTCATTTCGTTTCAATGCCCCGGTTCCGTAAAGACGTCGATGAATGTTTTCGAAGATTTTTCGATCGGGGATATTACGGCCAGGAAACCGTTCAATGTACAATCGTCTGGCTTTTAATGAATTTCCATCGGCAAGTCCATACATGAAGTGCATGTCAGTCATCTCGGCGTTCGTATAGTGATTCATAATAGCGGACTTCACTAACTATTAAAGACACGTAAAAGACCTAAACGTCACTCACTTTAAACAAATGTGACACATCAAACAGCTAAACGTCACTTAATTTTTTACTTGACAAACTCATTGGCGTACGCCATACTTTTATTTACATTAATATTGTTACTGTGGCACATTTTGTTCACCCTGTATCTTCGAAATAAAGAGGTGTTTAGGAAATCATCATAGGACAAAATATTCTTAGATTAGGCCAAGGAAAACCCCATTGAATTTTTGCCGCATGTTTACCTAACACCCTGTAAATAACAACAATGAAAAGCATATCACACCGAACACCGAAATTGGAGAGCACAATGTGTACAATTTAGAAATCCTGCAACTTGGTAGAACAAAAATGCTGTATCAACAAAAAGTAGATAGTAAGCTGGACGACATTACAGAACAAACACCAATAACCCAGGTGTATGATAATATGATTAAAAGTATAAAGGAAGCTGCTAGAAAAGCACTTGAAATAAAGGAAAAAACACTACAAAGTAAGAGAAATTTAGGAACTGGTTGACAGAAGGAAAGAATTGTACATAAAGTGGTTAAATACCAATAAAAACGAAGATTTGCAATCCTTTAATGAAATTAAGGGAGAAGGGTTATAGGGAAAAAGAGAGAAGCTTGGGATAGAAATTGTAGAGAGATAGATACCTATCTAGGCGGGAAAAAATGCACGGAATCGTGGGGATTTATTAATAAAGTCAAATCCTCGCAGAATAATAATGTGAATATACAAACAATTCTAGGCAATAAATGGATACAATACTACAAAAGCCTTCTAACAGATACGAGAAACAAATAAAACGATGCGGAGGTGCAAATTATAGTAGACAGAGAAGAGATTGCAATAAATCTGGAAAGAGTGCAAAAAACAATTAGTGTGTTAAAAAATGGTAGATCTCCCGGACCAGAAGGTGTAAATACTGAATTATTAAAATGTGGAACAGCGAAATTATTTAATATACTCTGATATCTCTTCCAAAAATTTATGAACGGGCACGACGTTTCAAGAAAATGGAAACTGTCGTATATCAGCTCCATATATAAAAAAAGGGAACAAACTGTTACTAGCACCCTTAGCACTCTTAGTAGAGTATATGGTAAGGTGTTAAGAGATTTATTAAAAGAAGAATACCAAAACGACGAAGAAGAAGAGCAAAGCGGCTTCCGAGCAGGTAGGTCCTGCACAGACAACGTGTTCTGTATCAAGCAAATAATAGAAAAGAGGATGGCCACTAATATCTTAACTGATCTTATGTTCATCGACTTGCATAAAGCATATGATAGTGTTCTTATTGTCAAGTTATGGGAAGTCCTCCAGAACACGAATATTAATCACATTAGTAAAAGCTATACAAGATTTATACAAAACTTTACAAGCGTCAATAAAAATTAGAAATAACATCTACAACCCATTTTTCGTTAACAAAAGGTCGCAAACAAGGTTGCTGTATTTCACCTACATTATTTAAAATATATATCTATTATGCTCTAAGAAAATGGAAAAATAAATGTTAAGGAATGGGCATCGAGATAAACGATAGTCTCTGTTTGTATACATTATAGTTAGCAGATGACCAGGTTTTATGTGCAGGTGACAAATTTGATTTACAGTATATGACGCGCAAACTGATAGAAGTGTATAAACAGTGGGATCTACATATGAAAGTAGACAAAACTAAATATTTGTGTATAGGAGAAGAGACTATAGATATTAAAGTAGAAAATCAGGAGATTATAACATCATCTAACCAGTGTAAATATCTTGGAATATTATTTGACAATCAGGGCACAGATGAAATAGAGATTAAAGCACGAAATATCCAAGCACGAAGAATGATGAAATCCTTAATGGAATACTATAGAGCAAAAAAATAGGAAAAAAATACATATATACGAAACTATAATAAAAAGTGGTCTACTATATGGATCTGAGACGTGGAGGATGACCGAAGCAAGTAAAAGAAACTTGAAAACAAAAGAAATGAGACGCTTTGCGACGAGCTGCAAAAATATCACGACAAGATAGAATAAGAAGAATAAACAGGAAACGATTGCCAAACAAGATCATAGACTGGTTTCTAAGAAGGAGAAGAAAGAGAGGACGGCCGAGGAAATTGTGGAGTGAGGGGAATAAGAAAGGTAATGAGCGTAAGAAACCTAAAAGACGAAGATTGCGAAGACCGACGAGGTTGGAAGTTAGGTAACGGACAACGTCGCAAGACGTTTAAACTTTTTATATACTTGTATATATAACCTGATCACTGCAGTGCATGATTATAACATGGTTTCAACTGAGAAAAAACGTCTCCAAAATGTTTAACAGAAAATGAAACTAACCTGTGTTCTCGATTACGACCGTAGCATTGGAGGTGTAGATAAATGCGACATGATGTTGAGCTCCATCAAATCGATAAGAAAATGGTATGATACAAAAAGTTTTCATTCATCTATTATATATGACTATGTTAAATGTCCACACTTTATATAAGTATATCACAAAAAGAAAGATGGTTTAATCGTGCCAGATGGTAAAACAGTAAAAAAACGGTAAAATGGTGAAAGAAAGATACCTATGGCAGATTTCCATCTGCGGTAATAGGACAGATTTTGAAAAATACACTTAGGCAGAATCTCGTAGAACACCTTTTCGACACCTACCAGTGATCATCCTTTACGACTGATAGAAAAACTTTTCATTAAAAAAATTCAGAAAGCGGACACAAATAGTCGCCGAGCAGTAGGTCGTTGGGTTGCTTCTTTAAAACGCGGAAAAAGGTCGGACACCACATTAACATATAATAATGCACAACATTTAGTTCCTGTCGCACTGTATACGTACGCGTCGAGCGCATTTATAAAAAATTTTTGATAAATTTGTAGTCTCGTGGGAAATAGGCTTGCGACAACAAACGGTTGAAAAGCGTTGTACGCGGACTTGAAGAAACGCCTATCCTAAGGCGTCAATTTTGGTTTTAATTTCCGACGGGAAGCGGCATAAAAAGATGTCGGAACGCAAAAATTTTAATTTTTGTTTTGGTTTTTTGCATTTTACGGCTGCAGCTTTGAAAATAATTTCAATTTTATCTCGGCCCTTTGTAGATATCATTGTTTTACAAAAGAATTAAAAACAAATCGAGTTCAAATCAAAATTTAACTAGTTATACGCCTAAACAAGCCACGATTTTAAAAACATCTTTTTGACATTTGATGGAGATTGAAAAAACAAACGCGATGAATTGTTTTGGAAAGCAAGAAATTCGGCGACTAGAGTCACGCCTCGAAAATTGATAAATTTGACCCCTAACTATAAGGGCTTATATCTCGACAATTTACGACACATCGAAAAATCGCACCAGCCTAACTCACAACTTACAGTTTTTTCTTTAAAACGGCACCTAAACAAAAATATAACCTTCACTATAAAACCGGAGGAGGTACACAAAGTACTTTTGAAAAAAGTCAAAATATTGTTTAACATTTAAGGGTAAACTATAAAGGTTTATATCTCCTAAACGGTTAGAATTACGCAAAAATCTATTAAGATAAGCGACCTAAGAATTGTTTTTTTCTTATTGTAAGTAGAATAATGCGAGAAAAAAAAATTTTATTTCGGCAAAGGCGTTTTAGCGCGCGAGTACCGCGGTAATTCATGGGTTTGCTATTTTTCTCTCTAAACAAAACCTTCTTACAGTCGACCAGTAAATCAACCAATTAAATATTAAAAACTTTTTTAATTAGAGAATAACTTTTTTTTTTATTTTGGCAAACCAGTTATTGTTATTTACTATATCTTAAAACAGAATAAAGTGTGTTCAATTTATTTATTTATTAATTTCAAATTTGAACCTATGGACGCTGAGCGGTGCTGGGTTAGGGTCGCGGAAACCTACCCTACTTTCATCTTCACAATTTGGTGAGCGAAGCAAGCTGTGTCTTTATCAAATTCGCATTGAAACTATTTTTTTGAGTAAGAAAATCCAGCGTTGATCTTTACAATTTGGCGAGCGAAGCAAGCGATTTTTTTAATTAAATTTGCAATTAAAATTATTTTTTGAGTAAGAAAAAACAGTTTATGAACAGTTAAGTAGCCTAAGTTCGCCGCGAAGCGGTACTGGGTTAGGGTCACCAAAAACGACTCTACATAAATTTTCACAATTTGGCTGTGTTTTTGTCAAAGTTGGATAAAAACTGTTATTAAAAAGTAAGAAAAATCAGAGTTTGGCGTTGAAAGTACCTACTCTACTTTTATCCTCACAATTTAGTGAACAAAGTGAGCTGTGTCCTCTACTAATGTTGCATGGACACTATTTTTTTGAGTAAGAATAGTCAGTGTTAGCAAAGAGGCAACTCCATCAACACAAAACGGCGCTTGGCTAGGGTCGCGGAAAACAATCCTATTTTAATTTTCACAATTTAGTGTGCAAAGCAAGCCGTGTCTTTATTAAAGTTCATTAAAGCTATTTTTTTGAATAAGAAACGTCATTGTTCCATCCGCAAAGCGGCAATGGGTTATGTTGTTTTGAGCTACCTACCTTTGAGTTTTGTGTTCATAAAATTTTTTCTTGTTTCATATTTAATAATTTTTGAAAAATATAATTATAACCTTATTCAAGAAATTAATACTGTTTTACAAAATCACTTAAATTAACGAATTTGTTCAATTATGTGACTTTTTTTTACCAACATGCCGAGTGCCGTAGGTGACATTTTTCAATACTTTATGCGTTCACCAGGATGCATCATTAAAAACTAACTTTTGTCGCAAAGGGGTTAATAGAGGGTAAAGTTAATGTTGTTGTAAAATCATACAAACCATTGGTGGTAGTACTTCTTACTTCAAGGTAGACAATACTTTTTTTGGTGGCTTGTAGTAATAAATTTAGACCAAATTCAACACTTTTATACCATTCTAGTCATAAATAAAAGAACGCATTGACTATGACAGTCAAGCAATTACATTATTTTACTCAATGTAACTAACAAAATGCTAAATGTTTAATAAAATTAATTAAACAAGTTTGTTTTATACACAAATCATATAATTTAATTAGAACAAAATGTTCAGGTTCTTCAATATGTCACTTATGTTTATAAAATGAATTCTTCTTTATTGTAACTGATAGGAATCTCAAATTTTTAAAAACCCAAGCTCTGAGGTTTAATTTGCACACATTATTTTGTGTTTGTACTAATTTACAAAATAAAATTAATAAGAAAATAAACAATCTTATGAAAAACGTATCACATGTACAACATTTTTAAAACAAAGAGGTTGATTATATTACACATGGATCTCCATCAGCAGGAATATTTTGTGCTACTAATATTAGAAAATCTTTAAATGGACATAGCACACTACACCCAGGAATTTTCATATTAACTAAATTATCGAATTTGTTTTTGCAGTAAAGCACCTTAAACACAAACCATTAAATTGATGAAATCATGATTTTATTGAAATACCTTAATATATCGTATTCCATTAATATTGTGCAGCTCAAGTGTTACAGATGCACCATAAATTGGAATGTGCGGATAATAAAGGTTTAAAGCCCCTAACATGGATACCACAGATATTTCGTGTGCTGAATATATATACATTTTTGGTTGTTTAGGTTCGCCATTAATTTTTCGTAACATGTCTTTTATAATTTTTTTTAAAAGAAATCCTAAAAATTAAATGCAGTATGTTTAAAAATTATTAAAACACGTACCTCCAAATAACTGGTTCATCTGTGGAGTAGCAGTAAACGTTCGATAGGTATCCTCAGTTGCGTGTTCTAAATAATCTGGATACACTGTTTTAGTCCATTCGGGCATCGGTAAACCAAATTCATTCTATACAAGTTAAATAATCTTTAATCGAATAAAATTGGTAGCAAATGTTTGTACCTCAGTGGTGAGTGCGAAATACAATCCAAGTAAATTAAAAAGTGACGTTACGTTTAAACCAGAATGTTGTGAAATGCTACGGTAAGACGAATTATATTTATTTTCCAAATACATGTATTCAAACGATTTCTGATACGCTTGGTAGAGTAAGCTATATCTAGGACAAAAAAATAACGGAAATGACAACTCCTAAAAAATTGTGTTTAATTCAAGGATACGATTTTTGAAAGTAAGTATCTTACGCGATTGTTCTCGAAACTAACGTAATTATATGCAATAGGGTTCCAATTTATATTTTTGTTCCATTCTAATAATGTATGATCAGGAGGAAACAAACCTGTTAGAAAAAGTTGTAGGCTATTTTTTGTTCGACTATAATCTGTCGATAATGGAGCAATCAAGTTGGGCAAGTTTAGTCGTCCCAAAAATGTACCATACATATATCTATAAACCCTCCCAAGATTGTACATTTTCATTTTGCCTTTCTATGCAAAGATACTTTTATGTAATTAAAAATAGTAAATAATATTACACTTACGTTTGTAAGTTCTCCATAACCATATGGAAAGTAAGTTATGTTGATGTGCGGATCTTTGGGATAAGTTGTTCTTTCATCGTTTGTTCTGTCACCATGTCTAAACACCTAATTGTAATTTTTATTTATAATCAGTCCTTACCAAAAAATTACTTACTGTAACGACTAATTCAATTGTTTTGTTTTCATAAGGTTTGTTCAGCAGAAGATACAACCGAAGACTAGGAAGACTATTTGTAGAATTAATAAAGTATTGACTAGAAGCATTCTGAAAATCTAAATAAATGTTGGAGCAAAAAAAAATTTCTTAAATATAAATTTGTTATCGTTATACAAACATCTATTATAAATAAGCTGTTTATCTTAAACGTCTCTTTTAATTTCATTAATTACACAAACTGTGTAGGTATTGAACGTTATCGTTCATTGTTCAGTTTGTCCGTCAATGATTTACTGCTGAAATTAAATAATACTGTTCGAAATTGATTGAAAACGCAATGTAACAAGTGTAAACAAACACAAATTGTATTTGAATACTATAATAAGTTTCATCTGATTAATTGTGTTTTTAATTGAAGCTTTCATTTTTATTTAATCGTATCTAAATGTTTGTTCTTTTTAATTTTAAAGTAATTAATATACAGGATTGGTTAATAGTGCTTAATACCTTTAAATTATATATAATATGTGTTTGCGAGTTAACTCAAGGTATATTTTAAAACTATTTTGGGATTTAAACAAAGTGATCCGTAAATCTTATGTTTTTTTTTTAAATTACACAGTCTGTATAGTATTACCTACATAATTATATTCAACTCTCAAAATAAAGCTGGGCAATGGATTTTCATGGGTTGCTTTGGTTTTTGTCACTTCACTTATTATTACTATTTGGTTATCATGATATACAGCGTCATCCCCAAAGTCCGCACCAAATGGGAAACTTATTTATTATGGGTTTTTTGATAAAATGTTATTCTTTATAAAAGTTTGTGCATCCTCTAAAACTAAAAAAGCACCAACAAAATGTGGCAAAAGACGCTTAATATACGAAGTGCATTCAAAAATTTGATTTTGAGTCAAGAGTAAAGTGTCCTTATTTCGGTAGATATACAAAAATTTTATTAAAAAAAGTTGTCAATTATTAAAAAATACAACAAGATTTAAAATTATGGCTATCTAAAAAAAATTTGAATTTTTTCCAATTTTTTTAAAATGGTGGCTATAAGAAAAAGATTTGCTTTAAATGATAATTAAACGATATCTTGTATACAACAGTTTATTTAAAAGAGCTTGTAATTTACAAATTACCCAATTATTCTTCTAATTATGGTCAATTTTTTATTGATTACAAAAAAAAATTTTTGGTGCAAAGTTCTTTTGATTTTTGTTGACACCAAAAATTGCTCAAAATAAGTCTGTATCTTGACACAAATATTATTTTTAATAATATTAATCAAAATTAAATTACATCTCAGTATGATGTTCATCCCGTAACATACACAGTTCGGTTGTTCTTATTGGAAATTGGAAAAATTCAAATTTTCTCTAGATGGCCATGACTTTAAATCTTGATGTTTTCTTTAATGAAGAACTACTTTTTCAAATAAATTTATTTTAAATTTACTGAAATAAGGGCACTTTACTCTTAACACAAAATCAAATTTTCAAATGCACCTCGTCTATTACGCGTCTTTTGCCACATTTTGTTGGTGCATTTTTAGTTTTAGGGGATGCACAAACTTTTATAAAGACTGACTTTTTATTGAAAAATCCATAATTAAGAAGTTTCCCATTTGGTGCGGACTTTGGGGATGACGCTGTATACATTAGTAGTTTGTTTTACTAATTGTACTTTAACATGTCAATCTCATTTATTTAAAACTACAATTAAATGTAACAATTTCAGTTTTCTATGTATATCTGTTACGGATCATTTATAATCAAGAAATGAAGTAAAACCTGGCCTGCTGCTCTGTTTGTCGAAGAGGGACCGTGGGTGTATTTAGTTATAATTAAATTGCAAGTTTAAACATTGTAAAAAAAGTAATAAAAAAGGCACCACCTAGCAAAACGTGTAGTAAATATTCTAGAGTAACTAGGAAATTCAAGACACTACAAAAAACCGTAAGACTGTAGAGATATAATTTTTGTAAAACAACTACACGTTATTTACATATAATCCAAATAAAATAGAAAACAATATAGATGTAGAAAACTACACAATACAAATTATATTAATAGTAATTAAATAGAATTATTTGTTCTCATAATAAATGAATCAAACCCACAAACTAAATAATAACCAGACCGTATGTTAAGGTCCGTGAAGTTTGAAGTTTCTTTAGAAACGCAAACGAATTTTTTGGTACAATTAGTTAGTGCTTTGTTTGTTCCTGTTTGTGCTTCAATATAATCAATTACGACACCAAACTTTCCAGGTACTCGCATCATTCGAAAAACAAACGACTTGTCACTTTTAACAAATCTCTGATACCATAGGCCTAGCTCAGTTTCCACGACATCCTTAGATTATTCTCCTATATCTTGCTAAAAAAAGATCAGCAAATTATGGAAATCTTTTAATTGATTTTTTTATGCTTAGAAAAACGATAGCGTAGATTAGATAGAAAAAAAATTTAATCGCAAATACTGCTATTTCGTAGTATTCAACCAGTATTTAGTAGATAACAAACAAACAAGTTTGCTTTTTGCTTCTCATTGTTGAAAATTGTACCAAACCCATCATTAGCATTTTATCTTATTCTCTTTACAGAGGAAATGATTTATGTTCAATATATTATTTATTAAAAGTGTAAAATAAATATCTTTACTTTGGAGAACTTTTCTGAGCGAAAAACCAAATTCTACAAGTTTTCCAAGCACAAAAAAGAAATTATGAAATTAGATTGACGTAGTGCACCAATGAGAATGCATGTACCTGAACTTGAATCTTTATCTTTCTATAAAAAGATTTTCTACAACCAAAAAACCCATTGCGTTAAACATAATTGTTTTAATCAATCACTGTGCAACCTTGGTAGCGAAGTTTTAACATGATTTTGCAATATTGATTGTCTTTTAGGTGTGTTAAAGATAAAATATACTTTCTAAATGGTTCCTAGACAATATTTACTCCTTGAACTTCAGAACAATCAGAAAGAGTGTGCAAAGCATAATGTACGTAAAGAGCAGTTTTGTGCTGTTCAGAAATTAAAGCTTGTAAAACGCATGGGGTCACAATCGATTTCATTGAACCACAAACAGGCACAAATAAAGTATTAACGAATCGTACCAAAACTATTATTTGTCCTTCCAATGACGCATGAAGTTATCGGGCACCAGAAAAATGCCGTTTTGTCAAAAACATGTAGGGTTGCAATTGAAGCAAAAACAAACACAAACGAAGCATTAAGGAATTGTATCTAAAATTATTCTTTAAATAATGAGTAGAGTTAGCGGGCACCTGGAAAGTGCCGTTTTCTTAAAAACGTGTGGGGTCGCACATCATTTTATTGAAACAAAATCAGACACAAATAAAGCATTAACAAATTATTTCAAAAATTTTGTTTGTGCTTCCAATGATGCGTGAAGTTAGCGGGTACTTGAAAAGTTTTTTTAAAAACATGTGGGGTTGCAATTAATTTTATTGAAGCACAAACAAACACAAACAAAACACTAACAAATTATACCAACAATTCCGTTTGAGCTTCTGATGGGGTCGCTAACTTTACGGACTTTATACGTTACGCCACTGAGTGGGCGTGGTCGCCGAATAAACACGCGTTCACACACAAATACGTGCAGCAATTAATGACAAAGCAACAAATTTGACGAAGTGTATCGGTACCCAACGAAAAATTTAATAGAACTCAAGTCGCAATTATATCGTGCAAATTTTTTAAAAGAAGTTTCAAATCACATCAATCAATTACAATGCGCAAGAATTAAGTAGTTAAATTCACGTCAGAATACAGATACAATTGCGTTTCAGTTAAACGTATAATTTTCACAGTTTCACTTATCTGATTTGTTGAAGGATACGATAGAAACTAAGTAAATTTGTATTCCACAATGGACGAATAATAACATAAACAAGTAGATTAATAAAAGTGATAATCTTGAGGCCACCGGTTTATCTTCGATGAACCCCGAACCTCTCGACTAGATTAATAGCAGCAGGTAAAAGAAGTAAATTGGTAGTAACAGCCTTTCGAGGATGTGTTGATACAATTCTAAATAACCATATTTAGCTGCACTTGCCTCGTATTTAACTATTGGTTTCCCATCATCCAGATCCGTAAAAGTTCTGAAACGTGTTATAAATGGCGGTAGAATCCAAAATTCACAAGGGTAAAAGTATATCAAGAAATGTTACTTACGACGTAAAGAAATGGTCGAGCACTAATCCCTTCTATACTATCGGGAATTTTCCATGGAGTTTATATCTAATAACCAGTAATTAGTAAATTTTTCCCAATTTTAAATTGGAATTTCGATACAACTTCTTACGTCAACGTTTTGAATAGATGAGAGAGTGGACGGAACTTGTGCGGAAAAAAACGAGCAAATTTCGGTATAACCAACTTAAAATGTACAACTCATTTTTTACGAGAATGCTCAAATGCAACTTAAATTGTTTAACTACAGGCGGACTTTATGCCAAGAATTAATTTTACAGCACTAATAAAGTGAACTGCAATGAATTCTACAATACAACCAACTTAAGGAAATCCAACCTCAGGTGGACTAATAAAAAAAACCGTCACATCAAATTTGGTAATCAAATTAATTACTAATTACTCAGACTTCTTTTAGTCAAGAATCTGGCTTGGTGACAAGTTGATTGTCTGAATTTTAGTTGTCTACCTTGAACTTTCTTTTGATTGTTTCAAGTTTCTTGACCTAATGAAGCCTCTTACGATAGGTGGCAAAACGTTGGCAACTAATTACTTTCTTGACACCTTCAAATCATGGAACACGTTTTTGTTTTAATAATGACTCCGGCCGTGGAAGCCTCAAGTTTAGGATTATTTTTTTCTCTAAAATGAGAATAAAATGATGATAACTAGGAATTATAAAACAATAATAAAAGAACAATTAGCTTTCAAACACGTTAAAACATTTTACTGTTTGAGAGGAATATAAGTAAAAATGGCACAAATCATAAATTTTGATTGCAACAATTTGAAAGTAAACCTGACTTTCACTACTAGAGATAAAAATAAAACTATCACAAGAAACTTACTTTTTTTATAAATACATCATTAATGAAATATATTTGTAAATAAATATAAAATAGAAATTTTGGATTAAAAATAACACAATCAATAATCAAAAGCATTATAATAACTAAGTGACTGTGAAACGGTATGGATAGTCGGTATTAAAATTGCGAAGAACAGATAAACCCTAAATCAGTTTGGCGATGAAAAGGCTGTGGTAAACTGGCGACGATGAACCGGAAACACTGAAAATACTTTTCCAAACTTTGGTGTAATTTAGTAAATGGATTTTAATACGTAGGAACCCGGAATTAAAATAGATGTGATTCATCAGGACTATTACTTATTATACTGACTTCCAGAAAAATTGCAACACCTAGAAGTTGTCGAACGATTTTAATGAAATTTTTAGGAAACGTCTATTTTTATTAAACAAAGTGATGATTAAAATTTGAATAAAATCTAACCAGTAGTTTTTTGGTTTTTTGCCTGTTGTTTCCATAGCACATAGTAACAATAAATTTGAAGAATTAGACCATTTAGTAACTGTCAAGTGTGCAAATTGTTGTTGTTTCTTCACAATTTCATTCTGAACTTGAAAACAATCCCGAGAGTACGTCAACATGAACATTTTGTTTAATTAAGTGTTTCATCGGTATTAAAATGTTGGTCCAAATGGTCCGAAGAAGAGGTTTAACATCATCGCCGTGGATCTGGATGTCCTCGAAGGACTACATATCGCGAAGAACGTCGCTTAAGAGTTTTGGCCACAAGAGATAGATTTTCAACAACTCGATCAATTGCAAATGATTGGATGAGAGGTACAGGACATAGGATGTCAATGTCATCTGTTTATCGCCGGATAAGATCTTATGGGTTGCGTTCATATCGTCCATTTTTATGTCTTCCTCTTACACCACTTCACCGTCTACGCAGACTTGAGTGGAGCAACGAAAGGCTTAATTGGGCGCAGGAATGGCATCAAGTTGTGTTGTGGACCAACGATAGTCGTAGGAGGGTCAGACGGATGCCTGGGAATGTAAAAATCCAACATTTTTTGTGGAACGCAACACAGCCCTTACTCAAGAAGTTATAATATGGTGTGCAATATGTTATGGTAGCAGATCACCCTTGGTCTTTATTGACGGCAACCTTAACGTAGTTGGTTACATTGCTAATGTGCGACAACCAGTTGGCCTTCCATATCTTTAGGGGCTGCAAAATCCCATTTTCCAGCAGAATAATGCGCGCCCTCATACGACAAGAGCTACAACACGGTTTTTGAAAGAATCTAACATTGCCGTCCTCCCATGGCCTGCTCGTTTGCCTAATTTGTCGCCAATTGAACATGTATGGGATATGATTGGTAGGCGACTAGGTAATTTACCGCACTCTCCAGATAATTTACACGATCTTTAGCAACGGATTCAAGAAGCTTGAGATGATATATCACAAGCAGCTATAGATCACTTGATTGATAGCATGCCAAGCCGTCTAGATGAGTGCATTACAAAAGTGGCGGAGCAACTCATTATTGAAAAAACTTTTTAAGCTTTTGTTCTTTTTTTTTAAATTTTAATTATCACTTTGTTTAATGAAAATAGACGTTTCCTGAAAATTTCATTAAAATCGTTCAACAACTTCTAGATGTTGCAATTTTTGAAAGTCAGTATATATTGTCGAAAAAAATAGATTATAGAATTTGTGTTTCCTGATGTGTTACGCCTAGAATAAATTTCTCGTCGATTTATTAACGTACCTATTTGTGATTACTGAAATTATTTCTTCAATCACAAGAACTGATGTTTCTAAGTCTTTGTTACCATTAGTATCATCATTATTAACTAATGTCTTCCAATCTTCATAAGACGAATATTTCTTCCGTAACTGATACATTTGTATTGATTTATTCAAGTATTCAATTATCTTGGGACATCTTTATATTTAATCATTTTGGGACTTATTCAACGTAGATAGAATGGTGAACAGCATTCATTTTACCAGTGTGAAGGACAAGGCACGATTTTTAGCGACGAGAAATTTTCACTCTAGCGCCTGGATCAATGCACTTCCATGTGAGAAGTTGGGGGAGTCAGCTTCCAGATACGACTTTTTAAATTACAGTTGCTTTGAGTACCTTTATGCCCACCTCATAGGTGTGTTTGTGGTGAAAAAACGCGGTCTACAATTTATCGTACTTGACGTTGACGTGCTGGTCGTTATTCCCGTCATCAGAAAATGAGTTTCATATTTCATGAAGCATTATCTTCTGCAAATATTCCTTTAAGACTTGAGCCTACCGGACTATTCAGATCTAACGACAATAGGCTTGATGGAGTATCACTCACACCTTGGAGTAAGGGACTTAACTTAGTTTGGGATGCTACTTGTGCTAATTCTCTGGCTCCTTCACATCTATCTGGATCATCAAATAAACCAGGAACTCGAGTTCGAATGAAGAAAGTCAAATACGTTGATATCTTTAATCAAGGATTTCGTTCCCATACCAGTCAAAACACTTGGATTTTGGAATTGCTCAAGTAGCTGGAGAGAAGCGTTCTAAATATTATCTACTTCCAAGATTAAACTTGGCAATTCAACGAGGAAATAGTGCAAGTATTATTAAAACTTAAAACTCTCCTTTTAAATTCTTCATTGGAGGAGATATTTATAATTTAATTTTAAAAAATTTTCGGTGCAATATTTTATTTTAATCCTGTGAACAATAAAGTAAGATATTGTTACTTGTAAATTTATGACAGTTTACGTATATTAAGCTAAACAAATACCCATTAATTTAGACGAATACATATTTAATGATTTGCTCACCCAAAGCAAATATCTTCTTCTTCTTGCTCTTGTCCCGTTTTACCATTAAGGTGTCGGGTAGTGGTTTGTTATCCACTTTATCCATCCTTTTCGATCTTTTGCAATGTTTGATAGTTGTTCGAGTGTGGTGTCGTGTTTCTTTGTTATCTCTTGTATTACGTTATTTAAAGTTTTTCGTGGTATTCCGGGTGTTTTCTTTTGTGTTGCTTTTGCTTACAGATATTTTTTAGTAATTCTATTTGGTTCCATTCTTGTTATATGTGCTTGCCAGTTTAATGGTTTCTTTACTATTTTGTTCTATATTCTTTTTGTTTAAGTGTATTGTATATTGTTTCATTTCTAATTCTGTCTATTTTTCTTACTCCTTTTATTTTCCTTAGATATTTCATTTCTAGTTTCTAGTTGTTTTCCATTGCACGTAAAGTGAATGTTTCCTTGTTTTTTTTCTTTAAATACGCATTATTTTTGTTTTAATTATGTTGATTTCCCAATTTTAGTGTCCACACGTCTATTAGTGTTTGCATCTTTGGGCCCGTGTCAGATATCAGTACAATGTCATCTGCATATAATAGTGCTTGTACTTTTACTGGGTTCATGTGTCTATATCCTATTGTTGTATGTGGTACTTTGTCTATACAGTTTTTTATTACACGGTCCATACATATGATAATCAGAAGGTAGCTCAGTGAATCTCCTTCCTTTAACCCTGTTGCTATTTTAAATGCGTTTGAAGTTTTACCGTTTATTTGTACTGTTTAAACTATGTTCTTGAATAGACTTTTAATTGCTTTTATTAGTTTTGTTGATACTTGTAACTGTCTTAGGCATCTCCATATTTTTAATCTGTTTACTATGTCGAATGCCTCTTTTAAGTCCATAAATGTTAATATTAGTTGTGTATTTGTTATTATTCTGTCTTCGATTAGTTTTCTTAGTACACTTATGTGGTCGGTTGTTTGTCGCGCTGCTCTAAATCTTCCTTGTTCATCTTCCATTTTGTTTCCTATCTCTTGTCTTAGTTGTTTTCTAATATTCTACTATATATTTTATTTCTACTGGTGTCAAGCGTATTGCCCTATAGTTATCACATTCATTTTCTTTTCCTTTTTTGTATATCGGTATTATTATGTTTTCCTCAGAGTCGTTTGGTATTTGATTGTTTTTCCATATGGTTTTTATCAGGTCTGTTATCCATTGTGTTAGCTTTGTTCCTCCCCATTTAATAATCTCGGGTACGATTCCATCTGGTCCACTTGCTTTGCCTGTCTTTATTTTTTTTATTGCGTTTTTCACTTCTTTAAATGTTATTTGATCGATTACTAGTTCTTCCTCTTCCATTTCTTCTTGTGTTTGTTGTGTACTTTTTGCAAATTTACTTTCGTAGTGTTTTCTCCATGTTTCTAAATTTTTTTCTATATTTGTGCTAATTTTCTCTGTCTGATTCATAACTAATTTAATATTTTGTTTATCTTGGTTCTTTGTAATTTTACTATATTCCAGAAGTTTCTTTTGTTATTTTTATACGTTTCCTGTATTTCTTCTCCAAAAGCTTCCTAACTTTCTGTTTTTGCTTTCTTTACTTCCGCTTTAACTTTACTTCTTTTTGTGATATATTCTTCCTTATATTTGTCTTTCCTTGTTTGCATGTATTTTTTTCGTGCTTTCTTTTTCTTACTGACTTTCTTTTGTACTTCGCTGTTCCACCATTTTGTTCTTTTTGTGTTCTTTTGCACTGTCTTTTCTCCGCACACATTTTTTGTTGTTTGTATTACTTTCTCCTTGAATGCACTCCATATTTTGTTAATGGTCATCGGCTTCTTTCTTTCTTCCATTTTCTCCAATTTATCTTGTAGTTTTTCCTGGTATTTCTTTCTTGTTTTGAAATTTTGTAGATTTTGTATTCTTATCGTCTTGTATCTCACTATATCTTCTGTGTTCTGCGGTGTTTTATTATTATTTTAGCTATTACTAATTTTTAGTTCTGCTTTTTTGTTTATTTTTACGTTTTACACTAATGTTTCTAATTTATTTGTGTATTCGATATAGTCTATTAGGCTATTAGCGTTTCTTTCTACTGCCTCGAATGTGTAGTATATTCCTTGTTGGTAGAACGTGTTGCCTATTTTCAAGTCATTTGATATGGAAAATTGTATCATCTTTTTGCCGTTGCTATTCCCCTCCTGCTTTCCATATATCACTATTGTTTTTAATCCTTTGTTTGTATCATTACCAATTCTGGCGTTTCAGTCCTCTATTATTAATATTATATTTGTTTCTTTCATTTCGTTTAATGTTTCTTGTAGTTCGTTGTAGTATTTTTCCATTTTTTCTTCTTCTGTTTCTTGGACTGTAGCGTAGATCTGTATTATTACTACTTTTGTTTCCAGTTCTATTTCCATTACTAATATTTTTGAATTAATTTCTTTCCAATTTGTCATTCTTTGATTTATTTCTATTATTCCAACTCTTTCTTTATTTTTTGTTTCTTTTGTATCTCCTGAGTAATATAATGTATAGTCTTCACTTAACTGTTTGTATCCTTTGTCTTGTTTTTTGTTTCACTTATTTCCATTATGTGTATTTTGCTTTTCTTCATTTCGTCGATTATTTCTTCTTCTTTTCCATTTATGAATGTTATATTCAAATATAAGCAAATATCAAAAATTTTATACTAAACCTCAATTTTAATTTAATTTAATTAGAAATTTATCTGTTTGTACGTCTCTTACGATTAACGATTCTGTTGTTTTTGAAAAAAAAACAAAAATAATAATTGATGAGAAGATTCTTATTTAGCCCTTGTAGAAGGAGGTAGGATAAACAAAACAACTTAGTTGGTTGCAATTGCTCCCTTTCGCCGATCTTTGTGTGTGCTATCTACTAGACTGAGTTAATAATCAAAATTAAAATTTATTAATAGATGATGACGTGACTTAATTTAAAAATGTAAAAACAATCTTGTGTAGATATAACCTCTTTTATTTTTTTTAAACACATACAACACAATTGAGTACAAACGCCGGTAAATATGTATATTTACACATGATTGTTTATAAATTTTTAAATTTTAAATTGAGTGATTATCATATATTTTAATATTGACTACCAACTCAGTCTTGTAGATAGCCCACACAATGGTGGGCAAAACGTCGGCAATTTAAAGAGTCTACTTATTAATAAATAATTTGTAGAGGAAACTTACCTGTAAAAATAATAATAATAAGAGTAATAGTATTGCACATTTAGCATAGATACAATATTTTTACAAGTATGTGTTCTCGAAAACCAATTAAGGATTATCGCAAAATTACATAATAGTTAACGATCACTTAACCACTATTATGCAATAGGCGTTTCAAGTGTAGTTTAGATACAATATGTTTATTGCATGTAATATATAATTAATTTCTTTTGTATCAAAAAATTTGTTTTTGTATTTATATAGAAATAAGTTTTTAAGCAAGCGAAAGGTCATTTTACCACTAATTATATAACAAAAAATAACGTTGACATTTGCTTGTCGTTCATTAACTTCGTTTATAATAAACTATTGTTATTATAGACGATTTTGTCAACACACTATAGGTACAAGTTTAGAGTAACATTTAGAACCCCACATTACATAACAATACAATAATTAAAATTAAAGTAAATTGATAATTATTTTAGTGCCATACGTTATATCTATAATATTATCAAGCGCACATTATAAATACTTTTTTTTTAATATTTCATTATTAAAATTGAAGAATACATAAGACTCGCAAAGAACATGAGTCGTCCAAATGTGTAGGCGCACACGAGACCGAAACCCTTACTTTCCTCACTTGTATTGTAATGTACAATTCCTTACTTATAGGATCTATACTATGCGAGTATTTTAGTTTTTCATTTGGAGTTATTTTAAATAGAACACCCTATATATTTTTTATTTTTAAATTATACCATAAAATATGATACTTTTTTTCTGAGATGAAAGGATTGTATGTAATTGGCAGACTTTCCAAAAAAATACTATAGCATAAAAATAAGTAACGGTTAGTATTTTTGTTTAACACCATACTAAGAGTTTTCAAAGCACTTTTGTCACAGTTTGTTATTGTCAAAAAAATTTTCAAAAAGAAATTTGTAGTTGTTTCAAAATACCACCTGATAGCTACTGTTGTTGAGGGGTCGTAATCGATTTTTAGCGATGTGGTAGTAGAAAATATGCTATATGACAAAGGGGCCTGACTCTACAATTGTAGTTATGAAGAACTTAAGAAAGAAAGAAAAATAAACAAACTTAAAACGTAAGAACTATAATTTCACGACATAGAGCTTGTTTTACCACTTGTGTCACAGACAAAAGTACATAATGCATAAATTTATAGCAAGTAACAATAAGACAATTAGCAAATAAGTTACGTAAACAGTTCGAATCACAGACAAATTGACTCTAAAATTATCTGACAGCACTATTGCAATTTTCCCCAACACGAAGAAACTGCTACGGCTAACACCAATTACGATAGTAAGTAATACGAATTTAATTCCAAACAAGTTAAGTTGACTTTACGAATTACCGTGAAAGTGATTAAAATTAATAGCAACATATTGGCGCAAACATATGTGAAACAGTTTTATCAAGAGGCCTCGCGTTTATAAACTTTATTACAAAAGACGCTAATTATCAATTAGTGACGAATTATACTGATTGGTTGCTAAAACACATGCAACTACAATAGTTTTAAAAATATACGAATAAAACATGAACTAAAACTAAAGTACTTAGCTGTCAAATTGTTTTATTTGATGTGTGGGAACGACAGGTGCTTTAAATAAATTTCCAGTTATAACGGATACAGAAAGAACAAAAGTTGATTGACTGACTACTGATTGATTCAGTGCCTGTGCCGTCTGTGGTGATGAGGTACAGCGGTTCATTTGTAGAGAAATTACGATAAACTTTTGTCACGTAGAAGAAAGGGTTGTGATAGGTAACACTAGCAGTACAGGTAAAAAATGGAAAATTTGTTTTACTTACGGCATTCGATAGTAGGCATAATACAAATGTACTTATTACAGCTTGTAAATATTAAAAAACCAAGTAATTAAAGAATTTGAGGATTTTACTTAATAAAAGAAAGTATTTCACCTGTAGCAATCACGAGAAAGCACGGGACGATGTTCTAAAGAACAAATTTTACGCAATCTTTCCAAAAACAAAGTTTGGTTGTTTAACGACCCGGCATAAAATAGCAAACAAACGAAATTTATTTAGTCAAATATTTGTAATCGTTATACTTTTTTCCAATATTTTGTACTATTTCATAATATTTATTGTTATTTTTTATACTGCGGCATAATACTAACCGTTTACAACTTAAATAACTAGCTTAACTTAAATTGAACACCTCGTACTCTTGTAATCTGTTGAAAACTGGAACTAATTACTAATTATCTAATACCTGTTGGTATTAAGATATAGTCCTCCATGTAACGTTAATTACGCATACTTTTTTTCTTTTCTGTACAATATTTTAATATAGTTCAGGAATAATTAAACATTATTTCCCAGTTTTACCGCCATTTTGCCCCGACATATATAGGGTTTTATTTAGGTATCCATGATATATAAATACGATGATAACAACCTGATTGCAGAATACATCAAAAATAGAATGACCATGATTGTATTAAAATTTAAATTGATAAAGTTTTCATGTGTCGATGCAAAACGTCGGCAAAAGCTAGTAATAAGTATCAGTTGTTTTATTCATATTGAATGGTATATTTTGGTAACAGTATTATTTAATGTACAGAACAATTCAGCTTAATTATTATTTGCGTTTGATTTATATACAGTCTTGCATATTGTGATGTGGAGTTATGGCCAAAATACTAATTATATTAAAACTAATGACGAATCGATAGTTAAAAATCAAATCAATTTCGGTTATATAAAACAATAACACCTTGATAATTTTAAATCAAAACGTTAAATACCATAAAAAAAAGTTTCTAAATAAACTTAGTAATGCAATGTTTACTATATAACTGTATACTAGGCTTAAACTGTAAAAGTTATCTCTTAATAAAATAAGCGACACACGATTATTATCAATAAATAAAAAGATAAAAATTCTTCGACAATATTCAGCAAACATTTGTATCAACAACTTTGGTTTTGATTAATAAATAGTTTCAAACTTTTGTAACTTTGATAAAATTGAATTTTCTTACCATTGCTAGCTTGGATTCAACTATGACTTTGGAAACAAGTTCAATGTTTGAGAAGGACGTTTTATCATAAAATGATACAAACAAGATAGATTGTTAGATAATTTGAACATTTTTCAATTATATTAGTTTTTTCGACGAATCATTAGCGATACGTCACTTAAACGACTATTCAATTATAGTAAGCCATGAGTTTTTTTTCATTAAATTTTCAGTTAAATTTATTTATGTTCCAGTTATTAAACTTTAGTAAACATTTTTTATTTCTTGCAAAATAATCGTATTAAAACATATTTATAATTAATTCAAGGTAGCAGTAGATTACAAAATTCACCGTCATCCCAACTAAAAGTTTTCATCTGATTTTACTTTATAATTGATTCTTAAACAAATTATATCTTAATGGTTTTAAAATTTCTAATTAAATGTGTGTTACAATTACACAATTATTATTTAATTTTTTTTATCTGTCAGAAAATTGCCGGAAAATTACGGAATCTTTGATATATATTGCAATAATTAAACACACTAATAAACAAATTAATATGATTGTTTTTAATAAATTTCAATATTTATTAAATGCTTTATGGTTACGCCACTGTAAGTGGCGGTTTGAGTAGCGATTTGACTCCTATTAGTCCCGACATCTATCGGTATTGGTCCCCAATTAAAACGGTTGAAAGTCTAGGATATATAGTCACTGCCGAGGTACAGTAATGAAAATGCGCTTGTTTAAAAATACCTTTAATTACAATAATTATACAAATTATTTCTAATTTATTTCTGTGGTGGTATTGTTTAAAAACTTTTGTATCCGCAAGTAATTATCGAGATACGGTATGGTAATAGTTATGCAAAGTACAAAAGTTGTTGTAAATTACGACACAGTTTGTACCAAATTAAGTAAGCTTCCATTTTCATTCATAAAAATACAATTTTAATTAAATAGAAAAGGAGGCACATTCTATGATTTTTATTCAGGTGCTAAAAAAACTCAAAAATTTGGAGCAGTTTAGATTTTATTCAAACAAACTCGAACGGCTCCGTTTTCAAAAAAATCTAATAATTCTGTTACCGAAAACAATTTCAAAACAAAAATTTATTAGTTTATAAAAACAAGCGTTTACTTCAAAACTCCACATCCGACCGATAAGTGAAAGTAAGAATGCGTTTTAGAAAAAAAAAATGGTTCAAGCAAAAGCTATAGACAATAGAATTTCCAACGACTTTTTTTCCTCAACTCTTTTTATGTAAAAATAATATTGGTGGAGATATTGTTACAACAATTATTGGCACGTAATTGTTATATCTCAGTAAGAAACAAAGTTGTGTATAATTAAATTATAAACAACTTATATTTGAAACAAAAATGTGTCAAATAAATATTTTGCTAAATATTTTAAAATTTGATAATCTGTGCAGGTTAACGGTCCTTTTGGTTACATAGAATATGCTCAAAATCTAATCAGATTTACGGAATTGTAAATAAGGTTAACGCAATTAAATGCAAACGACTTTCCTCCACTACCACACCACATAATTACCTCCAGTAATAGAACTGTTAGTCTCCCACAGAACAAACAAACCTTTTTACAAGTAGCTGCAGAAAGACACAATGCCACATCTAACCAGCAATATTAAAACATCAGTGAACAATTATCTAACTTCATCGTAGAATTCAAAGCTATGTTTACGCAGCTCATAAACCTGAATAGTATAATTCTCAATCTGCTTTCTTTGGTCATCAATAAATTGGCTTGAAAATAGCTTGATCATTACTATGGAATCATAATGGTCTTGTTAACCATGTCCAGGAGATAATAACATACTTTGGTAATCACCCTAATGATACTGCTTAAGGTAGAGCTGCTGTCATTGTAAAAAACTCAATTGCACACCATGAGTTTCATTCCTACCGAACAGATAAAATCCACAGCACCATCATAAGAGTGCAAACCCAGCTTTGTCTATTTGTAATTGCTGCGATATATAGCCCACCAAGATATTCCATTATTATGGAAGAATACGAAAACTTCTTTCAATTTCTAGGTAACAAATTTGTGGTAGAGGGATACTCGACGCAAAGCATCCAGTATGGGGATCAATAGTAATCAATCCAAAAAGTCAAAACCTTAAGAAAAGCAATTCTTTGCTGCAACCTTAACTATTTCTTTATTGGGAGGTTTACTTACTAGACAAGTGACCCGAATAGACTACCAGATTTACTTGATTTTGCAATTGTCAGAGATATTGCACGTACGTACCTCATGGCAGAGTCCAGTTTAGTTTTGACTACTAGCCAGTAACCATTACCGTCAGCAGAACCGTTATCAACAAAAATTCTCCTCCAAGACTCTGCTCCAAATACACTGAAACTACTCCTGAAAAAAATCCATGAAACAGTTGACTTAAACAACATAATTCCTTCCTTTTAATTTAGTTCTCAAGAAGATCATTTAACAGTTCAATAAAGCCATCAGATAGTTACCAAAATTATGGAAAATTTTAGAAAAAAAAATTTGTACAGCAACGTTTTTGGACATACAACGGGCCTTGTTAAAACAACACTTTTCAAATCAACTTTAGTTAATTCTAAAGTCATATATTAGTGAACGGGTTTTTTTAAGTCAAACTGAACATATTGCCAAATTAACTCATGAGTTTACCAGAACAGCGCTTTCACTAATAACACAATTGCTTTGGCAGCCAATTACAACGCGGAAGTAGCAGCGTACCAACTACAAAATCACCTTAACCTAGTAGGCGACTGGTTCAGGCAGTGGATAATAATACCAAGTCGACACAAATAGCTTTTACCAACAAATGTACAGTGTGCCAGCAAACGACAATCATCGACACTCCAATACCAGTAACGACCGAAGTCAAATACCTTGGTTTGCATCTTGACCATAAACTTACATGGCAAACACATATTAAAACTAAACACAAACAACTTGATATTAAAAGAAAACAAATGAAATGGTTAATCGGGAGGCAACCTCAACTTTCATTTTCTAACAAACTACGCTTGTAAAAGGTACTACTAAAACCCATCCGGAACTTCAGATGTTCCAGTCAAAAACATTACAAAATCTAACAAACGCTCCTTGGTATGTAACCAACAAAACACTTACAGATTTAAACATATCTTACGTTGCTGAAGAAATACAGAGACTCTCAAGTGTATACTACCAAAAACTAGCTGATTATCACAATAGAACAGGTTGCGAACGTCCCAGAGGCCCGAAGACTGATGTGACATTGGCCGCACGACTTTATGTAGTGTAATTATCTGGAGAACCAGCACTGGCTGTTATAATACCAAATGATTTGCTCGTTACTGAATTTGGGTAGATTCTAAATATGCAAACTTTAAATAAAAAAAAATTCATTATGTTGTCATGACTTTAAACCAAACAAAAACTTGAGCGGTTAATTAATTTAATTTTGAAATTGACAGTTTCTTACTGAATGGGAAATTTTTACTCCATATTTTTTTTTAAATAAGATGAAGAGTTATGCGATGGTTTTCAACACCTTTTTTTTTACTTTTTCCGACGAATTAGAGTTAGTAAGTTATAATAAAGCAAAAAAAAAACCGGTAGGCCGTCCTTCCGTATGTAAACAATATTTTTATGAAACTTTGTATTTTATAATTCCGAAGATATGGTTAGATTTCGAGCATAATCTATGTGGCCAAAAGAGCCGTCAACCTACACAGATTTTGTTGAATATTGAGGAAATTGTTCATTTTACACATTTTTGTTTCAAATAAAAATTGGTTATAGCTTAATTGTACACAACTTTTGTTTAAATTATTTTATAATCCAATAAAAAATTGCTGAGATATAACAACCACGTGACACTAATTATTGTAACAATATGTCCACCAATATTAATTTTACCAAAAAATTTAAAGAAAAAATTGTTGAAAATTCTATTGTCAATAGTTTTTGTTTGAACTATTTTTTAAAGTTTTTCTAAAATTTTAGTTAGTACGTCCGTACGTATGTAGACTAAATATCAAGGAAACCACCCTTCCCATTTTTATGAAACTTTGTACATGGACCCTATTTATAGTTCCGCAGATCTGATTAGATTTTGGGCATAATTTATGTAGCCAAAAGGGCCGTAATCCTACACAGATTTTCGAATTTTTAAAATTTTTAAAAAATATTCATTTCACACATTTTTGTTTTAAATCAAATTTGTTTATAATTTTATTACCCAACTTTTGTTTAAACTATTTTTGATCCAATTAGTAATTACTGAGATATAACAATCACGTGACAATAATTGTTTTAACAATATCTCCACTAATACCAATTTTACTAAAAAGAGTTAAGGGAAAAAAGTTTGTTGGAAATTCTATTGTCGATACCACCATTTTTTTAAACGCAATTTTATTTTCGCTTATCGGGGAGTTCTGTGGTAAAATCTTGTTATTTTATTAATAATTTACAAGTACAATGGTTTTCACCTGGTTACGCAAGACCTTACCATGCGAAATAAAGAATAGAAATGGAATATGGCTGAAATGCATATCAAGGTAACCTTAAAATTGACAATTAAATGACAGCTTGACAGTGGGATAAAATGAATCCAGTGACTAAGAAAAAATTGTATGTGAACAAATTGGAAGGGTAACTAGATGAAAATCATTAATTAAACTCTCAATATGGTCAATTATTTTTATAGCTTATGTTTGTCCTACATTTATATTTTATAAACAAATAACCTAATAAATATATACTAAATAATTACGATACGTTGCCGCATTTAATAATTAAATACAATTACTTTAATACAGCAGTGCTTCTCGTCGAATGTATTTGTAGTCACTGTCTACTTTTTTAGTGCTTCCAATGTGATTTTAGTTCAGTTCCTGATTCAATTTCTTATTATTGTTTCAGTATATCGACAGTGCGTTAGAAATTTTAGTCAACACTAAAACTAATTATTAAAAAATCAATAAAATCAAAATTAGTCGTAATAGAACAATAGAACATATTGATATTTAAATAACGTAGGTTTGGTTTAATAATTGCCAACATGATTAAAAATTAAACCTAACAAATTAATTTGTCTCATGTTTAGAAACGACATTGCCTTAATATAATACATCTTAAAGTGGAACGGCTACGTTCATTTATTTTCAATCTTCATGTTATGGTTTCAATCAAAGCACTTATTTTAACAACCTTATTCTCAAATTACTTTGTTTTGGTTTTTTTTTAAATTAAATTGTGAATACATACTAATGGTCCTCGTATTGAAAAGTTGTCAAAGATGGTGTTTTAGCATTGTTACTACGCCTATGATTTTCAGTATGGTGACGGTCTTTCATTTCCAGAAAATCTGAATTTTAAGCTGACTTAGAGGAAAACGCGTCGGGCATAAACTTTATGTTTCATTTAGCTGTAGATTCGCTCACAGAAATTTATCAAACTTTGATCATGAACACATAAGACCTAATACCGCTTTGTTCTACAATGAGTCTACATATAAAATCTACGAATGACAGCAACTTTTAGCAAAAGAAGCATGTTTAAAATTTCATCTTGTAGTACGTTTATTTTTTAACGTAATTTTCAAAATTATCAACAAATTTTAGTTCAAATATGTATCATTTTAGGAACGATGGAAAAACGATGAAGTTAGCTATTTCAGCTCAAGTTTGACGTTTTTTCTCTTTAGTATTTCATCGTCGGTTTACTATCAAAACCTACTAAGTCAGTTTGAAATGATTTTGCAGGTGACAGTAAAAACGGTTTTATTATCTTAATATAAACGTAATAAAACTTTATTATAGTAAACGAATTACAAAAAAAATGTTTTGGTTGTACAAACAATTTTTACTTTTTGATCGATCTATACAATCTATAAAACTTCGGATATGATGTATATTAAACGTATGAAATAAATGTACAAAAGGACTAAGAAAGAAAAATTAATTATTGTCAAAGACACAATAAAATCAAAATTGAAAATCAAACATTAATAGTTATTTAACAAACGAGTGTATTAATAAGACCGAAGACCAGTTGAGATTGTTAATCACCCTTTAATTCACGAGTTAGTTACAGAACTTTTTCGTCGTGCTCACCGTGAAGCAACGGAAACTGAATGTTTGTAACCGGAACGTTTTCGCGACTTAACGGGCAAAGGGGAATACAATTATGACGTCATACAATCCATACACCGGGAACTGAAATACTGCCCGCTTTCAACCTGAGAGTTACAAACGGTTCAAGAAATTTTAGGTTATGTTAGTCTAGTTTTAGCAGTGTCAGAATTTTAAAAAGAAAAATGTCAGCCGCAATAGTGCTTCACAATATAATTTACAATAATAAATCCACTGTGTTGGTTAATAATTTGGTTGGAATTCGGTTTGGCCCACACGATGAGACCTATATATTTAGAAAGCCCATGATCCGAGGAGCACGAATACGCAAGAATTGTTGAAAGTAAGTTGCGGAACACAATCATTTGTTTCTTGCAATTACGGCAATTTTTAAACATGGGCAATAAATAACTTCTAATTGCATAACTTACTGCCAGATTTCGTGTTCCAGTTAACTCAATGAGAAGAAGAAGTAAAAGGAATTGCACTGTCACACATTTTGATTAATTGAAAACAATGACAAATTTGAGGAGTTGTTTCCATAGTTTCAATATAACATAACCTAACCTAACCTAACTAAATTAAATAGAAGCGAGTGACGGGCCTTTCTTGAACAACTGTACACGGCGAAACTTAACTCCCGACTGTGCACGGCGCCTTTTTATTGGCAAATCAATGAAAAATATTTTTTATATAATAATTTTTTTCACCATGTCACTCGAGCCCATAATTTTATGAATTTTTTCAATACTATTTGGAAAAATAGTATAATCAAATTAAGAGAAAATTTCATCCCCAGATTAAACACAACGACAGAGCTGCTGTAATTACAAAAAAATATTGTTGGAGCAATTATCTTGTGAATCCTGAGAAAGGATTGTTAATTACATTGTGGTTTTTGTCGAAAGATGATACTTCGATGTCTATAACGGATAGATTTGGTATAGTTCCTTCAACTGTAATGCAACTAGTTAATGCATTTGTATATGTTATTACTCATCTCAAAGCTAAACATATTGTGTGGCCAGCAACTGAAGAAGATCGAATATTAATCCAAAATGAATTTCACCGGTATCCAGGTAGATTTGTTGTGGAATTTGCACTCTTATGTTTTGAATGTATAACTCCAAATTTAAGTGTCCTAGGAGCAATAGATGGAACACACATCAACGTAAAAGTACCTTTAAACCAACATGATAGCTAAATTGATCGATATCACAGAACCTCCCTTAATTTGACAGCTGTATGTAATTCTAATAAAATTTATACCTATATTTATGCTGGTTTTCCTGGATGTGCTCATAATGCAACGGTAAAATAATACACTTTTAGAAAAAATAAAATGCAATTAATAAATTTTAGGTTTTTCCAAACCCTACTTTATTTAAAAACATTGTAAAATATGGGAAAAAAAATTATTTTCCTACTGAAGATTTGAATTTGATAGGAGACAGTGCTTATCCGTTAAGCACTTGTTCAATGGTACCTTATAAAGGGCAAAATCTTACAGGAATGCAACGAAATCACAATAATCAATTATCGTCAGTAAGGTAATCATTAAAAAATGTTTTTGCTTTCTTAAAAGGAAGGTGGTCTCAATTGAAATTTATTAACACATATTCCATAAGCAAGACTGTTGAAATGGTAACTGTTGCATGCGTACTGCATAACTTTTGTCTGTTACAAAATGATAAATGGGAAGAAGATTGCCAACATGTTGTTAGAGATATAGAGAAATATGAAGAAAATGACAGAATGGCAAGGAGGTTGGGAAAAACAAAAAGAGATGAAATTGTTCAAGATTTATTTGAATGTAAGTTTGAATGGTTTAGACAATGTTATGTTTGAAATAATAACACTATTCTGGACTTCCATTGTCTATATATTTTTAATAGAATAAACACAACGTTTTGATTGCTATTAAATCTGCAATTGTCTTCAGGTGAATACTAACAAACTTAAAGACTACTGTAACTTATATACTAATACAAAGTTAGTGAAGCGATCAAGCCTACAAAGTTAATGAAAGGAGGCGTTACCTTAGACTAAGATTAGTCAGGCGTCCAATTAAGGGTTTCAGAAGAAGATTTAGCACCAATACTCCGAAATATTGACACCGTCTGTGACAAGATTCGAGGAACACAACAACTAGCTCACAACAGAAAATGGTCAAATCTAACTCGAAACCAACAAGAACCAACCAAAACTAGAAAAGTACTGAAGAGAACCATCGTCAACATTTCTTCACATCCATTATCAATCACGGAGATTTCACTTTTGGAAAAAGGACTTAACTTTGCTGTAACTTGCAAAGAAGTTCCTATTTTGGACATCGTGAGTACTATAGAGACCGCAAAGTTAGAACCGGTACAAGCAGAGAAATTCATGTGGAAAGTCCGGAGTGTATTGGAGAAGAAAAGAAAAGATTAAAGCAACATAACAAAACGAGAGATATCGGTCCTTAAAGAACTACAGAAGAATAAATCCATCAAAATTCTGCCAGCTGACAGAGGAACAGCAACAGTAATCATAGATTCCCATACATACGACCAAAAAACAGACGAGATTCTACGACAATGAAACTACCGACGCTCGAAGAAAAATCACACTTCCAACCTGGACAGGAAGGTCTACCAGGTATTGAAGAAATACGAAGAATACCTTCCTTCAAGAACAAGGACAACTCTTACGCCACACCACAGCAAACCTTCGCATTTATGTGGATTACTAAAGATACATAAAGACAATGTGCCGGTTTGACCAATAACTAGAGGTTGTTATGGACCAACATACCAACTAGCCAAGTTCTTACTTCTAATTCTACGACCACTTCAAGATAGCAGCCCATCGTTTGTCAAGGAATCCAAACATTTCGGAGAAATTCTTAGGTCTATAGAACTACAAAAACGAGATTGTTTTGTCAGCTTCGTTGTAGAAAGCCTCTACACTAATGTTCCGGTTGAAGAATTTTCAAAAATTATTTAGAAGAAGTTACTAGAGCACGAGGAATTACATAATAGAACTATGCTACCGGTTGAGGGGATAATGGAACTTCTACAATGCTGCTTCAGAAACTCATATTTCCAATTAAAGGACGAATTCTTTGCACAAGACAACGGTCTTCCTATGGGTTCATCTCTCTCACCAGTGATCGCCAACTTCTACATAAACTGGTTCGAGGTCCAAGCACTGGAAAAAGCAAGATTTAAACTAAAATTATGGCTCAGATATGTAGACGATACGTTCATAATTTGGAACCATAGCGACCGTCAGCTAGACCTTTTTCTACACCATCTGAACAACATCAAGCCATCCATCAAATTCACCATAGAGAAAGAACGGGAATACTCATTACCATTCTTGGACGTCCTTGCAAAAAAAAAACAATGAGGATATTGTGACATCAGTTTGCAGAAAACCAACTCATACCGGCCAATATCTGAATTACGCCTCCAATACAGTAGAACAACAATGAAAGGGATTATTAAGTCTTTAGTCGATAGAGGTCACAGACTATGTAATACAGAGGTAGGACTACAAGATGAAATCAAAAATATCAGAAGAGACCTTATACAAAATGGTTACCCGAAACGAGTAGTAGAAACTGTTTTACAACTTTCTAAGAACCAACCAGCGATGACCGCAGAAAAACCGAAAACACTACTCAGCATTCCATATGTCAAAGGATTATCTGAGAAAATAAAACAAACAGGAAGAAATTATGACATTAACACGGTATTCAAATCATCAAGAACTATTGGTAGCATGATCTCCAAAACTAGACCAGACAACAGTCGTGACTCCAAGAATTGCATCTACGAAGTCTCATGTGAATGCGGCCAGTCATACGTAAGGGAAACTAAAAGACCCTTAGATATCAGGTTGAAGGAACATAAAACCCATACGCAGAGAGGAGAAACTTTGAAATCCGGCATTGTCCAACATTCCTGAGAAAAACATCACAAAATAAAATGGTCGGAAGGAAGAATTATACACCGAGAAGAGCACTGGTACAAGAGAAAATTTAAAGAAACAGCGATTATCGAAAACAACAAGAATGTTTTTAGTCTACCCAGCGTAGAAATTAACAATGTGTGGAAACCCTTAATTGGACGCTTGACTAATCTTAGTCCTAAGGTAACGCCTCCTTTCATTAACTTTGTAAGCTTGATCGCTTCACTAACTTTGTATTAGTATGTAAGTTACAGTAGTCTTTAAGTTTGTTAGTATTCACCTGAAAACGATTGCAGATTCAATAGCAATCAAAACGTTGTGTTTATTCTATTAAAAAAATATAGACAATGGAAGTCCAGAATAGTGTTATTATTTCATTTATTTGAATAGTTTACGAGAATTAATTGAAATAGTTGTTTTAATATAAAAACATAAAATCATTCACTACGTTGGTCGGTTTTTTGGTTTGTTAAACAAATTGCTCATAAAATTATCGGCTTCCATTGTTTAATGATATCTCTATCATTTGATTTTTACCATTAATTTCAGATTAAGACATATTGATTTTTGTATTGATATATATATTGACAGATAATAAAAATACAGGTTAGATTATACCATTAGAGTTAACGGCTTTATTTTCGCGAATGTTTGAGCGGGAACTTTTGATGACGGAATCATGAGTAAGGTGGGGATAACCGATTTGTTTAACACGGGAACACACGGTGTTTATTCGCAGCATATATAGGGGACATGGAGGAGGAGTTGGAGAAACAACAAGTGGGAGGAATCGTGGTAGGGAAGAAAAAACTTAGAGTACTAGCCTATGCGGATGACTTAGTGGCAGTGGCAAAGAGCGAGGAAGAAATGAAGGAGACGATAAAGGTAATTAAAAAGTACTTAGAGGAGAAAGGATTAGAGGCGAATGTGGGGAAAACGAAGATCACGGAATTTAAGAAAAAAAAGGGAGAGAAAGAAAATGAAATCTAGGTGGGGGGAAGAGGAAATAGAAAAAGTGGACAAATACAAATATCTGGGCTTCGTTATAAGCTATGATAATAAAAATAGAGAGCATATAAAGAAACTGGAAGAGAAAGGAAATAAGGTGGTCAGAGAAGTATGGGGCATAGGGGAAAGAATATTTGGGAAAGATCTTGAGAAAAGAAGATAGCTGTTTGATAGGATGGTAAGAAATGTTTTGCCATATGGAGGGGAATTATGGGGATGGAAAGAATGGAGGGAGCTGGAAAGAATTCAAGAATAGTATTGAAAATGGACACCAGGATTAGAAAAAGAAACACCGGGATACATAGTAGAGGAGGAAGTCAAGATGGAAAAAATAAGAACACAGACAGGAAGAAGGGCAATGAGATATGAGGAGAAGATTGAAATCAAGAGAGAGACAGAGATAAAAAATTAAATTAAACTAGTGCTGGAAGGAAATAGAAATGCAGAGGGTAAAATATAGAGAAGAGGAAAGGAAATTCTATTACGAAAGAGGAGGGTACGCAAGAGAAAAGATAACAAGAATAAGAAAAGAAGGGAGATCAATAGAAGCAGAGATTGTAAGGAGGGATGTGGACTTGCAGGTGCAAGAAAGAGCGGGAAGAATAAAAGAAGAGAAGTATTGGAAGATAAGGACAGAAGGAAAACCCAGATATTTAATTGATGAGAGTGGATTAAAGGAAAAAAGAATTATAGCAAAGTTTAGGGTAGGGAATGAGGAAACTGAAAACAAATACTGATTGAAGGACAAGGATAGAATATGTAGGATGTGTGGAGATGTGTGTGAGAACTTAGAACACATAAGTAAGGAATATAGAGAACTGAGGAAAGATGAGAGAAAGCGAGGAGAACTGCTGGGTGAAAGAGGGAAAGGGATTGAGTGGATGAAAAAGGCAATAAAAAGAAAAGAAGAAATGGAGAGAAAAAAAGAAAGATAATTAAGATTAGATAAAGGAAGAGTTAAAAAAAGAGGGAGGAAAGTTTAAGTTAATTTAATTTTTGTCAAATAATGGTATTATTAGTTTGGAAGTTAGAAAATACCTATTATATTTTAATTTAGTATTTTATAGGAAACCAATTTCGTTTGTAAAATTTATATAAAACAAAATAAATAAGATTCACACGGTATTTTGGGAAAAAATGATTATATTAATAGTTCCACAGAAGGAAAAATGTCTCAAAATGTAAAAATTCAGCATTCATTATAACTGTAGATTAATGTCGATTTGTTATTATTAAAATTTCTATGCTACAAATTACGATGGATTTATTATTTATGTTTTCATGTTGAACTTCATTAACAGATATTGGCAAAATGGCAATTTGATTTACTGATATGTATGTTTAGTTGCATATACTAAACTCGTTTATTAATAGAAAATTGTTAATAGAAACTGTATTATCGCGTCAAATTAATTCGCATTCATATGGGGTCCAGAGTTCTTAATAGGTTACTGGCTACAATCTTTCAAAAATTTGCTTTGGGCTTAAATTCACAACTTTGTTTTTGGTCGAATAAATTAATCGTGTTATTGCATAATTATTAAAGATACGTGGCGTAGATTGTTTTTATTGCTCCTGTAACACGATTCAAACTTTAGGCGAAATTACTTTTGGATTTTCAACCAAAGCCACTAAGTATTAGGAGCTACGACGAATAGTAAAAATTTGTTATATGTTTTACTTCACTTTTTGACAGGATTAAAGTAACTTATTTTAGGAGATAATTTTAAAAATTGAATTTCTATTTTTATAAAGAAACTTAGCCTAATTGTTTTTACTTTTTGTGAGATTTGCTTTTGATCATTCTTTACCTTTTCGTTTTTCAAAAGGCTATTCGCCAACAGTATTTTGATTAAGGTCACTAAGTTGATGGAGAATAGACACTCAATTCCTATTGTTATACAATAGTTTTCATCACAGCCAAACAAAGTGTACTAATTTTTCTGTGTGAGAACGGATTGGTGCTTAATTAAAATAGTGATGCACGTATAAAGACCACACTAGGTGTTTTAGCAAGAATTATGCTAAAATCGGTAACCTACTACTATATGATAGTATGTAGGTCTAAAAAGAATAAAAGAATTTAAAATATATTTTCGATTTGATAAAAATATCGATTGCTTTTTATGACAAATGATATGACAACCACAATAACAAATTAAAGCAAAATCAAAAATAGAATAAAAATCAATTTCACTGATTTTCAAACTCAAAATCTACCACACTCCCCCTGAAGGACAATTCAAATTGCAAGTGATAACAGATATAAGATCTAAATCTACATGCAATACAACAATAAATATAAGGAACAACCCTTAACCCTTACAAATACAATTTACGCACTCTAGTATATAAAATACACAACTTTAATTAACTAGCACAGTCTTGACCAGAGAGTAATGGACATATCTGACTAAAAGATCGAACAAATTCTCTAGTAGGAGTTGTAGCTAATGCGACACGACGAACACCATCCTTTCCGGGAAATGTTTTTATGATACGGCCAAGATGGCAAACTTGAGGGGATAATTTGTCGTTTTTAAAAATAACCATAGAACCATCAAGGTCGGATGTTGACGCAATCCATTTACAACGCCTCTGAAATTCGCTAAGATATTCTTACCTCCATCTCTTCCAAAAGGTCGATCTGTGTTTTTCAATAATCTTGAAAGCCTCACGGTGATTAATTTGCCCTCAACTAATGCTTTAATTGAAAGAATGCCATTAAGGGTACGTCCAACAAGAAAATGTGCTGGTGTAATAGGATTTAGATCGTTTGGATCATCAGATAAGGGCGATAGAGGACGAGAATTTAAAATCGCTTTTACCTCACAAAGCTAAGTGTAATATTTTTTATAAGTGAATCGAGAACTATCAGACATGCGGTTTAAATAATATTTACACGATTTTGTATTAGATTCTTACAGGCCTCTGATATGTAGAGAACGAGGGAGAATAAATTTCCAATCTATACTGTCTTTGCTAAGATTATTAATCCTCTTATCTTTATATTGATTCAAGAAACGATTAAGTTCCGCTAACTGAGTTTTAGTTCGTACAAAATTTCTATCTAGATCTGAATATACAGTTTTTGGTTTTCCGCGTCTAGCACAAAACCTATGGAAAGCAGCCAAAAATATTTAACGGTAAGCTCAGTTACTAATTCTAGATGCACTGTCGTTGTATTGAAACAAACGAATAAACAAATATATGATTTTACGAGTTTATTGATTCGAATCATTTTATCCTTAATTAAAATGCGTAATCTACACCAACGGTAAGGAAAGGATATGAACTTGATACTCTAGCATTAGGCAGATTGGCTATGATAAGACTCATAAAACGAGGAGATGCTTGAAAGCAGACGATTCAATTATGAACTACCGTTTTAAGTGAGTTTCTAGCTGGAACTATCCAAAAATTATGATTGTTTGAGAGTAAAATTGGATGGCGTTTTTAAATAGTTTTTCAGGCGACCTTTAACACGTTAGATTGCTTCCGAGTCAAGGAATAGTGTAAAAGCCTGCATTCGATTGTTTTTCAAGGTTTTTTGTTTTAAAAAAAAACGATTTCTTTCTTGAACGAACAAGATTGTGCTGATTTTACAAGAAGGTTCAATGATTAATCCAATTCCAAAAGCAACAAGATGCCGACGTTCTTGTTATTGCTATGTCAACAGTTATGACGAAATTTTTAAAAAAGGCATAGACTCTGTGAGCCTTGTGAAAGGAGGAAGTTATCAAAATAAAATCTTTGACAATATTAAATGCAAATTCAGTTTCGTGTGTTACAACAAAAGCATTATGTTCAAATTGAGACTGTTTTATCTCAGATTTAAAATGATTATCCTGTGTAGAATTCGTAGATATTTTTATATTACTCCAGTCTGATCAGGGATAATATAGAATAGTAGGTCCTAACGGATGAACCCCGTGATGCCACGTCAGCAGGATTTTGTTTGGTGGGAACATATTTCCAAATGAAGTCTTTAGTACAATCTTGGATTATGGAAACCCTATTAGAAACAAACGGTTTTAAGTCACATGAACGCGTGCGAACCCAGTGCAAGGTAACAGGAGAGTCCGTCCAACAATATATTTGAGTAAAAAAAGTTTTCACATAATCCGTAACTTGACGAATCAACTTTGACAACAAAAAGGCGCCTAACAATTCCAAACGTGGAATTGAAATTACCTTCAATGAGGCTACCTTAGTCTTGGCGCACCATAAACGAACGTTTTGAATACCATCCGTACAAACCGTGCAAATGTACACAACTGCAGAATAAGCTAGCATCCAAAAAACTATGGAACTTGATGCCGATAATGGTATCACCAAAGATATAACGAGCAATAGATAACTGATTGAAGAGTATACGAATAGCTTTCCATTTTTTTGACAAACTATATAAAACTTTATCAAGTTTCTGAAGCAAAATCTTTCCAACAGTTATTACCGAACTGAGTAGTCCCAAAAGATTAAAGATCTGAGCAATCTCAGAAAGAATAATACGTTTTGTGATAAGAGAATCGTTACTAAACGGCAAAACGACATAGAATAATAAGTCAGACTGAACATTCCAAGAGAGTCCTAAAGTACAAGTTATTTCTTTAGAACTCAAATCTATTATGCTGGGATGCAGATTAGTATTATCAATACCCCTAAAAATGCGAGAATCGTTTGAAGCCCATTTTTTTCAAGTGAAACAACCTTTCTCTAATACATAAAACAACTCTTCTATTAATTTGCAAGCGTCTTCTGTAGAATCGGCACCAGAAATCATATTATCAAAATAAGTATCATCCCTAATGACGTCAGCAACAAAAGAGTGAGTGGAGGAACATTCATTTGCTAACTCTTGTAAGCAACGAATAGCTAGGAAACTTGCCAAAGCAGTACCGTACGTGACGATGTTCAGCTAAAAAACATTAAGTGTGTTATTGGGATCAGAGCGCTTTAAATGTTTGGGATTAACTAAAACTTGACGATACATCTGTTTAACATCGTTGCACAAAGCGTATCGATGGGTTCGAAACCTTAAAAGAATCTAAAAAATATCCTGTTGTATCACAGGCCCAACAAACTGTAAACTGTTTAATGAAATGCTATTAGATGATGGCTGCGACGCGTTAAAAACCACTCTAAGTTTAGTCGTGGCTAAAGATTTTTTCCGCACAGGATGATGTGGCATATAGTATAAAGTTTGTTGCAAATCGAGTTGGACAGGTGTCATGTGGCCTAATCGAATGTATTCGTCGATAAAATCAATATAATGTTTTCGAAGATTGGGATCAATAACGAATCGTTTTTTCTAAAGAAAGAAATCTTTTCTTTGCAACATCAAATGAATCACCTAATATTATGGGATCGTCTTTCAAGGGGATGGTGACGATGAACACTCTTCGAGTGTTTTCAATAAAATGTGTTTCACATAGATGCAAAGACCAAGTGCGAGGTTGACTTTCTTGTGTTTCTTGATTTTTAAAAAAAATTTGACAAAGCATCTTGAATATCTATGTCTAAATGAGCCGACTTCTCAAAAGCGGAATTTATGTCGTAAAATCTGTAAAATCTGTACACTGAATCTTGTTAAACATCAATAGTTCTTTGTGATATTTCTAAATAGATGCTCATGTTTATATATGCATTTTCTTAGCGACACAAGTTTTGTTTTATTTCAGTTCAGTAACCATTAGTATATTGTATGATGCAGTTGAAGAACGACAATCGGAGCGGTGAATAAAACGGACTCAAGAATTTCGAAAAACTGAAATTAACATAATCACTTTACAAAAGTCTTTCTTCTATAATCTCAATTACAAAGAAGCGAGTTTAAAGGAAATGGGTGTTGCGAAGAAGTGGACAATTATTACCAAAGTCTTGTTGACCTTGTAGTAAAGAAGGCCAGAAAACTTGTATACCTAAAGCAAATCCACCTTTGAAGGAATAGCAAAATGGGAATTAGCAAGTTGCAGATTTGATGCCATGTTGAAACTAGTAGAATCGATTTTCTTGGGTGGTAACAATGAAGTAATTGTAGGTATGACTAAGCAAGTAGTCTTAATCTTGTACGAGTTTAATCGAGATATCACATACAGATAACAACAAACTTTGATCGAAAAAGTATTTTTTCTAATTCCTGCTAAAGGAAGATTGACTAGCTGCGTGTTGAGTCGTAACGATTCCGAGATAAGGTTACACGTAGAACCAGAATCAAGCAGTGCTTGAGCAAACGTTTTGTATTTAGGCGCACCTGAAACATCAACAAGAGGTGTTGGCATTATAACTCCGAGATTTGAGTTTAATGAACACTCTTTGAAAGTTAGCAAATTGGTGCAGAGATTTGTAAGAGAAGCTACGTCCCCGTTTTCATTATTCAACTCAAGAGTTGCAGACGAAGTTAGGATGCCATTCTGTGTTGACGTGGCATTACAACAAGAAGGCAGCGGCTTCGCTGCTAATGCAATTTTTAAATACTGAAATTTTTGGACATTTGGTATTTGTAAATTTTTATGAATTAAACTACCAAATAACGAGGAAAAAATCAACCACTCATAAAGATCACCTGAGAATGCAGGTATCTTAATTTAAGGCAACTTCAGTGATTCAAGTTTAGGCGTTTGTACACTAGTATTAACATGTGTGCAATACAATAAGATTTGTGCTTTACTAATTATAGAAAAGTAATCTTTTTCAAACGAGATTAAATTTTCGGTATTGGTTTGTGTAATTTTAGTAAGATTAGAATGCAATTCAAAATAATGATTTAACAACGGTTCAGTAGAATTCAGACGTAAGGAGAGCTTCTTAGTTTGCGTATTAGATATTTGTTGTTTCGAATCAACACTACTTTCAAATTCATCTACATATTGTATAAAGCGAGTTAATTGTTGTTCGACTAAATCAAGTTTAATATTAAGATCCATTTTGTATCAACAAATAAACTGATTGAAAATGTGACAGTATTTTCGTTAAAGCAATTCGTAAAAATAAATCAAGTAAAATTCACTTACACGCATGCAATTGATTTACATTTACTAATCAAACAATGCTTGTTTTGGATATGTAGCGATAGTGACAGCGAGTTAGGTTTTGTTATTTTTGACCTTGAGGGTATTGGCTTCTTCCGGTTTCCGAATTTTCCAAATTATGATTTAATGCGGTTATTGAATTTGCTAATGCTACATCCAGGGATTCTCTTTTTCTATCCGGTTCGAAGGACCATATGTTTTAGCAAGAATTATGCTAATATCGGTTACCTACTACCATATGATAGTACTTATAAAAAAATAAAAGAATTTAAAATATATTTTTGATTTGATAAAATATCGATTCATTTATTATGACAAATGATATCGCAACAACAATAACAAATTAAAACAAAATAAAAAAATAAAATAAAAATCAATATCACTGATTTTCCAACTCAAAATCTACCACCAGGAGTGATTTTACAACATTTTTATTGGAGACATATTAGCTTATGATTATTTAACGATGAAGCTTGGTTTCACCTTAATGGTTTTGTTATTTTACAAAACATGCGCATGTAGAATTTATAAAAAAACATATTAATAAAGTAGTTCCACTACACATACAAAAGATGTTTTTAGAAGTCGGAATGTTTATCGAGCCATTCCTTTTTATAGTTTTTATTTTCTCTTTGAGCCCTATTTGAAGAATGTAACTGTTAAACAATGAGTAAACAATAATCAAAAACTGTGTGAGAGAATAGTTTGTAAAATAGATGAACTTAAGACTCTTAAATGTTATTAAGTGTTATCATCGAAAAGTTGCGTACAGTTCAAAAATGTCTTAAAGTTTGTGGTAAACAAATTGAAGATTTATTACAACTGTAAATTAATGTCGATTTGTTATTATTAAAATTTGCTTTGCTACAAACTATGACCAATTTTTTATTTATATTTTCATATTGTAGTTGACTGGCAGATAAAATGGTAACTTGATGTATTACATATGTATGCTTAGTTGCCTATACTAAAAACGTTTATTAATAGAAAACGTTTATTAATAGGGGTCATTAACGATCAATTTTTGTGTACATTAATGTAAGTGATAAATGTACAGTTGACAAAAATAGTTATTTAACGAACAAGTGTATTAATGATGGCGATCAATAATCGAGATTGAGTTAATTAATCGCATATTAATGTTTGAGTTAGTTACAATATTTTTCAGTCGACATATTTTAATGAAATAAAGAAATGTTTAAGTTATAAAATTGTTACTTACGTCACAACTCACAATAATTGAAAGTTCTAGTAAGTATTTTTAGGCAATGCTTGCAGCTTCTGCCACTTCAGGTGGATTAAAAAAATTATCAGCATTCATTTACTCACCTAATTTGTTTAATTAGGTAAAAATTCAAATTTTGTGACAGATTTGCTGTTTCATAAGCACGCACTTGATTTGTATGTTTATCGCAATCGTGCATAAATAGAAATTAATAGGGTTCATTAATGAATGATTTTTTCTGATGTTTTATGCATTAATAAGACCTGTAAATACATAGTTGACTGATAAATATATTAACACCTACTAATATTATTTAATAGCAAACAACTTAAGATAACCGCCAATTTTAATAAAAATGCGATACTGTAATTTCCGACACGTGTTTCGATAGAAAAGTTATCATCACCAGCACACGAAAATTAAACTAAATATCTACTAAAATGATAACTGAAACATACTTTTTGTGCGTCATCTCTTTTTATATACCAAGCCGGGTAAAACTTAAAAACTTTAAATAACTTTAAAGGTCAACTGAAAGCCCATTTTCAAAGTGTTAAAGTTTATCAAAGTTGAACATAATTTTTTTTTGAAAATGCTTTCTACGACTCTCCAACTTAAAGTTACGACCATAAAACAAACATTTGCATTTCCATATTTATTGCGTTGCTGTACTTTGCGTTAGATAAATGTAATTTCAAAATATTATAAATACTTTTGTTAGGTTGGTAACAGATTTACGACTTATATGTTGCTTCAATTGATTTTTAAATTTAAATGTGATATCAAACCAAAGTAAATTAATTTGTTTCATGTTTCATTTTATTTGAGTCTCTACTTATTACATCAATTATTTTTAGTTCAACAATACAACAAGACTATCGACGTTGTCTAGTTCATTTTTCAAACGTAAAAATAAATTTAATGCTTTTTTGCTATTTATACCAAACGTTTTCAGTGTAACCAAATACATATAACCTTGTTAATACAGCGTGTCCTAAATTATTCTTTGGTTCTCGAGATAGTATAAGTAACTTTATTTTTTTCTGTTTTAATGATGTGCTATAATCTACGTTTTAGGTAATAAATTGCTATGTATTTAAAAATTACTGTATTACAGTGAAAACAAATTTATTAGATTGCCAAGACTTTATACTAAATAAATGACTTAGCTGTCAAATTTGAGTTATTAATTATAAAATAGTCAGTTTCTCACTAAACAGGCAATATTATATGTTTTGTATATGCATAAAATGTATGTATGCTCAAAATTGATAACTTTTTTAGTTTTTTTGCATAAATATTTGTTTTTATATAGTTATTTTCATAGATTAAAAGTAATAGGGGTTGCTTTGTATTCTAGTGGACGGGGTGGATCCCAAACTAATTTTCCTTCGTAAAATGGTAAAGTAGTAGTAAATTGTTACAAAATGGCCAGTACCAATCTATAAATTAGTTAAAATCGGGTTGGCGCCAAGTTACCTTAAGAAAGTACATTCACAAATCTGTTAAAATTTAAGATTTATTGCATTTAAATCCAGATATAAGTTTATGAAAATTAACAAAATTTATACATCAAATTGATCAAGTGAAATTTTATTAATACAACAACTTATCTAATTAAATGCTATCTGCGTTACGCTCATACAAACTGACGATTACGAAATATTAACCTTGCAAACATACAAACATACTTTGCGACATTAGAATTAAAGCTCTTTTTAAGTTTTGTTTACATAGTTACTTAAACAAAAACGTAAATACACAGTTGACTGTGAACACAAACTTGTTGTAAATTGTGATGAACCAGAAGTTGTTGTGACAGTTCGGACGACGATGGAAGCAAAGACGAGAAGTTGTACAAAATGATTTTTTAATAATTTACATTGTCCTGAAACTAAAAAACGTAAAAGAGTACCGAAAGTGAGGTAATTTTGTAAAATCGAATTGTACATTTTATCAAAACCAACAATTATTAAATCTATGTAAATGGTAAGCCGTTATACAAACGTTTCTCTACGGCTAGGCAAAACGAGGTAACGTCCGCGTACGTTTCTTTAAAACGAGTTGAAAATGTCTTGGACAATGAGAAAATAAAAATTGAGTTTTAGCAAAAATAGTCTAAACAAAAGACACAATTACCAATTTCTTTTTATAATTTTTATTTGTCTAATAGATAACTGTGGAGGTATTATTAAAACAATTAGTTCAAGTGATAGTTCATCTTAGTAATTACTTAGCGAATCAAAAGATGGTTTAAACAAAAGTTGTGTATAATTAAATTACAAACAACTTTTATTTGAAACAATAATGTGTAAAATAAATATTTTTGTAAATATTTTAAGAATTAAAAATCTATGTAAGTTAACGGTCTTTTTTGACTTGACAGATTAGGCCTAAAGTCTAATTGGATTTCTACTATTATAAATAGAATTTTTATAGAAATCGAGCAGGTGATTATCAAATAAATCAGTTATTATATCACTTAGACCTAGACAGTTGCAATTATTACTGTAATGTATAGAATATTTTTCTGAATCCGTGTTGGTTGTTAATAATAATAAAGTATATTATATTAAACAACATTTTTTTCTTTAAACCAATAACCGCTGGGATAAAAACAACCGCCCTGGTAAGACTAAAATGTTTAGAAAGTTTCACAATAAAACGTAACAAAAATCTTGTCCCATTAATTTTTTAGAACGAACACACAGTTTTAGCTAGTACTGTGGAAAATTCCAATTAAGAGTACGTCCAAGTGGTAAAACGGGATGACTCCAACTTCGTTGATGTTTATTAGTTAGTGATACAGGATTTTAATATGCAGGAACACCTCTACGTAGCTGATAAGATTGCGGTGTAGAGTAGAGATCTTTGTGTACAGCAAGTGTCGTGGTATTAACCATCCCAAATAAAACATGATGAGGCATTAATGATCCAAGAGGATATCAAACAAATAATAAAAGTAGAAGCAAACCAATACGAGGATGTATTGATATCATAAACAAAATATTGCGTTACCATAGCAACGAACAATAACTTATTAAAAGTGTCAGTGTAAAGTTTGACGTCAAAAAAGTAAACCAGAGTCACGCAATGAAATGAAAAAGATGTCCACCGAAATTGTGAAAATCGAAAAATTGGAGTATCGAGCCATCATCAAGTACCTGTATTTAAAAGGGTTAAGAGGTAAGCAGATTTACGAAGATATGCTTAATACCCTTGGTGATCAATGTCCTTCGTATGTGACCGTCAAAATTGGAATGCAAGCTTCAAAAGAGGTAAATTTTCCATTGAAGATGATGACCGATCGGAAAGGCCAGTTTCTGTGTCAGTCCCCAAAATATCGATGCAGTTCATGACATGATTTTATCAGACCGTCGAATTGGGCTAAAACGGATATCTGAAGCACTGAATATTTCATACGAACGCGTTCATCATATGGTCCACGTCAATTTGGACATGAGAAAAATTGCTGCAAAATGGATCCCCAAATGTTTGAATGTTGACCAAAAGCGTGCAAGGGTAGAAGCATCGCGTTCGATCTGTGCTCGATTTGAAAACGATGTAGACTTCTTAAACCGAATTGTTACTATGGATGAGACTTGGGTACATTTCTACGATCCAGAAACAAAGCAACAATCGATGGAATGGCGACACTCTGGTTCTCCAAGACCTAAGAAGTTTCGTGTCCAAAAATCTGCTGGAAAAGTTCTTGCTTCAGTTTTTTGGGATTGCCATGGAGTAATCATGATTGATTTTTGGATAAGGGTAGAACAATAACTGGAGATTACTATTCGACATTACTGACCACTCTACGGGAAAATATTAAAAAGAAAAGACGCGGAAAGCTATCCAAAGGTGTTTTGTTTTTGCAGGACAACGCCCCTGCACACAAATCTCATGTTGCCATGCAAAAATTTGTGATTTAGGGTTTGAATTACTAGAACACCCCCTTATTCACCCGATTTGGCTCCGTCCGACTATCACCTCTTTCCTCAACTGAAAAAAGTTTAAAAAGTCGTACATTTTCTTCCAACAAGGAGGTAATAGAAGCTGTGGAGGTCTGGTTTGCAGAGCAAGAAAAACATTTTTTGAAAGGTTTAGAGACGTTGCAGGTTCGCTGTAATAAATGTATCCAATTAAGAGGAGAATATGTTGAGTAATAAAATATTTTGACATTGAAATTTTATTTGGTTCTATAGTAGGCTAAGAATTTTTCAATATATCCTCGTACAAGCAAGAAGAGAAAGCCACAATAAAAAAGCTGTAATTAGAGAAACTCTAATATGGCGATTTTTAACACGGTGCAAAACATTAAAAGTCTTACGTGCGAAATGGTAATAATAAAACCCAATCTAGGTTGAATATTATTTAATCTCTAATTACATTTATAATTACAATATGTTGATGGTTAGGTAATTTTCTGTATTAATAAAACCGCACTATTGTGTGTTTACATTTCTTGACGTATCCATTCGTAATAAAACCTTATTGTTTCTACTTAATCCAGCACATAGTCTATCCTATTAATTGTTGTTTCATCAAGTGAGATCCATGTCGCCTTATATATTTCATCATTTTTTTTGACAAATTAGAGTCAGTACGTTATAACAAAGTAAAAACAAATTTATGTCCGTCCGTATGTAAACAAGATTGCAAGAAAACCAGCCGTCCGATTTTTATAAAACTCTGAATAAAAAAGCTTATTTATAATTTCGAAAATTTGATTACATTTTTGGGCATAATCTATGTAACCAAAAAGAGCCGTTAACCTACACAGATTTTCGAATTTTTGAAATATTTAGAAAAATATTCATTTTACATATTTTGTTTCAAATAAAAGTTATTTATAATTTAATTATTTTTTGACCCAATAAGTAATTACTGAGATATAATAATCACATATTACTAATTATTGTAACAATATCTCCACCAATATCAATTTTACATAAAAAGTTGAAGAAGAAAGGTTGTTAGAAATTCTATTGTCTGTAGCTTTTGTTTGAACCATTTTTTTCTATCACTAAACAATATTCATGGCCAAACTTATCTATTTTCCTCCCTTGTTGTTGCTTACTTCATGTTTATTATACGTAGACGACGTTAGTTGGTATTGAATGGTGATAAATAAAAAATGTTTATTATATTGAACATTAGATGTATTTTTTGCGGCTTCAAGTGTTGGTTTCTCACCGAGTTTTAAAATATGTTAAAGAAGCGGTTTTCAACAATTGATTATTATAAAACACATCCATAATTTTTGTTAAAAACTTCCATTTAAAATATTTCACAGGAAATTATAATAACAATTTGTTAATTACATTTTAATAGAGAAAAAGTAACACAAATTGGGGAACAATGACCGCGATTTAGAAGACAAAGAGGGTGAAGTTATACCAAAGCTAATTAAATACTAACAAACTTCAAAACATCAGTTCCAGTATTAAAAGAACCCAAAGTCAGCGAAGAAACTTGCAGCTCATACCTTGTCCTTTCTTAATGAAAATGTGTTTCTATCAATGATGTTTGTGCCTGGAGGGAGCTACTGTTATTTTCTTATCATTTACTCCGCGTGCAAAACGAAGGTGTTGGAACAGCTGTCAAGTTCAACTTATCAAACCCCTCACACCCTCCAATTTCAAACTCTAAAAAAGAAGTATTTACGTAACCTTTCTCAAGTTGTCCAAGCCAAAGTAGATAACGGCAATGTCAAAGGAACAATCACATTGCTTTCAACCAGTGATTCTATCACCCCGTACAACAAAGACACATTAGTTTCACTACAGTTAAAACATTCCAAACCATCAAGGGATCATAAAATACCACTTTTCGATGGTTTCGTTGTTCCGATTGCTTTCGAGATGGATATGGTTCAACACGTAATTTTTAGTTTTCCGTGTGGCTCTGCAGGTGGAACTGATAGTCTTCGGCCTCAGCATTTGAAAGACTTATCTCACAAAACTCAACTGTAGAAGGAAGCAGAATGGGGGAATACGACCTATTGCTGGTTGGAATGGTTTATCGCCGCATTGCAGAAAATTAACTAAATTAATTAAGGAAATCGGAAACTACCTTTGACCAATTCAGTTAGGATTTGGCACCAAAGGAGGGTGTGAGGCTATTGTCCATGCTGCGAGAACTTACATTTAAAATAATACTAATACCAGCAAAGTTATTTTAAAAATCGACTTTGAAAACGCATTTAACTTAATCGAAAGGGGTAATATGCTCTTGGAGACTTTATCAACTTGTCCTAAGCTGTTGCCCTTCTTTCATTAATGCTACAACTCAGAGTCCATCTTATTCTATGAAAAAAACAAACTATTATTAGCAGTAGGAGCCCAGCAAGAGGATCCAAGTAGACCACTTTTTTTTGCCTAGCTATTTACAACCTAATTAAAAAATTAACCTTAAAGTTCAACGGGTGGTACCTTAACGACGGTACTTTTGGAGGATCACCTAAATCTGTCATAGCAGATCTAACCAATGTCATCAGTGCCGGCAGACGTTTAGGACTAAAAGTTAACCATGGAGAATGTGAGCTCTTATTTCTATCCAACCCAATTCCGAAGTCATTCAGTCGTTCAATTTAGTATGTCCAGGAATTTTAATTATTACTCACCAACTTACCCTCTTGTGAGCACCTTTGTTAGAATCTACCTCCGAAGTCATCTTAGAACAAAAACTTACCGAATTACAACAGTTATCTTCAAGAATCAAAATTTCAACTCTCACACAGTTTATTTTTACTAAAATGTGGTATTAGAATCCCAAAGTTGAATTATTTCCTTCAAACAACTTCACTCATTAATTTTCAACGTCTTATTGACAAATTTAATCAAGAGTTTTACCAAACCATACAGACAATAACAAATTTACTAATATCTGAACAACATTTGCAGATTGCTGCTTTGCCTGTAAAACATGGTGGTCTAGGAATACAGGACATACACCTTTCTGCTTTTTTCTCATTTACCATTTCAGTTTTGGATTTAGTTCAATCATTTATTCTAACGTCCACGAGTTTTTGATTGCTGGGGTCAATGAGGCACTAAAGGCATGGGACGAGCTAAGAAATTTGACGCCTGTTGATGCAACCTCTCAAAACTCGTGGGACTTACAAACATCACTCGTCTCCTTTGCACGGTTGAGAACCTACCTCTGATATCGACAGACCTCGATGGGAAGCGGTGAAATTACCAGAGTCTGGTGCGTGGGTAGATGCAATCTCTAATTTTAAAGTAGGTACCCTCTTGAACTATACAACCTTTTAAATTGCCACTGCTTTACGTCTGGGATGTAATATATGCCGATCTCACCTTTGCAAATGTAGAGAGCAAGTGTCAGCGATAGGATCTCTGGGTCTTCCTTGCCCTCTCAGTGCCGGTTGCATTCCGAGACATTCAAAGCTTAACTCAATCATTTATAAAGCTCTTAGTTCTCCTCACGTTTTCTCGGTTTTGAAACCAAGTATCTGTAGAAATGATGGAAAACGAGCAGATGGAATGTCCCTTGTTCCCTGGACAAGTAAACAGCTTTTAATTTGAGATGCCACGTACACGGACACTTTATCCCCATCTAACATTGCCGTTTTCGCCAAAATCTCTTGTGGTGCCTCTAATTTGGTCGCCACAAACCAGCAAAGAAAATATAAGTAGATTGTAGAAAATGACGCATATCATTTTGTCCCCTTTGCAGTAGAGTCCTTGGAATCTTTTATTGATGATGCTTTACAGTTTGTTACTTATCTTGGCAACCGTTTGCGGGATGTCACAGAAGAACCAAGATCCAAGTCATACCTCACGCAACGTATAAGTCTGGCTATCCATAGAGAAAACGCTGCAAATGTCCTTGGAACCCTACTTTCACAAACCTCCTTGGACAAAATCTACCTCCTTTAGTTTATTTATCTTTATTTAACAGTGTTTTATAATTTATGTCAAACTATTTCTTTATGTTCTCTCATCAGTGCTGTTTAATGAAATAAATATAGTATTTTAATAAAGACATCCTTATGTAAATAGTTTACATTTGCTTGTGAAAAATGGTTTTTAACTGTAATTTATGAATTTTTATTTGTCTGTAGTCAGTAAGTGAATACTCAAATATTTAGTTCTTTAGAAGAAAGAGGCCCATATTTGATTTAAACTACAATAATAAATTACTTCAAATATTTAACAAACTAAAAAAGTTTTGATGTTACAATACATCTGGTAAGGATAGAACTATTTGTTAGTTTTGTTCTAATTAACAGAGTTGAATATACTTTATAAAAATGCAGTTTGCATACGGATTAATGAATAATTATAATCTGCTTAAAACCTCAATAAGTTTTAATCTTTTGTTTACAGAATATTTTTTTTAATAATCTCTTTGTTAACAGTTTTATAAGCAATAAAAATACTATTTTTTAGTGCAATGTATTCTTATTGAAAATTAAAAGTATGATCGTCAAATAAATTCATAGTCTTCAATTTAACTTACTTAACTTTAATATTTTCTTTTACAGGGTGAATCACCACGAACGAAAGTTTATAGCGAAAAAGTAAAAGTTTTGTCATTTTAGTAGCATGTATGTATTATTATATTATTCAATATGTAATATGAGTCTTATTATATTTTATTAGTTCGTAACGTTAACAAAGAAGTCCTCTTTTAACTGGTATAAGGATGTCGTATGCCTAGATGTTACAGTTTTGGGAAATTTACAATTTTTGAAATTAAAGATTAAATAAAAATGCATACATAATCTAATCAGTTATTTAATGACAGGGTGGAACAGTAACGCCTGTGGGAGTATTTGAGAAGGAAAGGGATAAGTGAAGGTTTGGTAGGGGCGATCGAAGAATGTTATAATGAAACCAGATGCAAAACGAAAACAAAAGGTAAAATGGGGAACGGATTGAAAATACTAAGAGGATTGAAACAGGGATGCCCAATGAGTCCGTGTTTATTTGCGGTATATATAAGGTACATAAAGAGAAGTTGGAAAAGCAACAAGTGGGAGACATCGCGCTAAGGAAGAAAAAGTTAGGGTGACATAGTGGTAGTGGCAAAGAGTGAGGAAGAAATGAAGGTCATGGAAAATTACTTAAAAAATAAAGGATTGGAGGCAGATACCGGGATACGTTATAAGTTACGATAATAAAGACAAAAAGCGTATAAAGAAACTATAACAAAAAGTAAATAAGATAGTGAGGTAAGTGTGGAGCATAGGAAAAGAATGTTTGGAAAAGATCTTGAAAAAAGAAAATGGTTGTTCGATAAGATGGTAAAAAGTGTTTTGATTTATGAAGCGGAATTATGGGAATCGAAAGAATGAATGGAGGTGGAAAGAATTTAAGAAAAATATTGGAAGTCGGCATTAGGATTAGAAAGAGAAACGCCGGGATACATAATGGAGGAAAAAATCAAGATGAAAAAAACAAGAAGACAGGAAGAAAGGCATGAGATATGAGGAAAAAATTAAAACAAGGAAAAGAAAGAAATATTAAATGAGTATTGGAATGATATAAAAATGCAGAGAGTAAAATATGGAGAAGAGGAAAGGAAGTTATATAATGAAAGAGGGAGTACGCATAAGAAGAGATAACAAGAATAAGAAAGTGAAAGTGATGTAGATTAGCAGGCGCAGAAAAGAGCGAGAAGAGTAAAAAGAAGCTAAGTACAAGTGCTAGAAGATAAGGACAGATGAAAACAATAATAATAACTGGAAGGAGTAGACTAAGAGAAACAAAATTGTAACAAAGTTTAGGGTAGGAAATAAGGAAAGAGAACACAAATATTGGTTGAAAGACAAGGATAGAAATTGTAGGATGTGCGGGGATGGGTGGAAAAACTTAGAACACATAAGTAAGAAATGTGGGGAACTAAGGGAAGAAGAGAAAAGAGAAAAAAATAAGAAGGAATCGAGTGCATGAAAGAAGTAATAAAAAGATGAGAAGCAATAGAGAAAAGAAAAAGACATAGAACATAGATTAAGAGAAGATGAAGGAAAGGATGAATAAGTAGTTATTCAAAGGAGAAGGAGAGGGGGAGAGGAAGAACTCAAATTAATTTTATCTAATATATAGTATAGTTTGTTTGTGAAAAATGGAAGTGTATTAGATATAAAATACCGAATTCTTTGTTTATTGTACAAAAATAAATAAATTCATCGATTGAAGTCTTTTATTTATTTATACAGTATCTCCAGAGATAGGTGGCTTATTAGCGAAATCTGCTAAACAATTCAATATGGAATTCTGAAAACTCAGTTGTAAGAGGTTTCAAGGATGCCCGCTCGATTTATAATATTTTTGAGAAAGACAGATTTAGTGTTTCGATATAAACCTCAGTTGGTTGTGTATATTTAACTGTATTGAATTTTACTATATTCTTTTCAGATGTTACTAATTTAAATTTTTTAATGTAGTTCTATTTTTCAGGTACGTCCAACAAAAAACCAACTCACCAGTAGATATGCGCGTTGGAATTCACACAGGTGCTGTTCTTGCTGGAGTGTTAGGTCAAAGGCAATGGCAATTCGATGTATATTCTAAAGATGTTGAACTGGCAAATAAAATGGAGAGCAGTGGAATGGCTGGGTAAATATTTCTACCATGTTTTACTAAATGTACAAAACTAACTAAAGGTATCGTTTAGGAGAGTTCATATATCTGCAACCACTTATTCTTACTTACATGGTGAATTTGAAGTTGAGCCTGGTTATGGCGAAAAACGCGAGGAGAGTTTAAGGATAGCAGGATTGAAGACGTACTTTATAGTGAGCGTATTGAAACCAGTAAGTAAGTTTTTATAACTTTTTTATGTAATTTTTAATGAAGCTAATTGGTCGTTAAAAAACTTAAATCGAATTTGTTGAGTACTTATTGATTTCATTAAGTGGCAAAATATATTGAGTATAATAAAGTAAGAACTATAATATGTATAAAATCATACATTGTAACTAAAACATGGAGTAAATTTCCTATTTCCTGAATAAGATATTTAGAAAAAATTGCCGACCATGTCAATATATATTTTCAATCAGCAATTTCCTGGATATTTAACAATGAGGTCATGTAGCTAAAAAAATTTCAGATTTGCCATTTTAGATTTAAATTGTACATGAGCAAACAAGTCTAAAAATCTGGAACACATTTTTTTTTTACTTTCTAGCGTCGTTAATAAAATAATCAACCACCAAGTGTTTGTGATGCGATTATAAATTTCTCTATATAATTCGGATTTTATTTTAATATTAATTTGTATTGTCAGCAATTATTATTCAGGAGAAAACAAACTTTTCAACGGTATATTTGATATAATTTAGGTTTTTAATAACAGATATATTTGTAAATTTTGAAATTTTAATTTTTATTTTTTGAGACAGTTTGCTAAATAACTTGAAATCTGTTATATGTAGTTGAAAACATGTAGGATAACTTTTTGTTCATTAAGTTAGTGTTAAATTTAGCGAAGCCACAAACAATTTGTTAATTCATCATCAATCTCCATAACTGCTTCTCTGTGATGATGCTCAAAAAGCTTAAACCATGGAAAGAAGTCACGGCCATAGAAGAAAATTCGTTATGATCAATGTGATCTACTGCTGATGTTACAAACACATTGGAAGCCAGTTTTAGGGGTAAACAGAATTCTCCATACATTTGGTATACAACAAACTTGTAACTGTGGATGATCCATCTTGCATCCGACTATATAAAACACACAATTTACATATAATTTCTTTTCTTAAGGATAGAATAATTTTCAATTATGGGCTTAACTTTTCCTGAAGACACACAAGGATAAAGCATGTACATAAAGTGTGGTATGCTGTTTTACAATAATTACATTTGTTGCTTAAATAGTTATAAAGACAACTTGCTGTACATTTGTGTAATGCTACATTGTTAAGGCATGTTTTCAGCAACTGTGATAAAATACACTACCTAAATATACACAGTTTGAAGATAATTTTTGTTAAACATATAACGGATTCTAAGTTATTTAGCAAACTATCCCAAAATCAAATAAAAAAAATTCAAAATTTAAAAAGTTATAGATATTGCGGGTATTTTGAACCTAAATGTGTGTGCCCAATATACCGTTAAAAAACGCGTCTTCTTCTGATATATTATACAACTAGACAAGTGAAAACGTCTTTAAAGTTAGCAGACCACTTAGGCAGATTAAAATTTTATACATTAGAAATTAAGTGCCCATTAACTGCTAATTAAATACCTCAATTACAAATTAATTGCTGCAGTAGTTCTTGAGATATTCAATGATCTGATATCTTAAAAAAAGTTAGCAGACTAAGTATCTAAAACAGTAATAGAGTTTGATACAATGCTTAAATTGATCAATATTTAAGTGATTTAATGTTCGCTATTTCACAAGCATTCAAAAAACTGTTTTTTCTAAATCACTTATTGATTTGCTAATTTTGGCGACCAAATGTTAAACTAGACAACTAAAATCAAACTTTAACACATCTACACATTTAAGTGCTTCTTGTTTATTATCTTATAAGCCACACGAAAAACCTTTTTTCTAAATAACTTATTGATCTGCAAGTTTTTGCAAATCAAATGTTAGAAACCACCATAGACAATTAAAGTTAAACTTTAAGACATCAATGAATTGAAGTGCTTCATGTTCACTATCTCCAAAGTACTTAAAGCTTTTTTTTGTGAATAACTCAATGATTTGCTATTGTTGGCAAACCAAATGTTAAAAAAAACCTTGGCAAATCAAAATTTAAATCTAGGACATGTTTAGATTTAAGTACCATTTAAGTGCTTCATGTTCATTATCTCAGAAATTTTGTAGAAACCAACCAAATGTTAACTTGTACAAATTAAAATCAAAATCTAGGATATGTTTAGATTTAAGTTCAATTTAAGGGTTTTATGTTTGTTATCTCAGAAGCACTAGAAAAACAATTTTTTTAACTCATCTGCTATCTTTGGCCGACCAAATGTTGGAAAGTATATTAGCCGACTAAAAACAATACGTTACCAACTAATTGTGCCGTGTGCAAATGTTCAAAAACTTTGCTAACCATTCGTTTCAAAGTTTTCAATAAACATTCGCATACGGCGCAATTAGTTGGTAAACTGTTTATAACGCCTCGGTAACCAATCAGCAGCAACCCGATGTACTGGTCACCGGATTTTTGATTTCTAGGTGATTTTACAAAAATGACAGAACAATTGTTAAATATTGGTTTTGTAAATGTTACGTTTATTTATTTATTTATTTACGTTAACACCAGTCGACACTAGATTTCGTAACACTTATTGTTCAATAGAAGTGTTAAAATTTAATTTTAGTTGTTTAATGTGATTTCTAACATTTGTTCTGGTAAAGATAGCAGATCAATGAGATATTTAGAAACAAAAAAGTCTGAGTGCTTTTGAGATAACAAACATAAAGCACTGAAATAACACTTAAATCTAAACATACCCAAGTGTTTTTTAACAATTGGTCTGCCAGAGACAGCAGATCTATGAGTTAGTCAGAAAAAAAAGTTTTTGAGTACTTCTAAAATAGTGAATATGAAGGCACTTAAATAGCACTTACATCTATAGATTTGTTCAAGTTTGATTTTAGTTATGTAAGGTGGCTTCTAGCATTTGGTCTGCCAAAGATAGCAGATCAATGAGATATTTAAGAAAAAAAAGTTTTCGAGTGCTTCTAAAATAGTAAACATAAAGCGCTTAAATAGCACTTAAATCTATAGATCTGTTCAAGTTCAATTTAAGATGTCCAAAGCGATTTCTAACTTTCGCTTCTGAGATAGTAATTTATATAGTACTTAAATAGTACTTAATTTTTTAATCAATTTAGGCATTTTATTCAAACTCTAACAGTGTTCTTAGATACTTGGTCCGCTAACTTTTTTTAAGGTAGTAGATCATTCAATATCACCAGAACTGCTACAGCAATTAAATCGTAATTGTGGTACTTAATTAGCAGTTAATTAGCACTTAATTTTAATGTAGAAAATTGCTGATCTGAGTTAAGTGTTCTGCTAACTTTAAGGACGTCAAGTAAAAATACTCAATTATACTAGACGTATTGTCTGAAACATCACGAGACCGAAGGTCGAAGAGTTTTTTAGACAAAATGTCTGTTTCAAGAATTTTCATTTGTCGAGTTGTATACAGTTAGACTATATCATAAAAATAAATAAAAATTTTTAAAAATACAACCTTTTTTGATAAGTAATTTATTAACCTAATTTGTAATTTTAATAATACACATAGAAGTACAAAATTACTTAAAGATTGATTAAAGAAAATAAAAGGTAAAATGTAAAGAAAATGTGATTAACGGCCGCTATCTTAACAGACTTTAAAATATTACTTTAAAGTTAAAGTCCACTTTAATAATAAACAACTTTCATAATGTCCGCTAGTCGACTAAAGTGACCTTAAATTAAAGTGCCGGTTTTGTTGTTTTTAAACTACTTAACTTCACTTTAACCTAAATTATTTCACTCGTCCCCCTACAACCTCATTCTATAAGTACTAAAAGAAAATATCTTTGTTTAATGGTAAAATAAAAAATAGAGTATTTTGGAGTTGATACTCACAATTTCTTTAGGGAAAGTAATAATAGTAAAAGTGACGACGAAATCTTCATGATACGAGATCGGAAGAATTATAAGGAACGCATAGTAGACTTCAATTATTGGTCTGACGAGAAGTACTATAGACGATTCAGATTGAGCAAACTTCTCAGCATACACAGTAAGAACACAACATGAACTGGTAGATATTGTAGTTTATTGATGCTGGATACATTTGCAGAGGAGGTGCTAATCCTACTAAAACGAAATGACTGCTAACGTTAAGATACTATGCAACAGGATTCTTTCTATTAAGGCTGTTCTCTCAGGAAGCTATAAAGTTTATGTAAATTTATTTCGCTTATTTTTAGAAATATTTTCCTGATTTTCCACAAATATATAGCTAACAATATTATTTATGTCGTGCAGGAGCTATTTTTTTTACTACATTAATTTTCTGACAACCCTAAATTTTTTTTTTAATTTTTTACTTAAAAATCAATGAGAAAAATTAACATTAAGTAAACGATAAATACTGAAAACTCTTGGAGAATTGTGAAATGAATGTACTCGCGGGCGAATTTTTCTGAGCGCAACAGGCCAGACTTGGAATTGTTGAATTGTTGATGTCAACTTTTTTTGTACATGACGTGCATTTTAAACAGTTTTAGAAACAGAAAAAACAACAAATAGCTATTTATGTAACAAGAAATAAAAATAGTGAACCGCTTACCAAAAATCTAAAATTGTCTCGAGTAATAGAACAGCCTTAAGTGCTGTTGACATAGTCGGCGTCTCATAAACATCTGCGCCTCGAATTGTAAAAGAAGTCAGCAAAGCCAATGCTGCATTAAAACCCGACTTTTTTTATAAGCCAAATACGCCATTGAAACTTGAAGAAACTTTGTCAAAATTCTACAATTTAGCAGCATTTCCTACCTTTATGACCAGTAAGACTTGAAATTAAAATCACTTTTTGCAGCGGATGAGGAAAAACTTATTTATAAAAATTATAAAGAGTTCTATTTATTGAATGTTTGGACTGTTTCTGATGCCGTCCTAAAATTTGCAAGGGTGGCCGGGTACTACTCATGACCAAACAATTTTTAATAACAGTGTTCTAAAAAGATGATTTTTAAATGGAGAATTTAAAAGATATCATCTAATTGATAATGCTGGATATGGCCATATCTTTTTAACACCTCTACAACAAACAAATGGACATGCCGAACGCTTGTACAATAAATCATTGATACAAACCAGGAATGCTGTAGAAAGACAGTATAGTGTTTGGAAAAAGAAATTTTCCATTTTACCTGTAGGCATAAACATTAACCTTCACACGACGATGACTTTGATAGTTGTTACAGCTGTTTCTTTACAATTTAACCATTGAAATGAATGAAGTTGAGCTACCAGAAGAACTTCAAATGGATCCGGATTTGATTGATAACAATTATGACAATCAACAACAGTTTAACCCAAATAGACAGAATTATAGAGCTATATTTATTCAATAACATTTTAACTTATAAATAATTTTAAAATAATATTGCAATTATGTAAAATAAATACTAAATATGGGTTTAAAATGATTTTTTTATTATATTTTAATATTTGGTTAATATATACAAAATATTTAATTAGTTTAATTTTCTTGAATACTTTGCTTTAAAGTTTTTATTTTTAACGCAATATACTCCATTTCTTTTCGCCCTTCCTCCGCTATCCATTTTCGTAGGTTTTTTCTTTTCCTATTTTCTATAAATTTTAATTTTGCTTTTAGATATTTAAATTTTACAGTAAAAAACGTATTTTGTTTTTTGACTGCGGCGGATTCTTTCCCTTTAACGCAAAGTTTTTTATTCTTTGGTGGTGTCAGCATCTGGGCAGTATACGAAGTCCAGTTTTTGTCAGTTTCAGGGTCACTTTTTACACTTCTTTCATGTACTGTAAACAGTCGTTTAATATAAAAAATATGTTCATGACATTTAGTTAATATGTTCTTACGTGAATGATCTTCCTCGTTATGATGTTTCATCTCTACAGTTGTTTTATCATATAATTAATAATAATGTCATAAATCATGGTTTTTTCTACTGACACACCTGGACCTCTTCCTGTACCAGTACAATTCAACCGTTGAGCAGTTGCGTATTTTCTTGCTGCAATCTTAAAATTATCAATTTCGCTTGCAGCGTTTCTACTTTTTTTGGTGGATGGCAGCTATTAAACTCTTTTTGAATTTGTATCCATCCTGAAACCTGAAGTACTACAAAATTTGATACAAAATGCATGATTATAACACTAATTTACTTTCTGACCGGGAACTACTTTTGCTGGATTTTACATTCTATCAAATCTTTATATTTGAAACTTTAGCTAAATGAAGCTCTTCTTCCTTCGCAAAATTTGATGATCTATCACGTTTCGGGGCTGGAGTTTTCTTAAGGCTTATTTTGAAAAAAAAATGATTTTATATTGGTAGTAGGTACACAAACAAACGTCAAGTACAAACCAACTTTGTACATCAGTTATGTCATTGGGTAAAACAAAATTTGACTTTAGTTAAAGTTACTAGTGAATTATTACTTATTTTAAACGTACAATTATTAAAAACATTATTTGACATTGGAGCCGCGGTACATGTAGTACATGTATAACAGAGCGTTGATGATGTTGTAGTTTTACTCCTCAAATTAAAAATTATATTGTTGTGATGGTCCACGTTTAACTGCAGTTAGGGCTGTATGGAGTGCTCTGAAGTGTGCCCTAAAATTTTAATAATCTCTGGGACACTAGTTTCTGCTTTTGATAATTGACTTATTTCCATTGATCTGTGTGATTACTTATTTTAACTTTCTTCGTGTTTATGACAATACCTTTTGCAGATAGTTTTATTCATTTGTTAATTTCATTGACTCTAAGTGGGATATTAAACTCTTTAAAGTATTTTGTTGCACTTTTGTGTCATCGGCTTTTTCATGTTAATTTCATAAAATTCACAAAACTGTCGCTAATCATATGCCTCAGTTTTACCGTGTTGTGGTTGGTTTACTATTTTCTATCATTTTATTAATTAATTCGGCTGAAATATTGCTAAAATGAGCCATCGTGACAATTACACTTTCCACAGTAAAATTTTAGGTCGGTTCTGAACTCTAAATTATAGCTGCGTATCTAATCGTAATTTTGACATAAGTGAATATACAAGGGTTCGTATATTCGTTTTAAGTCATAATAAGTAAATTTGCTAGTTTTGATGCAATACGGTCCTAAAGTTTCAATTATGAAATAGTTTTTTTGATATAAATTTTGGACCTCTTAAGCAATTTTCCTAACATTTGACTCGTTTACACAGTTGGCTCAATATGCAATAATTTTTTTAAAAAATGTTGCGGAACATGGTGAAAAAATTATTTTATAAAAATATTTTATATTGATTTTTCAATAAAAAGCCACCGTGCACAGTTGAAGATTTAGGTTTTGCCGAGCAAAGTTTCTTTAAGAAAAACCGTCAGTCGCTTCTATTTAATTTAGGATGTGCTGCATCACCGTGCACAGTTGTTAGATTAGGTTAGGTTAGGTTAAGTTATATTGAAACTATAGAAACAACCCCATAATTATTCATTGTTTTCAATTAATCAAAATGTGTGACAGTGTAATTCCTTCTACTTCTTCTTCGGTTGTTGTGCCTTGGATTTCAAACCAAAATGGAATCAAAAAAAGCTTATCGAGTTAACTGAAACACGGAATCTGGCAGTAAATTATGCAATTAGAAGTCATTTATTGCCCATGTTGAAGTTTCAACAAATTAGACCATTTGTCGGCCCAAAAATCGTGTGTATCACGTGGACAGAAACTGTTTTGCGGCTGCTCGGACTTGTAGATCGCGGCTAACACCTTGGCCTAAAAACCATAGTGCGACTAGCAAAAGGTCCGTTTCTGGCCAAGTAATACAAATAACTATTTCTTCAAAATCTAAAACGGTTCAAAGAAATTTGATAAATTTTGGTACGCTTACACTGTTTTTTATTATTATTTTATTACTAAAAAAAAACTTCAAGATCGTAGTTTTCACTAAGCCAATTTTTGTTAACACGACTTATTTTGGCCTAAATAATACGAGGTAGAGTGTTGTAAAGACTTTTTAGGGACACCCTGTATAACTACTTTATCTACTTCTATATTTTGTAAAATAATTGTTGTGTTAAAGTAGATTATAGCCAAGCATTAATTCCACACTGTTTACAAGATAAATTTTGCTTTTTGATTGTTAAATTTATATTTACTAAATACAAATAAAGACACTGTGTAAACTAGGAAATACGCTAATAATAATAAGTAATTTGACTCTTGTCGATTTCTTTCTTTCAAACCAGTTAGAGCATTAGAGGTACCCAAACCAAAATATGGTTTGGTGTATAAAGTGTCTCTAATTAGTCCATTTCATACTAGGTCGGATATTTGAAAAATGGGAAATGAATTACATACATTGTTATTTAGGTTACGTGTAGTAGTATTTCAAGCTTATTTTAAAGAGAGCTTTAATTTTTTTAATTTATTCGATAAGAGAAAATTTGTTTTAATGGTAAGTAGAAGACGTAAGAGTCATTAAAACAAAAAACTGTAGGCATCCATGGCATGACTTATTCAAAGAAATGACATACAAGAGGTTTGTTGCTATTAGTTTTTTTGATGTTAAGTAAATTATGGCTAGCTAGTACTTTATTATAAAAAATGGTTATTGCAAATTAATTATTGTTGAAACTATAAACTATAACTATAAACTATACGTTTTTGAAAATTAAAAATCCTATTTAATAATTTACGGCCATTCTCACTAAAATAATGAAGTATGACAATAATTAAGTATCTTCATCACAATTAGCTACTAAAATAACTCACAAGAGCTTTAATTAAAAAATAAGGAACAGACGAACAATTTATGGTAGATACTTTATTGTTAATACATCTTTAATTAAGTAAACCTACACTTTTAAATGGTTTTTGAAAATTTATGCAATTGAAAAATCTTAGATTTACAAATTTGAGATCAACTCCAGTTCTTTCCCGAAAAAGAAACATAATAGTCAAATTACAAACACGAGATCGAATGTAGAGTGTGAGTTATACAATTTGCAGATATTCATTTTAAAGACGTATGAGGTGAGCTGTGAAAAAAGTCAAGCTAATAGTTCAACTTCTTCAGATGCAGTTTTTTAATTTCAAAAAGTTTCCTCTTTTTCTTGGTACAAGATACTTTTGCAGAACACGTTTTATTACACTCTATACTTTTGTGTACCAGGAGGAGACGAATTTTTCGGCAATTAATTTTCAAATCTTTTTTTAGTATAGTTCGTTAATACATTGTAACGTGCAATTGCTGCAGTACAAGATAAAAAAAAATAAGGTGCGAGTTCCTTTAAATAGGTCAACCGAGGTAGCATAAATAACGAAAGATTAAAGTGAGTATCCTTTGAAAGACTCGGTAAGCTCATATTCGCGGTGAGCGTCGTGGGCTGTACAAAAAGTCAAAATAAATTGTTCGATAATTATGCTCAACTCTAATTAAACAAATTCAAATATTTATTTTGTATTCGTTTAGTTTTTGTACTCAAACACAAGAAGAAGAATAATTGGGTAATTACGAAGAGGAAGCTATCAGCTCTAATCGGTAAAACTGATTATGTCTAATTGGTGCAACACTACTTAAAATAACGAAACGACTCGATACAGTAAAATATTTTTGTTGCGACTAGAACGCTTCTTTTTCTTTGTTTTACAAAACACATACAAAGCTAGTAGTAATCATAACGAGATATCAAGCGAGGCAACGGAATTCAACACTGTCCAACGCACTTGAAGCGCAATTTAAAGTTAACGACGGCGAGCGTTTATTTTGTTGCAACCAACGGACGTTATCCAACACATAAAGATTGCTTAACGTATTTTAGAATCAAAAATTGCGACTAAGCACAAGGTTGAAATTAAATCACAGTACCTTAATATTTCTGGAAGCAGTTGTCGTACGTGGCAGCAGTTAGAAGGAATCTTACATGTTGCTTGGTATTCGGCTCTTTATCTTAGCTCATTCGCTTTGTTTTTGTTAGTGGAAAGGTAAAGACTTCCGACATCGGCCGTGTTACGACGTTGGTACAACCAGAAAACCTCCGTACTTAGCTGCAATTTCTTAGCATCCGTGCGTAGAATGATAATGGCCCATTACTTGGATAATAATAATATTGGTGCTTAGATTCGTGTTTAGAAATTTGTGCTTTAATTGGTGTACTTAAAATCTAAACTTTAATCTAAAATAAACGAAAAGAAAACGGTCGGTTACCACGTAGTATCAGGGATACAAGATTTCACACTTACGGTGTACGCGTAGAATAAGAAAGAAATGCCCGTCAATCAACGGAAAAGATCGCCTAAGATTACGACAACTTAAAATAAATACTCTTTAATTACAGATGTCTAAGAAAGCGATGGAATTAATTACTTAAATGTGGTCAAAGGACGGAGGGAGACGCAAGCCAAGCGTACACCATTAGACTAGAAACCGAAATGTTTAAACAGTGTATTTATTTCGACGGCCAATCAAAACGATTGAAATAAATTAATCAAAGTAACCTTGCGCCACCTATTTTAGGTTTTTATACCGTCTCAGATTCTACCGACAACTTGCAATTACGCTTGCTAGTAAGTTTCACGTCTTCAGACTTGCGAGCGTCTCTCTCAGCTTTAACCAAGTTTTTCTTCTTAGAAAGGGAGATTATAATGTTTGAGAAAAATTTTACCAATTACGAAAATATCACGTAGATAAACATTTTTCTAATGGTATGGGAATCATCATCACAAACCAGTAAACTTTTCATTTTCCATATAAAAAGTGTTAACATATTTTAAGTGTTTGAGAAAATTCCCTAGTTGATTGGTGTTGGTAGCATCGCCAATTCGACAATAATTAATGCAGAAGCGTTAATATCTACTAAGTTTCTTGACTAATACAACCGATCAGAACCACGGACTGTAAAATTATTTTATATCTTCTTTCTGTTATTTTTTTAAATGCAAAGTAACTGTTAGGGATTGACGTTACTGCAATGAATCTAGATTTTTAGAAATTATTTTAATCATTTGGTTTTTATGTGTAATTTAACTACCCGCCATCAAGCAATATTGCAAATCAGTCATTGAAGAGATGCCTCTACAGACTAAACATACAACATTACAATGACATAAATTACACTGAGTTCTTTTTACGTGAAGGCTTTGAGACTAGAATCCTCTGGTATGGTAATTTAATTAGCAACTTACCTAGATCAAGATCAGTAATGCTCTATAATAGATGATTTTTAAAAATATAAAATATTGCTACCAATATCCTATTAGCAAATAATACAAATAATTTCAAATCAATACGATTGTACTGTCACACATTAAGGTTAGGAAAGATTTAACACAACTTAACTCTATAAAACAAAAACCTTTTAAAATTTTTTGCGAGCATTGAGACCATATTATTCACATGAACTCTGGGAAAAGAAACAGACTTCATGTATTTAGAAAAAAAGACTATAAGTTGACGGCCAAATAGAACAGTATTCTAAAAACGGAACCATAATAAAAAAAAGCCTAAGCATCTAAGGTTAACAAACTGTTTTCTGTTCTGAAAGTTTTGGGGTAATAAAAATAAGTTCACTGAAATACAAATAAACATAATGGTTCTGTATATGGTAACAAATTGAGTACTTACATTTCAAGGAAAAACCTCATAACATTTTTTATAAACAATTGGTTTTCTTTTGCAGTTAAGATCTTTAATACAAAGACAAATGTAAAAATTTTACCACAAAACTTTAAGAATATTTATCTGTCATATTTTTTTATTTTTAGCGAATAAATCACACAAAAAAGAACATGTCAATGTTTCAGAGATATAATTAAAAATAAAGACATCGAAGACAATGATTCTGGAAATGGTAACATAAAAACAATAGCGGTCTAAGTTTAAAAAAGGAAAAAAAGTGACAATATCGAATTAAATCACTTTTCTTACTTATTGAAACTTAAGTTGACGGGTTTTCTAAAACTACTAGAAAATAAAATTATAAGAATTTGCAGTGAGATTTTTTTCAATAACAATAGCTGCATCTACCTCAAAATGCATTTTTTATTTTTGATTATTTTTCCTTGGCTTGTCAAGAATCACATCTTAGAGTGGCAATCAGAATTGCACATTAGTTAGTAACAAGTATTACTATTAAGAACATGATCAAATCCTTCTTACCTGGCTATTACGATTATCTCAAGAGATATTAATTTATATGTCTTTGTTGTCTTTTATATATCTTTCCTTCTCTGTACTGGCATATATTGAGAAAATGTAAGCTATAGTAGTGCATTGAGTGCCAGAAATACAAACTCGTTGGATATTGTTTAGAATAACGTAAGCTTGAGTATCTACTACTAATCCACTCTTTGTATGCTTATGCCTCATTGGAATAATATAGTGTCTTTTTCTAACTTAAAGGATAGTTATTGATTGATCATCTTCTTCAATTTGTTTATCTGCTAGCAATATTGTAAATTTTGATGTTCCTTTTAGTCAACGTGTTTGCAAGATCGAATTGTTAAAGTTTATTGTATTAATATTAAAAAATAAATTAAAAAGTAATATTTAAGAAGCTTACTCGAAACTCGTTGTCGGTGAGTGGGTCACAAGAAAGTGTCGAGTAAAGTCTGTAAAAGCTCTTAAGAAAAGTAGAATACAAAAACTCATAGAAAAGAGACTAAAAAATGTATTCTGACGTGTATCATATAAAATTTGGTAAGACAAATAATAAAATCTAAGATAACGAAGGCACAGCACATTTATACGTTTTACAATTAAATATCTTGCTCGCAGTTTGATCGTATTCAAAATTTACACACAAATATGTTTCGGCATATGACGCAAGATCAAGTAAATTACACGCCACGACACAAGACGTACACAGAAATTGATCAAAATTTAGTGAATATTTAGTACAATGTTAACGACCTAAAGTAATGTATTATGCATAAATTCAATGTTTTAAAAAAATTGAGAGTAAATAAACACAGGATTCGTAAAGCTTTTCAGCTCACAAGCGGTACCGGAATGTTTATTTAAGGACCCAAAATAATCATATCGTAAATTAAATAACGGCTCAAAGAAACACAAATAATGAACTTTAACACTTAAATTCTAGTCACTATTTTGGGGTGCGTCACGGACAGCTTATTTAGAGAAATACAATTAGTATAAGATAAGGATTCGCCTACTTGGTGCAATTTCTTGTAATTATGTTGGACGTACATTCTTTGGCGTTTCAAGAATTGTTGCACTTTGCAAGCGAGTCGTAATCTTTAAAGTAGAAATTTCTCCAAGTGAAAATCATAGAATGACAAAATGGCGAAATAGCCAAATGCAGTTTTTGAATAGAGTGATCTTACAGCGTTCATCAAATGTGCGTAGTTAGAGAATTTTTAAACTTGTTTTACAACCTCAGGTGGACGTCTAATAATGAATAACGACAATTAATTAAAAGAAACAAGCTAATTATCTCAAGAAACGTAAACGTAAAACCACCAATATAGAAACAGAAAATTACCAAAATTCAACTAACGTTCCAGTAGAAAATTTCTTTCCCTTCTTTTAAATTTAATCGTAAATACAGAATAAAATGAGCACCAATTTGACTCGATCAGGTAATAATATTTCAAGAAAAATTGGAAAAAGTAAAATTTTTGTTTTTTTTTTAAACTCGTAGATCCGTTATTTTTTGAGATGTAGAACGAATCTTTCAGGAAATAAGAGGTAATGACACGTACTTAGTTTGTGCAAAACCTTACAATTGTAGGGCAATTAGTGTATGCACAATTGCGATTTAAATTTTTAAAGCAATATATTCAATCGAGGCTGAATGTTCGTGTGATTGTCAGAAATAAAAAAAATTGTGAAGTTGAAATAGAAAGAAACAAAACGTATATTTTCATCTTTTTATAAAATGATATATAACACCCAAAAGTGCATGCAAAATGACTGACAATGACCGAGTGTCAGAATACGGAGGTACCTGCCCTCTAGCGCCGTTTGAGGAGATTGTTATTTATATAAGCGCGCTGCGGACGGGTACTCCCACTACCTCCCCGTTTTCTCTCATTCGGTCATTTTTCTTCATTTTTGCATGCATTTCTTGCGTGTTAATTATCATTTTATCGAAAATTTAGGGTATCCATTTTGTTGCTTTCTATTTCAACTTCACAATTTTTTTTATTTCTGACAGTCGGACGATCACACAAGCATACAACTTCAATTAAATATATATTTCTTTCAAAAATTTAAATCTCAGTTGCGCATAAACTAATTTCCCAACAATTGCAGGATTTGGCACACATTAAGTATGTATCATTACCTCCTATGTTTTGAAAGATTTATCTTACAGCTTAAAAAATGACAATTCTACGAATTTAAAAAGAAAACCCAAATAATTTACTTTTTCCGATTTTTCTCGGAAAGTTATTACCTGATCCAGTTGAATTAATGCTCATTTTGTTTGTATTGTTATATTTTACAACTTTTTTATACACTATTAACATTGGTTCATTATTTTTCACTCAGAAAAAAAAAGTTGAGAAAAAACACGTTTCTTTGCATTTAAATGTTAATTAACTATATAATGACAATTTATTATTGGTATAAAACATGAATACAAGGTACTTTATACTATTTACAATTACATGGCGTAGGTGGTATCTTACTATTATTTTTGTCAAAAGTACATCTCTATTTACTGCACTAACAGTTGGTCTTGTCGCCAGGGGCAGTTCTCCATTTTACTTGTTCAAAGTCAATATTAAATTCTAATATAAAATAAGTAAATATAAAATATCAATGCGTTCAAAATCTCTGTGCTGCTGCGTTCTAAAACATCCATAAGCTACAGGATGTATCGATATCTAGTTAGCCTAGACCAGTTCCTTGCATAAACAAAATATTGCGTTACCATAGCAACGAACAATAACTTATTAGAAGTGTCAGTGTAAAGTTTGACGTCAATAAAGTAAACCAGAGTCACACAATAAATTAAATGAAAAAAAGATGTCCACCGAAATTGTAAAATCGAAAAATTGGAGTATCGAGCCATCATCAAGTACCTGTATTTAAAAGGGTTAAGAGGTAAGCAGATTTACGAAGATATGCTTAATACCCTTGGTGATCAATGTCCTTCGTATAAGACTATCACCTCTTTCCTCATCTAAAAAAGGTCGTACATTTTCTTCCATCAAGGAGGTAATAGAAGTTGTGGAGGTCTGATTTGCAGAGCAAGAAGAAACATTTTTTTGAAAGGTCTAGAGACGTTGCAGGTTCGCTATAATAAATGTATCTAATTAAGAGGAGAATATGTTGAGTAATAAAATATATTGACATTGAAATTTTGTTTGGTTCTATAGTAGGCAAAGAATTTTTCAATATATCCTCGTATTGTTAATGCTTAATCTTTATATAAGTTACAGCGTTTTGTAGGAAAAGCTATATTAGGACAAAGACCTTGAGTTGCTGTACTGTCTTTTAAAGTTTCTAAACATTTAAAGTAATTAGTTAAACATTAACAAAAATTTTTACGAAATTTGTTATGGTAGCTATTTATATCTCTAAAATTGTTAACTACCATCAGCTTACAAAAATATACAAATTGTTCTGAATTATTATTTTTAATTATAATATTTAACATTAACAAAACTATGACAAAAGACTGAAATTAAACATCTCTATTAATAACGCCCTCATAAAATTTTAAATTTCATTTATATAAAGGAAAAAAAGTTTGTAAACTTTCCGTTTGTTCCAAACATTTACTTAACAAAAGTTTGTTGTTTTGTGAAAGTTTTGCATGTTGTATGAATTTAAGTAAATGTTTAATTTTCTTAAAATACGTCCAACATATTTTACAAAGTCTTAATTTTTTACAGTATCAGCCTGACGTAAAAAACAGGAGGAACAAAATGGGGCGGAATAATGCCAGAAGAAGATAGCTGCGTAATTGCAGATTTTCTTCCGATAATAAAGAAGAAGGAGGAGTAAGGCAATATTTTTTTCGTTACTAAATCCAATTAAAAATTCGGTTGCAGGATTCGTTGGTCAGTTCTAAAGCTCGCAAAGATTCAGACGACTTTAAAAAAAGATTGAGGAAAGAACTAGTAACTAGAGACAGTCACAGGTAATTTACAACTTTTAGTTTTACAGTTTCATTTGATGTAATTTTACAGGAATTGGTAAAAATACTAAATTATTGTCACTCAGATTTATAAATAGCGACGTGGAAAGGTGTTATCACTTGCAGGCAGAGTCTTTTTCCAATATAACGCTTCAAGCTTTTTTAGTTGTGAGATTAGCTGTCGGAATTTCACAATTTATCGTTCTTCCAAGGTTGGTTTAATTTTTTTTTTAATACATAACGTGTATACAAATAAAAATTTAATTGCATTGCAGGAGACTTTTGAGTTTTGTATCTTTTCTGGTTGGTAGTTTTATTTTAATAATAATTTCTGCCACATCGATGGTCGAATTACTTCCATGCGTACGTATCAACGCACATAGTCTATGCTGAAATTCAATGCTTTTAAATTACAGTCATTTTGCGGTTGCATAACGACATGCTTTCGGAAAATCAATGCATCAATTTGATGCAGAGGGTTCTACCTGTAATTTCCATCATACTACTGACAATAGTGAATATAACAGATTCTGTAAGTTTTCATCTAGAAAATTAAAATTTATATTTCAATGACTTTGCAGATATCCTGCTCCCCGATAAAATTACATCAACCGCAAGGAAATTGTTCTCTTACAGAGGATACAAATACAGCTTGTCTCTACCCTTCGTATTTCAGCTACTTTGCAGTGTTAATTTTAATTGCAGCTGCATTACCAGCATGTCTTTCGTATCTTTGCAAATCAATTTTTATGGTTTTGATTACTTCTGCACACTGTGTCTCTAATTTACTTATTTTAGCTCCCGCTCGACTGCGAAGAATCTAGAAAACATTGGTCGAAGTAATATTCTACCGTCACCCAATTAATTCAACTTACTGTTTCATTTTAGCTTTACTAAAACCAGATATACTCTTTCAATTTTATTGATAACCGTTACGTTCGCTTTAATCTTCCTTGCCAGACACGTAAGTAATTCTTCGTAAATAAAAATTATTTAAATTTATCATCGATTATTTTAGATGGATCAAGTTTCTAGGGTCCTATTTCTTTGGCGTTCCGAAGTCGATCAGCAACGTGAAAGAGCTTCAGATATGCGAAGGCGAAATGAGGCATTGGTTTACAATATCCTTCCACCTCACGTGGCCGTGCATTTTATGGGAAATAGAAAGAGACAACACGACGAGCTTTATTCGCAAAGTTATGCGGAAATAGGGGTTTTATTTTCCTCGATGCCTAATTTTTCTGGTTAGATAACATTTGATTGGGGTTTTCCTTTTTACGAATATAATTGCAGATTTTATTCCGAAGAGACTGTTAATAATCAAGGATTAGAATGTTTAAGGTTTCTGAACGAAGTAATTTCAGACTTTGATGCGGTAAGATATCGATTAAATTTTTTAAATTTTTGCCCAACGTTAAGATATTATAATTATCCCAGCAAAATAAAGCAAAATTTATTCAAGAAGTAATATTGTGCACAAAATTTGATTTAATACAAATCGCATACATATGTAATAAGAAAAAAACAAGTAATAATAAATAGCATTGAGTAATTATGCTATATTTAAATAATATAATTTGTGTAATATCTATGAAGAGATTTGATATATTATTTAGTCTTGCTTATATAATTGTACCTTTTACTAGGTACTATATATTTGTTTAGAAAATTTTACTACTGGAAAAAAGCGGAAGAAAGTTAAACCCATCTTGCTGGTAGTTTTACTACCTATGAAAATACTAAGCAAGCTATTCCTTTTATTTTGAACAAATGAAATTACGATGACAACAAATACAATAGGCGTGGTCACAGAATAATAAATATATTCCAGTACTATTATTCTGTGACGTGGTAGCGTGGAGGATTTACTTTATTTTCACTGATGTAAGACTCATGAAATTTAAAACTTGATCACCATACATTTTTGTAAACAAAGTTTAACATTGTGAAGCGGGCTTAAGGGTATCATTTACAATTCTAACAACAGGTAGTCTCAGCAGGGGTTATCTTATAGAAGGACTGTAGAATGACACATTACACTAAGCACGTTTTAGAAAATAGGTAATTTACGTTGCTTACTTAATTTTTTTCTTTAAAGAATATATTTGAAGGTATCGCTAATTAAACACCATAGCTCGATTAATTATCGAATCAAAATTTTGTTTAGCAAATGTTTACAAAATAAAATTAGAAATAATTTTGTTTTTAAAACGTCTACAAGCAATAACTTTTGAATTAAATCAAAAACTAAACATGGTTATTTGGGTTGACTGATTATCACTTATTTTTAAATAAATCTAACTATAACGTGGTTTCTTAATTATAATTATGTAATAAATTCTTGTAAAAAACTAAATATATACGTTGACAATAAGAATTGCCTTAGTTTTTATTTTTACTTTTTATATTAACTACAGAAAAAATGAAACGTCATAAAATATACATTTTGTAAGGACTAAATATTATGAATAGAGAGTTTAATGATTTTTTTTAATAACTTACAATAATTAGTAGGTTAGATTTATTTAAAAATAAGTAATAATCAGTCAACCCAAATAACCATGTTTAGTTTTTGATTTAATTTAAAAGTTATTGCTTGTAGACGTTTTTAAATCAAAATTATTTCTAATTTTATTTTGTAAACATTTCCTAAACAAAATTTTGATTCGATAATTAATCGAGCTATGGTGTTTAATTAGCGATACCTTCAAATATATTCTTTAAAGAAAAAATTAAGTAAGCAACGTAAATTACCTATTTTCTAAAACGTGCTTAGTGCAATGATTCATTCTACAGTCCTTCTATAAGATAACCCCTGCTGAGACTACCTGCTGTTAGAATTGTAAATGATACCCTTAAGCCTGCTTCACAATGTGTAAACTTTTGTTTACAGAAATTGTGGTGTCCAAGTTTTAAATTTCATGAGTGTACGTTTCAAAATAATTGGGTGTTTTCATTAAATTTATATGTAAGAAAATTATACTTTATTGTTTAGTCATAAACGGAAAGGAAACCCCAGTACCACAAAGAAATATTTTCATTTTAAAGATATCGAAAACACCGTCATTTAAATTTATTCTTTAAACTTTTTGCCATTGGTCGTGACGTCAACCCACGTATAAATGGTAGTTTGTTTACGTTTTACGATTGATTCCGTGTTCATCTTTGTGTTTATTCGAATTAAAAGCGGGTGATTATAACTTAATGACATTGGAAGAGTTTGTAAAGGCTTGTTCAAACAACCTGCCGTCTTTACATATGTTTATGGTGATGGACTTTATTAAAAATGACAAACGATTTAATTCCGCGGAGATTAGAGGTGTAAAAGCTACATAGTAAGTAATACCATTGTAATACATAATTCATATTAGGTAAACACTTTTTATTTCAAATGGTATCTGTGCTTCATATAATTACTACAGGATGTCATTAAATGAAATTGGCAATCAAGGATATATTCGTACATTCAAAACAACAATATTAGGAGAAATGTACTCCTATAATATATTTTTATTAACTTACAGTGTTTTTTTATACATTATTTACACCCGACAAGAGATAAAAACACTTTCACTTGTACGACCATACTAAGTACTAACGTAAAACACCACTAATTAACTATTTTATGTTATTTATACAAGGAATGACGTCACAATACAGACGACTTTCTATTAAACTGTTTTAGCTCTAATTGTCAGTGTTTGAATTAAATACACATTTTAAAAACTAGACAGCGATTAAAAAAAAATTACAATTGGCAAACGTCTTTTATGTGTATGGGCTTCAATTTTTCACATTTTGTAAAAAAAGGGAAAATACCAAATTGTAAAAAGTTTGTATTTTGGGTGTCAGGTCAAAAGAAAAATTAAGTGATTGTTAGGACCACAGTGTAGCATTTGAAGAATCAAAAATATTCCACTATGCCCAATACAAACAACTTTCATCTAGAATTGTTTGAATCCCAAAAACATAAAACAAAGTACAAAATCCAAGTTGAAGTTAAAAAAAAATATCTACAAATGATGTGCTTCGCAAGAAAATCGTTTATAATCCTTTTTTTTTTTTAATAAATAAAATACGTACTCACTCTGAATCCAACATAGACCGGGTAGATCATCATTTGAAAATGTACGTACGGGCAACGTTAACGGTGTATTTTTTAAAATTTCATTAATTCTTACATACTTTAAAAATTAACAAGGAAACATCACAACGAGAATATAAAAAATTTGATTTTTCCCAAATTTTAACGCAACCTCTTTGTTAATCGATCAAATTCCACCCAAAAGATCAACTAGAATTGTAGCAACTTACTTTGATTTAACATCCAAATAATCAGTTAATTGATTAGCACGACCAAGAATTTGCCAAATTAAATAAATATGACATTGTCAATTCTTGAAGCGATATTGCATAACTTGAAACCATGATGTTAAACACTATCCCAATAGGAGATTATCATAAGGTAAACAAGATAAAGGTAGGGTATAAAATTCCTGTGAAATTGTATTTTACAACTAATTTTTGACTACTAAAAAACAAAATTATTACATTTAACCTCCGAGTGTGTAAGACGTATTTATTTTAAGTGGAAAGTGACATACGATTTAAGAAGTGTAGTTATAATTAACAAAATCAAAATAAGCCGGGTAAAATCGAAATCAATTAAGAACCAAAAGTTACATGCGATAAAAACGGTACATTCGTACATTATCATATTATTAATATTAAAAATTTCACGGATCTTTACAAAGGTTATTTTATATTAGCTACCGAAAGCTGGTATTACGGGGGCAGGGCACAAAAAGTAGCGCGATTAGGACTTAATGAGAACGTTTGCTTTGAATTGGAGTGAAATAGACGAGGAAATAGATAATTGCTAAGATTGTGGCGCTTTAAGGTAAAATTAAAAAAACGCAAAATTTAGTAATGGATATCCAAGTAGGCACACAAAGCGATAAAACATACAAACAAAATGAATCAAAAATAGATAATTTAATTAAGTGTAAATAAACTATGAAATAAACAATATTAGCGGAAAGTGCTATCACCTCACGCCTAGGAAATTCAAAAGATATCAAATAAGGGGTTAATGAATGAAAACAGGAAAAGGTAGAGAAAGGGCGAATAGTGTGGGGCAAATAGAGTTATTTCTAAAAAGAAAAGAGAGGAAAAAGTGCAAGAGGAAATCTTTACGCAAAGCAAAAACTCAAAGGTCGCCACAGAAAGGGAACCAATCGACGAAAAAAATAGGAGAGCAAAACAAAGAAGAAAAAATGTCAGAAATGAAACAAATCTTAATGAAGATAGAAGAACTTAAAAGTAGAATTAAAAGCTGAGCTAAATAAAAAACAAGTTGAAATTACAGAAGAGTTTAGAAAGGCAAAGATAGAATGGATGGAGATAGCGGAAGAATGGAAAAAGGAGAAAAAAGTATTAGAAGACAGGGTAACTAATCTCGAAGACAAGCTGGAAAAACAAGAGAAGAAGAAAAAAACTAAACATCGTAATAAAAGGCATGAATTGTCCGGAGGAGGAAAAAAGATAGAATAGAACAATGGATGGAAAAAGAATTGCAGGTAAAACCGGATATAGAGGAGGTGTTCATGATAGGAAAACAAAAACAGAAACAAGTAATACTAGTGAAACTAAAAAGATGGGATGAAAAATGGAAATCATGCAAAGAAATCGGAAACTGCAAGGAACGAATGTCTACATAGAAAATGATTTAACATGGAAAGAACGGGAGGTACAGGCAACAATAAAAGAAGCTGCAGATAAATATAAACAAGAAGGAAAACGAGTGAAAATAGGGTACAGAACACTGTTGGTAAATAACGAGACATACAAATGGAATGATACGAATAAAACACTAGCACTAGCTAATTCAAAAACTATTAAGGGTAGAAAAAAGGACGGACAAACAATGACGACAATGGCGATAAAAATGGATGAAGAAAAGGGGATAACCCATACGAAAAAGGAAGTACAGAAAAGAAAAGAGAAATGGGCAACTAAAATGGCAAATGAAAAGGAAAAAAGGAGGGAAACAGAGGAAGAGAAAACTAAGGAATTGAAGATTATGTTTTGGAATGTGGCTGGTTTAAAAAACAAAGATGAACAGTTTTGGAATTATGTGAACGAATTCGATGTAGTAGGGATGCAGGAAACATGGGTAGAAGAAAAATAATGGAAAAATTGGAAAGATAAGCTACCACAAGAATACAAATGGAAGGCGCAACATGCACAAAGAAGCAACAAGAAAGGAAGGGCGAAAGGAGGGATACTGACTGGAGTACGAAAAGAATGGAAAGAAAAGGAAGAAATGGAGGAGCAAAACTCGGACTGGTATGGAATGAGGAGAATGGTAGGATGGAGAAACAAACTAATACACATAGTGACAGTGTACAATAAAGACATAAGAAGAACAAAGGAAAAGATAGATGCAACACTAGGGCAAGCAGAGGGCGACCTAGTGATACTCGGCGGAGACTTCAACGCAAGGATAGGAGAAATGGGGAAGATGGGAAGATGGAAGGAAAAGAGAAAGAAAGTCAAAAGACAAAATTACGAATGCAGAAGGGAGACAACTATTAGATTGGTGCAACGAGAGGGGTGGGAGGTATTGAATGGAATAGATGAAGAAGGGGATAAAGGAGAATACACATACATTGGGGCAAAAGGGGAATCAGTGATAGATTATGTTATAACGAATCAGAAGGCATGGGATGAAATAGAAGAGTTTAAAATAGGAGAGATGATAGACTCCGACCACCAGCCACTGGAAGTCACGGTAACCGGAAGTAGAAGAGAACATGAAAGCAAACAAGAATACCAAGCAAAAAAGATATGGACAGAAGAAAGTATAAAAGCATACCAGCAGAGGTTGGAAGAGGAGACATGGAAGGAGGAAAAAGTAGAAGAGAGTGTGAACGAGATGATAGAAAAAATGGAAAAAGCAACGCAAAAAAATGGTATGAAAAAAGGAGGAAAGAAATGGACAGAAGAAACAGTTGGTGGGATAAAGAATGCAATAAAGACAAGAGAGAAGCAAGGAGAAGCTTAAGGCAATGGAGGAAAGGCCAAATTGGAATAAAAGAATACAAAGAAAGAAAGCAAAAATACAAAGAGACATGTGATAGAAAAAAATGAATGGAAAAACAGGAAGAGGAAAAACTCAAGAAGATAGAAACAGAACAAGAAGCATGGGCATATTTAAATAGGAATAGAAAAAGAAAAAGAGTGCATAACACCATTGAAATACAAAGATGGAGGACACACTATATGAAGCTTCTAGGGGGAGAAGAGGAAAAGAAAAGGCAGAGGAAAAAGAACGTAGGACAGTAGAAGAAGATACTGAAATAAAGATAGAAGAAGTAGAAGCAGCAATAAGAAGACTAAAAAAAAGTAAAGCGCCGGGGGAAGACGGTATACAGGGAGAGGAAATAAAATATGGAGGAAGGAAAGTGGTCAAACAGACTAACAAAGATAATAAATAAAATATGGAACGGGGAAGGTTTGCCAAGAAGATGGAGGACAGGAATAATATGTCTATTTATAAAAAGGAGACAAAGAGGATGAAAAAAACTATAGAGGTATAACGCTAGCAGATACGATGTACAAAGTGTACGCAATGCTGATAAAGAAAAAATTGAAGAAGGAATTGGAGGAAAACAGCACATTGCCAGATGGACAAGCGGGATTCAGAATGGGAAGAAGAACAATAGACAACATATACATTCTGAAGCATGCTATAAATAAGGAATTGGATAAGAAGGGGGGGGAAGTTATACGCATTATTTATAGATAAAAAACTTTGATTCAGTAAATAGGAGAAAAATTATGGGCGCATCTCCGGAAGATACAGATACAGGAGAAGACCATACAAAAGAATAGAGGAAATCTACACAGAAACAAGATGCAGAGTATTTGACAAGGGGGCAACAAGCAGAAACTTCTGGACAAAGAAGGGATTAAAACAAGGATGCCCACTAAGTCCGGTATTATTCAACGCGTATATACAAGACATGGAGGAGATATTAAAAAACAACAACAAGGGGGGGTAGTAATTGGGAGCGTGAAGATATGGACTTTAGCGTATGCAGACGACGTGGTAATGATAGCAAAGGAAAAAACAGGAATGAAGGAAATGATGCGTCAGCTGGAAAAGTATCTAAACAAGAAGGAGCTGAAATTAAACACGGAAAAGACAAAGATGATGGTATTTAGCAAAAAGGGGAAAAAGAAGAAAAAACATATGGGAATGGGAAGGACAAGAAATAGAAACAGTAAGAGAATTTACCTACCTGGGATATAGACTACGAGATAACAACAATGAAGAAGCGCACATAAGAGAAAGAACAGGCAAAGCGAAGAAAATACTAGGACAAGTATGGAGCAGAGGAGAAAAAACTTTGGTTTAGATATAGAAAAAGAAAATTGATGTGGGATAAGCTCATCAAAAGCGGTCTATTATATGGAGCAGAAATATGGGGATGGAAGGAGAGAAAAGAAGTGGAGTCAATCCAAGAAAAGTACTGGAAATGGGTATTGGGACTGTATAAAGAAACACCAGGATATATAGTAATGGAAGAAGTAAAAGGGGAAAAATTAGAGTAGAAGCAGGAAGAAGAGCGCTAAAGTATGAAGAGAGCATGGAACAAAGAAAGCACTGCAAAATACTGCAACAATGTTGGAAGGAAGTAAAAGACGGGAAAGTAAGATATGGGCAAGAAGATAAAAAAAGTACTACGAAAAAACGGCTACGCGGAAGAGGAAGTGAAAAGATTAAGAGGGATGGGATGGGTGTTGGAGAAGGATATAGTACAGAGAGATAAAGACATACAAAAACAAGAAAGGAGGGAGAAAATAAGAAACTCAAAATATAACAAGAATTATATGAAAATAATAGAGGAGGAACAACCAAAATACCTCAAGAGCAAGAGAAAAGAAAAAGCAAACTCATAGCAAGATATAGATGTGGAAACAAAGAGAGAGAGAATAGATATTGGATGGAAGACAAAGAAAGGTTGTGTAGACTATGTGGAGAGGATTTTGAAAACGTGGAACATTTGCTGAACGAGTGCGCAGAATTAAGAGAGGAAGGAAAAAAAGGGAAGAGGTGTTGCAGGGAGACGAAAGAGGCTTTGAATGGATGAAGGAGATATGGGAAAGAAGAAAGAAAAGGGAAAATAAATATGTAAATAATGTAAATATGTAAAGTCTTTTGCAAAAATGTAAAAAATGCAAATAAATTATTTATATTATTATTGTCTTAGCATTAAATAAAGTAAAAAAAATAAGTTACATCTTTTTTACAAAAGAAACACTTAAAACTTGACAAAACCTGCTACAAGGCAATTACAAAGAGTCGAGAAACTTTTCCTTTTCAGTTCCCAAAAATTATCAAAAATCTCAAACTCAAAATGCAATTCAAAAACGCCAGTGTAAGTTGTATTCATACCAAACGTTGTTAGGTATATAAACCAGTTAATATCGCCAAAAAACGAATTACGGTATAGTATACTGTCGAAAAATGTAGTCAATGCTTTCAACTCGTTACACACTCCCTCCCTAGAGGAAAACTTGTAAATAATTACAATTGTACAGGTGCATTAAACCTTAAAACTCAAGATCAAAATTAATTAATTTAGTAACAGAAGACAAAAAACAAAATCATCCAATCCTACTTTCAAATAGAATCAGAAAATAATACTTTAAGAAACGGAAGATAAACTTTAGTATCAGTTCAAAAAGAATAGACATGACTTAACAATTTGACCTAGCAAAACAAAACCAAGATAAAATCTTTTATGAAATTTAACGCAACATAATTCAATTCTTCTAGTTATTATCAAAATCTGGTTGCAAAACCGTCAAAAACAAAAACCGATTAATCGTTTTTACAAAAATGCTAATGTGTCATAAGTTCGATTGTTTAGTTGCTTAAAATGACATTTTAGACATTAAGCTCAACTCACTTTTTTTCTCCGATTTTTACGCATGTTTTTTTGACAGTTTTTATTCAGCGATTTTTTTATTTTTTTAAATTAATTAATATTAGTAACAGCATTTAAATTCGCTATTACAATTAATAAAACCACCATTTTGAACCGATTTTAAAATTGACTTAAAAATGTTTTTCAAAATCGACTTTAAAACAGATTTTAAAAGTCGACTTCAAAATCGATTTTAAAATTTATTTTAAAGTTGACTATGTAAATCAATTAACTGATTAATCAGTTTTTGATTTTTCTAAAACCAGCCATGGTGTAAGCCCGTTTGACTTCTGTAGCAGTTTTAGGACTAGGATAATTTGCAATGGTTTCTATCTTTTCTATCTTAGAAGGATTAGTATTAAACCATCTTTCTTAACCACAAAACTTAAATACTTAATAGTAAAACGACAGAACTCACTTCAACAACTCAACATGATTTTGGAACTGGAAACAAGAATAATGTCATCCAAGTAAATAAATAAAATTTGTTTAATCAAAAATGAGAAATATTGTTCATTGGTCGTTGTAGACTTTGTACACAAACAAACTACGACGAGGTACGGTGAAAGCGGTTTTCTCGCAGAATTTAGGATGTAGACGAATTTGCTAGAACGTAGTTTGCCTAGGATGTCGGACACATAAAGCAATGGGTACGCATTTTTTTTGGTTACAGAATTTAGCTTACGACCATCAAAACAAAGACAGTGACTACCATCAGTTTTTTTACAACTAATATAATGAATTAGAAGAACGGATTATTCCTAAACCCAATATTTATCAAGTTTGTCATCAACAATAAATTGCATAGCAGGAGAACCGGATAGCAACGATGTTTGATGGGTTCAGCGTAAAGTATCAATCTTATGGACCACGTCAAAATATGTAAAATTAAAGAAATCGCAAACAAAATAATAGATAAACAGATAATCAAGACACAGAATACCAAATATTGCTTAACTTCAAATGTCCTTCAGATTAGTAATCCTTAATACAGCTTCGACCGTTAAGTTATGATTGTTTACAAATCATCCTTTAAACTTTCTTAATTGACAATCCTCTACAATATGTGCAACGGTCTCTGCTTTGTCTTCAAAGTCACAATTTTGATTAGAAGTCGCACCCTATTTGAACAACATAAAGTTACATTTTGAATGACCAGGCAATTTTGGGAAATATATATATTCTTCTGAATTTACCATTAGATGGCTATAATGTTACTATTTTTGGTACTTGTATTCCATTCTACAATATTCATTACGGTGAATATCTGCCCTAGACAAACATTTAGAAAATTACTCTATAGGACTTTTTGGTAAAGAAGTTCCATACGTAGAGTTGGTAGAAGTATGTTGTCATCAGAATCATTCGGCATGTCGAAATAAAATGTTTTGCCAACATTTTGTAGTCACATATGCTTTCAATTTATTCCGTGTTTCTTTGACAAATTATAACACAAACCCTGTAGTCCGAGAAAACTGTTCTGAGAAAGGGGTTAAGTGGGAAATAATGAGGCAAACAGAAAAAACACATTGGTTTGTAAAGGGCAGGGTTTTAAAATTACGACCTCTTCCTTCACCCCGATAATTGTTAAAAGTTAAGTTTCTTTGATACGCGATGCCGTGTTTGTATAAGCTATGCAAATTTTAGACTTTTGACCAAATTCAAAAATTGATAATTTTGAGATATAAGCTCAAAAATGGATCTTTTAGATACGAATGGATTGGCAAAAATCTAGGTGTCTCTAAAATACACCCATACGCCGCGAAGGAAAAATTTTTGAAATGCTAACCCCCCACAATGCGTATTTTTTGCGGAAAACACAATATCCAGCAAAACGGTTATATCGATACTTTTCGAGATGTAATGTCGGAAAAGACCAAATTTTTTAAATTCCGTTTTGCAGCCTTTTCCCGTGCGTAGTAGCGTACGAATGCAATGCTTCCATGTTGCGCGTTTTTTTTATGAAAACCAATATTTCTTTTGAAAACTGTTTGAGATATGGATCAAAAACTGCCCAAAGAATGTATTTGAATCCTTTTTGTGCGCACGATATTTTTGATTATGATCATCGATCTAGATATTGAAGAACAAGTATTTGAGTTTTAATTAATGCATTTTTAGGTGCAAAATCAGAATCATGGCTGCTGCATACCTCTATTGATGACGGTGGATTTGTCGGAATTCTAAAAATTTTGTGAATGAATGAACTTATCCCCGTTGAAATACTTTTAAAATATTAATTTCGGTTTTTTGCGTGTTCTATCTTTGTTGAACAACGACAACGGGAACGGCACCATCTTGTATTGAAAGCATTATTTCACCTCCCCGCTGGACTGCTTGATAATGCTCATTCTTTGGAATATGATCAGTGGAATGATGGAAACGATTTTTGAATTCATTGTAATGCCACCTTGTCTACGTAAGACACGACTTTAAAAACAATAGGTTCTTGACTTATAATTCCTTATCTGTATAAGAAATGAATAGAAAACCTATTGCGTCCCGTCGGAATTCAAGTTCTGTCCCCGTACCTGTATCTAAAAGTTTACTTACCTAATATTTAATTACAGTATTCACGTTTCAGCAACACATTGCACGTAAAATTACTTTGTTTAAAACTCAGTTTACTTTTTTCTTTGATATCTCAGAAACTGTCGATTTTATATTCAGCAAAGACTCCTCTACAGGTCTACGTAGTTTTCTCCAGTTTGCGCAATTATTTCTAACTCAAATGATAATTGCTCTAGATTACTGAGGTTATGTAGCTTTAGGTCCTTCTATACGTCTTAGACTATTAGTTCCCAACTTGAATTGATAATGTAGATGGTTAACTTAATCCATTGATAAAATCAGTGCAGCGCGGTGTTAATTTTGACAGAAGGTATCCTTTATTGAAATTTCTCCTGTTAAATAATCGCCAATGCCTGAATAAGCATATTTAAATTGCGTTAAATTTTATTCACATGGTAAAATTATCTTTGTTTCGGATTATACGTGTACATTGCAAGTCGAGTCGGTTCGTTGACTTCACATTGAATCATCTTTTCGATTGTAAATTTTTCTTAATGCAGTTTAAAATTTCTTTATTTAGTAAGTTTTAGTATGTAAAAACAATGGTTCTAGTAGCAGTACGTGCACTCAATATGATAAGAATGGTCTTATTGTTGTTTTCAGTCAATCTACGTTCAGCTTTCGTAAATTTTTGATACGTGAGTCACACACGGAACATAGGTACTAGGAATAACTAAATTTCTAGTTTAAAGTTAGTTAGGAATGTTTTTCTCCGTTTCGCAAGTTTAGTGATATTTGAATTTCTTAATATCGAAAAATGTAATCTTCGTAGTTTACTGGGAACTTCGAGTTTGTACTAAGTTTCGCCTTGTTGCAGTTTTAAAAGAAAATTTTTTATATTGACATGCCAGTTTTCGGCAAATATTAAAAACAATCATCTTGATCCAATTTTCATCTTTGTTGCTAACGTTTCCGTATAGCCACAACGTCGACCTCTGAGTTTTCAGCTAGCCCGTTAACAATAAGCTGTAATCTCCAAGTACTAACGTTTTTATTTAATAAATGTGTGAATAATACCGAAGGTCAGATATTGTTTTCATCTGATTTGTTTGATTTAATTTGTATTACCGTACCGCAGATATAATTAAATTAAAAAAATTAATAAATATTTCCAATCACTTCATCAATTTGAATTCTTTCTCTTAGTTTATCACGCATATACTTTATTTATTTGATAAGTTTTTGTGATATTTTAAATGCAACACATCTTGTAAATTTTTCTTTGTAACGTGCTTTTTTATTTTCGTGTTGTAAAACTTTTAACATATTTGTGACATTACTTTCTTATAGTAACCCCACTGGAAACTCTCTGACAGGGTTTTATTGAACAAGGGCAAAAGCTATTTAACGTCGTGACTTTGTTTGGCTCTCTTTACTTTGACTAATTTATAGATTTATGATTTTGTTTATTTCACAAAAAAAAATCATCCGGCAAACCACCCCTTCCCACTCAGCTACGGTGTAACTCCTATTTATGTTACGTTTGTAATTTAAAATTGTTGTTACTTTTTCTTGACATGTAACAAAAAGACTAAAAATATCTATAAGAAGCAAAACTCTTTGTGAAAATTCACTTTCTTTAAGAAATTTTTGCATCTAGAATAGTTTCTATACTTTCTTTGAACTTACTGAGGCATAAACATTGTAAAGACCATTCCTTATAAATAGACACCTACGCAGTCTTAGAGTAATACAAATTTTTAAAGCAAACAAATACACTATCTTTTGAAATAAGCTCTTCAAAACCAACCAATTAGTCCTCATTTTTGAAAAATTTGAAAATTTTTTTTTCAAAAATATTGTGTGATCTTCCAGCAGCCACTGCTCTAGAGAAAATTATAGAAATGTCTTCTTTTAATTGGTCGATTTTGAGTTCTAAGGCAACACAAATTGGTCAAATACTTTTACATTCTCTTGTTAAAGAATTAGACAAGAACATAATGTATTTTTATTTCACTTCAACGTAATATTAAATTCCTCATTAACCGAAATCAAAAGCTTAAATTTACACACAACTCGCCACGATATTATACTACCTAGGTACGTCATCGTATATTAAGTGTTAAAATAAAACCACTTCACTAACTATGATAATTTTTGAGGTTGTACTTGGGATACATACTTTCAAACGACACTATACGAGAGATGCCAAAACATAAAGATAATGTGGGCATGGATGATGACAGCTTGCAAAAATATGTAAGAGCAACATACTCTCAATTCAACTAAGACGTTCACCCAAAAGATGAAAACAAAGTTGGTTCTCATCATATCCCGAATATGAAGAGCAGACAAACAGAAGAAATGTCCCAGTCGATAGAATAAGAAAAAAAGTGTTTTCTTAAGGACCATTTTCGTTTAACTAATTTTTCGAGTAAACTAGAATCATCTCTGCTATCTCAGACATTGACTAAAAACATAGTTAGGTAAATATTAACAAAATCTACAACCGTAATTTTTTTTTCAGAAAGTAGAAAAAACATAAACAGAAATACTTTCTACTTCACAAAAGTTTACGTTAACCATGGTTACAATTTGTCTATTAAACTACAAAACAAGCACTTACTTAAACAATTTTATAATTTTCCGTCACTTAGTGATCACTTAAATCATTTTGAGAATGAGTTAAGCGCTACTTTTCTTTTGGACAAACCTTCAGTTCAATGAATAACAGAATGTATGGTATTCAGTTTACTATGGAAACAGAAATGAAAAACAACTGACTTTCTTAGATGTGCTGGTGAGAAAACGAGAAAACAAACTAGGTCACACAGTGTACAGAAAACCTACATACACTAACTAGTATTTGTTACCAGGCAAAAAATATGGTATAATCAAGACCTTAACGGAACAAGCTTAAAAAAATTTTAAACCAATGAATCTTCAGGCGGAACTTAAACACCTTATAATTGCCTTTAAAACTAGCAGGTACACTAGCAAAGAGATCAAAAGATCAAGAGCACCGGTATGCAAAAATCGATTCACAATCGCCCACGCATACCTTCCATATATATCCAACGACTCAGACCACATACGAAGAATTATAAAGAAGCATAACATAAAATTATTTTCAAAGCAACTTAGAAGATTGAACAGACCATCAGTTCCACAGAGGACGAAAGGGACCCTCTCTCAGCACCCGGAGTTTTTAGTATACCTTGTTCTTATGGCAAAGTATACATAGGTACCACTAAAAGATTCATGGAAACCAAGCTTAAAAAACATCGAGCAAACTGTCGTCTGGGACACGCCGAAAAGTCAACGGTAACCAATCGTGCACTTAACAATGAGGATTACAAGAAAGCTCTATAAACATCTACAGAACTTTTATAGAAAGGAAAAACCTTAAAGCTCAACCAGATTTGGAATTCAATCTTCAAGAATACCCAAACGGTACCTTACAATTTGACCGCCGCGATGCAAGCACTGCCCCCTTAGAACTAGTTAAATGCAAGCCTCCAATGGATAATGCTGTAGACAAGAATCTACTTTCATTACAATCTGCAAAAATTATTTTTACTAAAGATTAACCAAATTACTGAGGTTTATTTAAAGTTAAATGGTAGCACCTGACATGATTAACTTCACACTTTTTATATGCAGAAAGAAAAAAAATAATTAAAGATTTAATGATTTTATTTATGACTGAAATAATACATCAATTTCTACCCTCTTTGTAAACGACATTGTACAGAATAATTTTGAAGTTATCTACTTTTTCATTACCTATATTTTAAAATTTTCTATAAAAGATTAAAAATTATTTTATATATTGTTTTAGTTATTGGGGTTACCACAATTTCAAGACATAATCAAAATCAAAACAATTGGTTCAACATACATGGCAGCAAGCGGCCTAAATCCCACACGCCAAGTAAAGGTTGTATCTAAAATTTAATTTATTCTATTTTACAAAAATACAATTTCAGCCGGAGGATCCCATTACCATAAGATGGGCGCATCTAGCGCTATTGGTCGAGTTCGCTCTCGAATTAAAAAAAGCTATACAAAGCATTAACGAACAAAGCTTTAACCATTTTGTGCTAAAATTAGATCAATCACGGTCCTATAACTGCAGGCGTTATAGGTGCACGTAAACCACACTACGATATTTGGGGAAATACAGTAAATGTTGCATCAAGAATGGAAAGTACAGGAAAAGCTGGTTGTATTCAAGTAAGTACTTTATTGCAAATGTTACATCGTAATACTATAGTTACAAAATGATTAGGTAACGGAAGAGACATGCCAAATATTACAGAGCTTTGGATACCAATTTGAACAGCGTGGTTTGGTAGCAGTCAAAGGAAAGGGTCAATTAATGACTTACTATCTGTTAGAAAAGCTGGTAAAATTACACCCCCAACTGCTCAGGTATCACCCATTTTAGGAGTATCAGAAATGGAAACTGTAACTGAAGAAGAAGAATCGTACACAAGTCAAAAGTCGGACGACAAAACAGTAATTGAATGCTCAACCATAGAAGGGTACAAAAGCGATGAAGACGTTTTACCGGTGAAACAGAGTGTAGTACTTCTACGCAACCACTCATAATCAAAGACAGTTGCGATAAAGGAGGCTCAGAAAATGCACTTTTGTTAAACCAAAACGATTTATAAATTCTAAGTAGACGACAATCTAATTCATAATTATATACCAAATAACTAATGTAATACTTACGTAGGTTCATCAATAATTTAAAACATTGTGCAATCGACTGTCAATCATAGTTATAGTTTTGAATGTTAGCATCAAATTAATTGCAGCGTAGAAGAAAAAACTATATTTCTATTTTACTTCATGTAATTAGCATTACACATTTTGTTATGTTTGTAATATTTTCGTAAAAACGATGTTTGTAATAATATTCTTACATTAGTTACAATGAGTTTTTTCATTGGTATAAGCTTTTGGCCTAACGCCGATTGTACTATAAGAGTTAAAGGCATCGTTTCGACTAGGTGTTAACTCAAATGTTCATCAAGCTAATTTGCATGACGGGATCAATCAATTGTAGTACGAAACAAAAACAAAATATTTTGTATGAAAGTCCCAAGGAAAGATCATAATTATTTTCACTCTAGAACTATCTAGAACGTGATAAAACTGTAGATGAATCAAATAAAACTTAAAAAACATCATTCGAAATTGTGTTTTATTTAAGGATATTCCTTCTCACATGTCAGAAGCAGTCTTTATTTATCATCCAATTTTAAAAAATGAAAGTTATTTTCAAGACAATTTTATTCTCTATGTAATGAAACAATGAAACACCCTGCGTAGTTTCTTAGCATCAACATAGTTATCTAATTATTTTTAATTCCCCGTCAGTGTTGCCAACTTATAATTATTTATCTGAACAAAATTCCGTTAACAGGTTTTACTTTAAACCAGTTGGGAATCGCAAGCTTGCATTGCCGGGATGAACAAAAAGAACTGCTTATTTAGCTTAAAAATTTATTAAATTTTTTTTAAATTTTTTTCGGGAGCCGATTTGACCACTTTGCCGATGAGATAGACAAAAAATGATCGAAGCAAAAATGTCTTAGATTTTGATGTTCTATAGGAATCCGAAAATTTTCAAAAATGTCAACAGGAAAAAGCTACGGACATCCAGACAGACAAACTTTGTGAATTCATAAGATGAACTTTTGTTCATCGAAAATCATAGCGACTCTGTTTTATACATTTAATTTTAGCAGCGACGTAGACCGGATAAAGAGCAACATTGTCATAGTAAGAAATTTATTAGATTTTGTGTACTGTAAATTTTGTTAAATTTGTGTTCTAATGGCAAAGGACAATTGTTTATGGAATATGTACAATAAGCTGAGGATAAAAAGTCATTAACTTTTGTATTAATTCCAGGTTACCATTATACATTTTGTGACAAATATCATTCCTCGTTGATGCGATTTTAGATTTATTATTATTATTATTATTATTATTATTATTATTATTATTATTATTATTATTATTATTACATATTTTTTTATTATTACTGTGTTCCACATGCGTTGATTTATGTTTCTTTTAATACATTATGTTAATTTTTACATGGTCAAAAGCCTTTTTAATTTATATTTATTTATGTTTTGCTTGCTGTTTGATAACATTTCGAGAATGTACCTATTTGGATGGAATTCTGGCAAACGAAGGCTAGAGGTTCTTCACCACGTCATCTCCGTTTCATGCTCCAGAATATCGACAAATTTTTTAATGTATGACAACCTAACAATCTTTTGTTATGTCACAGGTTAATTCACGAAAGCAAATTTATCGTGATCGCGCCCTTTCCCCTTCTGATCTACTACCATCTCCCTGTTTATATTACGTTTCTCCACGACATACTAATTAAATCGGGTTTGTTTAATTTAATATCTTATATTTTGACTCTAAAAATTGCTACCCTACATTTATTGGTTAGAATTACGCGGCTGCGCTATGACAGATTGAGACCACACCGATACTATAGAATACTGTAGCGAGATTATTGGGACCCACCTATTATCAACTTTTGCTATTACGTACGAAAATGTGACAAATTTTTGTAACAATAAGTTACGTTTACAATAAATAGTACTTCTTCCATTAGGTTGTTGGACAAATAACTATTTATACAGGGTGTCACAAGCAAGCGTGGGTCTTCAATAACTCATTTGCGGTTGGAGATATCGAAAAATGTTTCAAATAAAAGTTCCACGAATTCAACTTCTCTATACCATAAAATTATTTTCGAATATACAAGGTGTCTCGTTTTTCCTGTACGCAACCTAACTTAATTTTTTAAATGGAATGCCCCATTTATTATTGCTTTATTAGATTTCTAGCTTAATTTAAAGGCCACTTCGTTAACCATACATTATGGCTGAAATGCACCGTTCCTCAGAAAATTAGCGCTAAAGGAAGAAAAATGCCGTTTCGGTACCCTGCGCCATTTTTCATATCTCCGAAACAAAAGAACTTAGAGGAATGCGGTTTTCACAGATCGCTTCTAAAAGAAATGACCTACCATTTGCACTATTTACACAAACATGTTTCTGTTAAATTCATTCAAAGCTACCGCTTCAAAAATAAATTGTTTCAAACCGGCAAAACTTGTTTTTTCAAATAGAACACTATTATTTTTTCAGCCCATCATATGCAGAATTTTATTTCCTTTCGTCTGATATAAGGTTGTTGCTATCAGTTCCTAACAATTTTTGAGAAAATTGCAGTTATATTCTAAATTTTAATTAAATCGGATCATCGCGTGCGCCCTGGTCGGTGATTAGCTGCTTTTCCGCTTTTGTTTTCTACCTTAGGAATGAAAACTATTTTAATTGAAAAACCAGAGTGTTGTATTTTAGTTCAGACGTTTTAAATCACAAAAATAATTTTCAAGATGTCCACACAGAGCAGTGACTTTGCCTCAGGCCAGTTCTTGATGTTTAACTTTTACAAAAGCTGCTCAAAATGTCTGCCATTTTCTTGAATACACATCCTCATTCGACGTTTGAAGTTATTGTCAACGTTGACCAGAATGTCCGGGGTAATTTCTCTGAAAGCGTTAGTTATCCTCTCCCGCATATCTTCGGCAGTGGTAGGTGAAGAGGTGTACACTTTGTTTTAACGAATCCCACAAAAAGAAGTCACATTTTGTGAGATCAGGCGACCTAGCAGGCCAGTTAATTGCCCCTCCTCTTCCTATCCAGCGGTTTGGGAAATTCGCATTTAAGTAGTTCCGAATTTCTTGGGTGCAATGAGATGGGGCACCGTCTTGTTGTAGCCACATACGTCGAAGAAATTCTAAAGGAACATCCTCCAACATTTCTTGGAAACCATTTTGCAGGAACTGCAAATAGGCCCTTCCTGTTAAGTGTCCATCAAAAAGTACGGTCCGAAAACACGATCACCAAAAACACCTCCCCACACATTCAGTGACCATCGGTATTGAGAAACGTCCGGAAGTTAGGAGGATTTGCCGTATCGTAATAATGGAAGTTATGCCTGTTTATAAAACCATTTTTGTGAAAGGTAGACTCGTCAGTAAACAGGACATATTTGAAGAAGTCTTCGTCTTCGGCTATTCTTTCGATGGCCCACTGACAAAATTCCGTTCTTGCTGCAAAATCCCTTGGAAGTAGTTCCTGATGTAGCTGAACGTGGTACGGATGGTACTTATGCTGTTTCAGGACTCTTTGTACAGACATTCTACCAATTTCGGTTTCTCGGGCGATGTCTCTTTGACTGACATTCGGATTTTCCACCACAGACGCCAAAACACGGAACTCATTTTCATCTGTACAGACCGTCTTGGCGTAGTTTCTTTTCCAGACTCCACTGATCCTCTAGTAAGAAACCGCTCCAGAACCCTGCTGAACGATTCCACTCTAGGATGTCGTCTATTTGGATAACGCTGGGCATACACCCTCGATGCCAAGAGGGATTTCTCTCACATTCCCCAAGAATAAGAACCATATCTATCATTTCTTCTTTATTCAACGCCATAGCGGAACAGTTCGGAAAATGAACACAAAGTTACAATAAAACAAACACAACGATACAATGAAACTTTACTGAACACCTTATGAAGTTCACAAATATGACATTGTAGAAAACAAAAGCTAATCACCGACCAAGGCGTACATGATGATCCGATTCAATTAAAATTTAGAATATAACTGCAATTTTCTCAAAAACTGTTAGGAACTGATAGCAACAACCTTATATCAGACGAAAGGAAATAAAATTCTGCATATGATGGGCTGAAAAAATAATAGTGTTCTATTTGAAAAAAACAAGTTTTGCCGGTTTGAAACAATTTATTTTTGAAGCGGTAGCTTTGAATGAATTTAACAGAAACATGTTTGTGTAAATAGTGCAATGGTGTAATTTTCTGAGGAACGGTGCATTTCAGCCATAATGTATGGTTAACGAAGTGGCCTTTAAATTAAGCTAGAAATCTAATAAAGCAATAATAAATGGGGCATTCCATTTAAAAAATTAAGTTAGGTTGCGTACAGGAATAACGAGGACACCCTGTATATTAGAAAATAATTTTATGGTGTAGAGAAGTTGAATTGGTGGAACTTTTATTTGAAATATTTTTTGATATCTCCAACCGCAAATGAGTTATTGAAGACCCACGCTTGCTTGTGACACCCTGTATGTAATGGTTTCTCCTAGTGGATAGAAGCTTTTGGGTGGAGATTCTTGTAAGGATACCTTAATAAAAACCCAAGTAATTCATTATGGCATACGTTTTGACGAGAAAGGTCCCGTCTTTATCAAGGCATCTTTATTATAATCAAATAATTAGTTTAAGCACAGTATGTATAAGTGTAGTGTATAAGAGTTAATAATAATTTAATTTAACAATTTTACAATGTCAAAAACAAAATTTTGATTATATATAAAAATTAGGTTAGATTAAGGTTGATCTTACCCAAACGCCGAATTCAAATCTGCCCCTACAAATATGCAACCAACAATACAAAAAATTAAACAGAGAAGGGTTGATAGTTAATCCACCTAAAATCAGTAATACCCAGTGATACTTATGTCTATTAACCATTACAGTTTTAATTATTATAGAATAATCAAGTTCGGATGAAGAAATACATTTTTACATTTTCTTTCTATTTATGAGTTCAATTCCCTATAATTAGGATAACTTTATAAAATACGCTTTAGTGTAGCAACTTTATATGTCATTAATAAATACGATCATATAATTATTTGTAGTATTTCATATGTTTTTTAAATTTATTAATTTAACTGAATTTGGAACTAGATCAGGAATTGCGTTATTCACCTAGCACTAACACCGCTTCGGCATAAATTTTCAAAAATCAAAGCTTGCGACGCGGCGCGGCGACATCAAAACAAACGGTGTCATACATGTTCAAATAAATATAAATGCAAAGTAATTTTACATTGCATTTCTTTATTAGTCGGTGTTGGTAATTTTCTGGTTTAAAAATCTGTCTTTTCAACACAAATTTGCATTGTCTGTTATACATTTGATGTAATTAATTACAATGTAATTACACGTTCATAAATAGTAATAACTTTTAAATGGTAAATAAGACTCCGATTTGTCGCAATGGGTCAGAAAAATCCAAAGAAACGCTCTATGAGTATCCGAAGAAAGAGTCAGAAAATGATGGGTTTTTGGGATTTTATTATAATTACTACAAATTACTTCATTTTCCATGTATATCAATAAATTCAAAACAAACGTCTCGCGCAGAACTCTTCATCGTTCTGATACTAACTGTTAAATGAATCTAAGATAAGCCAAACGCTACCTGCTACCTACTATTATACGTCGGTACAAAACGAAGTACCGCGCGGACGTTTTTTTTAAAACAAGTTTAAAATTTAGTACTCAAAGAAAAAATAAAAATTGCGTTTTAGAAGAAAAATAGTTCAAACAAAAGTTATACACAATAAAATTTCCAACAACTTTTTTTATAACTTTTTGTATAATTGATATTGGTGGAAATATGGTTAAAACAATTAGTGTCAACTGATAGTTTATCTCAGCAATTACGAACAAAAAATTTTTGTTTGTTTTATTATAACGTACTAACTTTAATTAGTCGGTAAAAGTGAAAAAATAGGTCTTATTTATAAGATGTGGAATAAAAAGCAGGACGGATGTGTACCGTTTGTATCTACCAGCTACTTATTTAAAATGACAGTTACCTCATAATGTATGATTTGATTTTTGTTATAATGTAGATGGCCAAACGGTATATTTAGTAAGATTGTTTTCAGTTTTGAGAATTATTTTCAAAAGAATTTCATGCAGAATTGACGTTTTTAAATAACAGTTATTATTTAATTAAAATTTTTTAATGTAACTTTCTTAAAATTAAATATGGTTAGTAGTGTACTAATCACGGTAATTATCAATCTAAAATTGTTGTAAATTAAATTATAAACATCACGTGGCCTTTATTTAACAATTTCTGCAAGAAAGTTAACTTTTTGATTTTTTATTGCATTTTTAACCATACATACTTATTTGACGTATAGGTAGTATATTTATAAATTCATGTTTGCATTTTAGAAAGAGTAAAATCATCGATGAACTGCGAGATTCATCTTCTACAGTAGAATGTAGATCGATTGTTTTTGACGGAAATGTGTAAGTAGGAACTTAGCTGTTTAAAAAAAGTCAACAGTTGAAAAAGGTTTTTGAAAAATTGTTTGTTATTTACAGCGAATTTTATAATCAATATTTACAGCGAATCATCAGCGAACACAAGTGGGATACCGTCAACATTTGAAGAACTTTTGGATTTCGGAAACGTAATGTAAGTTTAAAATTCGGTTACGAGAAAACTATACTATACTTTTTTGTTCGTTACCAATTCAATTCTATATTATTATTTTCTGTTATTACGTATTTACACGATTAAATAATGCATCCTGGAACTTGTCATATGTACTTATTTTTTGCAGGTCAATTAACGGAGAACAAGGAAATGTCGAAATGGAAGAGATGGAGACGGACAATACAACAAAGACATTATTTGAGGTTTCTAGAAGACGGTTGTTCAATGTGAAACACCTTTTTGAACAACTACAGAACATCAAACACGACATGTTTGATTGTTCTTTTAAGGACTTAGAACTCGTAGGAGAACGCCGTATTGGGTTACATGGTTCATTCAACTTTCTTTGTAAAATGTGTGGCAAAAAGAAGAAATTACATCTGATGAAGATTGTTACAATGGCGTCAATATGTTATCAGTGCGGTTGCAATTGGAATTGGTTATTCGCAAGCCGATGAATTTTTTTCATCTATGGATGTGCCATTCATGTCAAATAAATTTCTCATGCAGTTGCTAACAATATCAACAAATGCGCATGGCAAAAAATTAAAGAAGCAGCAGCAGAAGAAAGAAGAATCGCTATAGAATCAAATGAAATAAATTCTGACGCAATTCCAATAATTGCAGTAATTGCTGACGGTGCGTGGAGCAAACGAAGTTACCGTTCTAACTACAACGCATTTTCTGGAGTAGCATCGATAATTGGAGCTAAAACTAAAAAAATATTATTTATGGGCGTACGTAATAAGTATTGCACGATTTGTGATAACGGTAAAGACGAAACTGAACCACATTCCCACATTTGCTACAAAAACTACAACGGAACATCTACATCAATGGAAGCCGATGTAATAGTAGAAGGTTTTAAAAAATCAATTTCAATGCACAATATAATTTATGGAAAGTTAATCGCTGATGGTGACAGTAGTGTATACAAAAAAATATTAGCTGCTGCACCGTATGGACCTCAATTTCAGATTAAAAAATGAGAAACTATAGAACAAAATTAACATACTTAAAAAATAATACCGCGTATGGCATTGACCAACGAAAAATATTGGGATCGAAACTGGAAAAATTGAGCATTGCTGTTAGTTTAGCTATACTTTTTTGGACTAAGGATGAAAGCATGGTATTTCAACAAAAGCAAATACAATTAAAAAATGACATTCTAAATGGATCTTTACACGTGTTTGGTGATCACAGAGAATGCATTCGAAACCAAAGATCTTTTTGCACTGAAGAAAAAAGGCAAATCTAAAAAAATGCAAGAGAGGAAAATGTCATTGACGTACTTAAAGAAAAAGGTTTCTATTCTGAAATTATTTTGCACAACAACTCAGCGGAATGCTACAACTCTATTGTAGCAAAGTTTATTGGCAGGTGGGTACACAACAAGGTGTGAAGGTGCTGCATTGTCATTCAACAGTAATCGCGGATTCTACCATCAAGAACTACAAAGAAGAATGATGAAGAACGGTCTAGATTTATATATTTAAAAACACTGCACAAAATATCAAATTTGAGAAAAAAACAACGTCTCCGAAAATATAAACCATTAAAAAAACCTTTAGGACCAGATTAGACTATGGCTTGTGTATAGATAAAGTGCCAGACATGAGTGAGGATCAATTTAACAAAATAAAAAAAACATTTTTAATAAATTTATCAAAAATTTGAAAGTACACGGAAAACCAATGTTTGTCGGATTTGTGGTTTCGAGAAAAAAATGAGACTGACAGCTTCAAATTTTGGAAAAACATGCGAAAAACAATTTCTTCCAAAAAACTTGTGGAATATTTACTATACAGCACATTTGAAGGAAATGCAGCAACCTACTATGGTCAGAACAAACAAGAACTAGTAGTAAAAGTTATTTGAAGAACAAATAGGTACAAAAACAAAAAATGCGGTTTAATAATTTCTGAAGAATGTTAATTCTTGGGAGCCAGTCCTGATAGGATATTAGAAGATAATTCGGCAATTTTAGAAATAAAATGTCCATACTCAGCCAGAAATTTGTCGCCAGAAGAAGCAGTAAAACAAAAAAAAATTACATGTTGTTCGATAATAGACGGAAGAATTCAATTAAAACTAAAGCACGCCTACATGTATCAAATTCAAGGACAAATGCTAATCACAAATATAAACAAGGCATATTTTTAATATACACCGCAAAAATTAAGAAAATAATATGATATTAATTAAAAAATGCCATTATTCATTAGCTCAATTATTAATGATTTATATTTAATAAACTATTTTATATTTGCGTGTCAATTTTCTTAACTGAAAGTGTTTCAAACATGAAGATTTCGCACATTTTACGTTTATCCTTATATTTAAAGAAATATTTGTTTTTAATTAACTTTCATATTAAGCGCCCTTTAACATAGTGTTATTAATGTTGGTTAAAAAAAATTAGATAATTTTATTTACATTTTGATACAAAAAGTGAAAAATTGTTTGAGCTCAGCGATTTTCTTTAATTTTATGCCGAAAAAAATTTGAATGTCAACAAAACACATATGGCGGCGGCCTGAAAAAATAAAAATACGCGTAATTTGGTGTATGATAACATAGATAAAAAAATTTTAAAGTACAAAATATACAAAATAAAGTATTTTGGTTGGAAAGATCAGCCTTAAGATTAAAATTAAGAATTCTAAGGTGCTTACCTGAAGAATTTGGTTTTCAAAAAGTTTTTTCAACAAATTATTGTTGGTCTTGAAAGTGACAAAATTGGTAACATTAAAAATATGTCAATTAATAAAATTAGATAAATTATTAATTTATTGTCCAAATAACTCACTTTTAATTATTTGAATAACACGTTATTTTTGTAATAGTACGTACCCAAAAGCATTAGTATAAATTTTTAAAAAAATTTCTTTTATAGTGAGTGTTATTGCAGATAAAAATTTCTAATACGTCACTAGTTATAAACAAGCGAAAGTTCAACAGTGCAAGACAACAAGAATTCTTTTTGTTGGATAGGTGTTAGTTAGGTTAATATTATTAAAATTCTTTTTGAACATTATGTTTTTATTTAATTGAAAGTGTTAAAACAGTTAGAATTTGATTTATTAGCATTGATTATAATTTATCAATTTCAATAGTAGTAATTAAATAATTGTAACTATTACTTAGTTAGTATCTGTATTAAAATTAATGTTATTTTGATGTTCATTGATGAAAATCATCTCAGAAATGAGACGTTTTTTGAAGTTCGGTTCGATATCTAAAATTAGGGGAAATCAAATTTAATTGAATGGCCTTCTTTAATTCAATGTGTTGATGAACTTGTGTTAACGTTACCCTTATTACAATCATACTGATGATTTTGATTCTATTTTTAAGTTTTTGTTTTGTCTGACCGACATATACTTTGGGACAGGTGTTACATAGTAGTTAATACGTAATTCTGGACTTATCTAAGTCAATGGCCTTGTTTTTAAGTTTACAATAAATGTGTTTATGAATAGTGTTGTTGTAAAAAACAATTTTAAAATTATCGTTTTTTTATAAGTTAACTAGTTTATTTGATAGGTCAGGAATATTGATCAGTTTTCTTATATTGTTACGGTGGAATCAACATTATTATCTAGAAGAGAATTTTGTTGATTAGTCTTTAGTGTAAGTTGGTTTAATTTTTTAGGGTTATTATTGTTAGTTAAGATAGTTAAGAGTAAGTCTTTGTTTTGTTTATGGAAAATAGAACTACTTAATTTTATTATTTTTGGTAGATGTTGTTAATGGTATTAATTAAATTACTTGATTTCATAAAAGTTATTACATACACAAGTATTGCTTCAAAATTTTATGGATTAATAAAAATCCATTAAACCATATTTATTCACTTTTAACATAAACAATTTATATCAACTGATTAACAAAATTAGTAATATTGAGATACCTACAGATTACACATTGATTTCATTTGACGTAACATTTCTCGTTACGAACATTACAAAAGAATTGGTTTTCTAATTAATTAATAAATATTGCCTCAACTTAATAGCTTCACTACCTTAGATCAAAATGAACTCAACACTATTATACAGTTTATATTTGATTCAAGCTATTTCATATAGAATGGTTTTTATTATAAACAGATATTTGGTACTGCAATGGGTAACCCTGCTTCCCCTATTCTTGTTAATTAATGCATGAATTATTAACCTTCGTAAATGAACATCTCGACTATATCCCACTTTTTATGTATGTTTTTGTGAATGACATTATATGTATACCTAATTCAAAATTAGACATTTTAATAAATACGATAATAATTAAAATTCACTTTCAAGATAGAAAAAATAATCAAATTCTTAGATGTAATACTAACAAATAATAAAGAAAACAACACCTTACTTACAAATTGGTACATTAAATCTATCGCATTCCAGAGAATAGTAAACTACTACTCTAAACACCCATATTACCAAAAAATTAACACCATTAATAACATGTACCAAAAAATAATAAAATTAAGTAGTTTTATTTTCCATAAACAAAACAAAAACTATCAAACTAGCTTAACTAACAGTAAACGGAAAATATGTCGACGCGAATACCGAATGTATCGGCTAAGTTTTTAGAAATTTAAATTAGTTATAGTATTTTATAAATTTTAAGTAAAAGATCGGAATATCCCAATTAGAAACAGGTAATTAAAATAGTAAGAAATTAAACAAACACAAGATAGCTGAGTGAATTGCAAATAAACAATTATTAAAAGTGCTAGTAAAGCAAGTGACCGAAGAATTTATCGGGCGACCCGGACTGATAAGCACCGATAATCGTAAAGTAAATAACCTTTAGGAAAATCTATGTTTGTGTGTGGATTTTGAGTATTAACATTAAAGTACAAACATTATTACAAAAATTAGTTTAAGGAGTGAAGAAATTAAGAAGTAACAAAAACAAAATAATACATTTACTTAATAAACACGATATGTACAGTACGGCTACAGCAACTAATGGTAGACGCTAACCAAATAAAAATAAAACAATTAACTTTAATTAAAGAAATGGAAGAAATAAAAAAGAAAAACAAAAATTTAAGGAAAGAAAATATGGTCTTTAAAAGCAATATTATGGAGATAAGAAGAGAGTTACAAGAAACAACTGAAAGACTTGAACACTTGAAAAGAGAAAGAAAAGAAACAACATAGTAATACACGGACTACTTATAGAAATAATACACAAGTAATAAAACAAAAAACGGAAAAATTTTTAAAAGAAAAATTAGAAATCGACACCCAAATAAAAAATTCTTATAAAGTAAGGCTAAAAATTTGCATAATTGAGCTAGAAAATACCGAACAATAAGTAGAGATAATGAAAAAAAGAGAAATTAACAAATTTAGGTAATGGAAAAATATATACATTATTAATGATCTAACTAAACAAGAAAGAGACATAGACGCACTAATCAAGAAGAAAGTAAGAGATAAAAGTAGAAAAGAAAAAGGTTAAAATTGGATATCAATAGTTGTTTATAAAGGAAAACAATGAAAACGGAGCAGAATAAAAAAGGAGCTAGAATAAAACAAGACAAAAGAGATGTTAGCAAGTGAAATTCCAAAAAACTAAGCATTAATAGAGAAAGGGAATGTAATAAGATGGACATGGCAAAGACAAAGGATATGAATTTACTACAAATAAGACTAAAAGGAAAATATAGATACGAAGCTAGAAAACATACAGGGTGTCCCACCGGGAACGCCATCGATAGATTATAGAAAAACTGTACATGGAAAAAATTTGAAAATTTGGTAGTATACTAACATGGACGGGGGCAGTTCCGTTAAAATATTTTCAAGATGGTGACACTTCCGGTTATACCGGAAGTATGTGTCAAGTTGCTTAGTTTAAATAGAACATCCTATATATTATTCTATTTTTGGATTTTGCACAAAGTTGTAGACACATTTTGTGTATAATATCTTATACCTAAGTCTAACTGTTTTCGACTTATTTTAAATTTTATGTCAAAAATGACATTTTCAGGCCTAAACAAAATTATAAAATTTTCTATACTAATGCCTTTATTATTTAATTAGAATAGGTTTTCTTGTAGCAGGGGACCTATTTTAGTGGGTTATGTCAATATTTTGATACTATATTAATACAGGGCGATCAAAAAAAAAGGATTAAAATTAAATTCAAAAACACGTCAAAAGTCATTTTTTTTAAATGCAAGTACCATGTTTTTATAATTTTATCTTATTTAGCATCAAAAATAAGGTTAACTTTGTCAAGGTTGTCTATTCAAAAATTTATGGTTTTCGAAATATTGGCAATTTAACATGTTTTTGTTGCACAAATGCTATTGATTTCTTTTATTATGAATGATTATTCCTAGTTGGCCATGATGGCGTTAGAAAACAATCATCTGTCAAGGATATGTCAAACTGTGTATCAAACTAAGAAATGCCAACAGTTGACTGTAGCAACTGTGAGTGTTAAAGTGCATATCGTTATCAAAGCGATAACTTATTACGCTTGAAACACACGTGTGTCGATAAAGCCAAGTAATTACTTGTACAGTATTACACACGCAACGAAAGAACACCTGGCTTTATCGACACGTGTGTTTCAAGCTTTAAAGTTATCGCTTTGGTAACGATATGCACTTTACACTCACAGTCGGTACAGTTAACTGTAACACATGTTGTTAATATAACTTTATCACATTGTCCATAAATAATAAATAAATTTAAGTAATCTTCGTTTGTATAATTTAAGCGTCCCGGCATGATTATTATTGAAAATTTTAACAGTTTGACATATCCTTGACAGATGATTGTTTTCTAACGCCATCATGGCCAACTAAGAATAATCATTCATATTAAAAGAAATACAATAGCATTTGTGCAACAAAAAAAGTTAAATTGCTAATATTTCGAAAACCATAAATTTTTGGATAGACAACCTTGTACAAAGTCAACCTTATTTTTGATGCTAAATAAAATAAAACTATAAAAACATAGTGCTTGTATTTAAAAAAAATGACTTTTGACGTGTTTTTGAATTTAATTTTAATTTTTTTTTATCGCCCTGTATTAATTTATTATCAAAATATTGACATAGTCCACTAAAATAGGTCTTCTGCTACAAGGAAACCTATTTCAATTAAATAATAAAGGCATTAGTGTAGGAAAATTTTATAATTTTGTTTAGGCCTGAAAACGTCATTTTTGACATAAAATTCCAAAACAGTTAGACTTAGGTATAGGACATTATACACAAAATGTGTCTAGAATTTTGGGCAAAATTCAAAAATAGAATAATATATGGGGTGTTCTATTTAAAGTAAGCAAGTTGACACATACTTCCGGTATAACCGGAAGTGTCGCCAACTTGAAAATATTTTAGCGGAACTGCCCCCGTCGATGTTAGTATACTACCAAATTTTCAAATTATTCCCATGTACAGTTTTTTTATAATCTATCGATGGCGTTCCCGGTGGGACACCCTGTATAGAAATGGAAAAACATAAAAAATACTTAAAAATAGGTACATGGAATACTAGAAGCTCAACAGGAAAAGAAAAAGAATTAGAAAAACAATTCGAGAAAGCTGGTCTAGATGTACTAGGTTTAACAGAGACAAAAAAGAAAAGAAGAGGTGAAATCAAATTAGAAGAAGGGCATGTATTACTATATATTTCCAAACTAATAATAACGATAGAATTGGAAATAGAAAAACATATAAGAATAACTTTTGTATTGGTCTATGGATCAGATAAAAATGAGATTGTACAAAAAAAAGAAGAATTTTGGAAACAACTAGAAGAAACACTTAAAGAATTAAAAAAAAGACTATAATAATGGGGGATTTAAATGAAAGAGTTGGAAGAAAAAATTTAGAAACTGGAGAAGTAATAGGAAGCTACTGCAAGGACACCAGAAATAATAATGGGTTACGACTTATAGAATTTTGTATTCAGAATCATTTTATAATAACAAACACCTTCTATAAACACAAAGACACTCATAAATATACGAAAGAAGTAGTAAGTAGGAAATAATAGTTATGTATGTATCAAAGGCATAATTAATATGTTTATATTCGAGGGCAATAGTTTACAAATCCAAAGGCCTCTGGCCAAGGTTTTGTAATTTGCCCAGATTTATAAACACTGATTATGCCCGCGGTTTATATAACGTTTTATTTTCCACTTGAAATATAAAATTTATTGATAAAATACTTGCAAACATTTCATCTGAATGAAACGCGACTGCTTTGTCTGTGTACTTTGTTTTGTATTTATGATAATTTGTTTGTTTATTTTAAAATAAAATTATAAAACCTTGCGTGAGATGGACAGCAAAATTTCGGAAAAAGTGTACGAAAGAGCGTTAAAGTTGATAGGGAGTTGCTTCCTAAAAGTCACGGCCACTGTACGAGAAAGAGCTCAGAAATTTGAAGACTGGAAAAAGAAAAATTTTGTCACAACTGTCAGTGAAACAATTTGATTGGGTTATTTCCAGAACTTGGTAGGTATTTTTAGTTGATTTTTATTAATCGTATTAATGGTATATATTTTTAGTCAGAATTATTTACTCCAAATTCCTTGTGGTCTAAATACTCCATGTTGAAGGCCACATTATTAGTATACAACAAACTAGACATAGAAACGTTCAACCGGCTGGAGGCATTCCTGCAGCAAACTTCAAAAGGATACATTCCAAGAAAATCTAAAATTTTAACACGCGAAGACGTCTTAAAATTTTTCAAGGATGCTTCAAACGACATGTACCTTTTGGAAAAAGTATGTAAACACGGCACAAATTTTACATTTAACTGAATGATGTTGATGATTATGTTATAGGTTGTTTTGGTGATGGGCGTGTTTGGTGGATTGCAAAGGGACGAGTTGGTAAGGTTAACTATAGACGATATAAACGACCGAGGAGCCGTTGTAGTGATAAAAATTCAATACACAAAGACTGGCGGTTCAAAAAGTATTAATATTGTCGAGAAAAATGAAATGAGTGCCTTGCAAATATATAGGAAATATGCAGCATTGCGTCCAAAAGGACTAAAGGAGCGGCGTTTTTTCTTGTGCTACCGGAATGGGAGATGTACGGCCCAAACAATTGGCAAAAACACGTTCGGAAGTATACTTTCAAAAACGGTAAAGTATCTGGGTTATGCAGATGCGAGAGAGTACACAGAACATTGCCTGCGCCGTACATCGGCGTTGAAATTAAAGAGACATGGTAAATGGAAATGTGATGCAGTGACATCTGGGTACATAGAAGACAGTATCGCGTCCAAGAACAAAATTGCCAGGATGATTGCCGAAGCCAAGGTAACTGAAGGCGAAACCTTCAACATTGTTGTGAAAATGTCTACGTTCACTAAACCTAAGAACTCTTTGCTTGAAGGCAATATCCAATTTAATGGATCATTTTCTAATTGTATTTTTAATTTTAACGATCAAAAATGAGCTTACTTATAAGCATTAAAAAACTTCTAAATTGCTGTGTTTTTATTTTTGTCAGCATTAGTAGGGATTAGCGAACGTAATCATTATGCCCTCCTATTATGGCCCTAGGGCGTAATAAATAGGTTTATACAGCACGTATCACAGACGAAAACAATAATATACAAATGGAAAATAAAAATCTATTATAGATTATATAATAATAAATAGACAATATAGAAATAAAATAAATGATACAAAAGTGAAAAAGGGGCCGGAAATATAATTAGATCACTATCTAGTAATGCCAAAGATGACGGTACCAGCAGAAAGATACGAGACAACCAAGAATAATAGAGATAGTGGAAATATTTGTAAGGAATGATGACATAACATTGGAAGTAGCGTGAGAGTGTATTAAAAGGCATTACTAACAACGGCAAAAGAAGTATGTGGAAGTACAAAAATTAACAAAGATAAAAGACAAACCAGTTAGTGGAGTGAAGACATAAGAAAAGATATACAAAAAAAGAAACAATTATGGAGAGAATATTATGGAAATAGAACACAAGTAAAATATGGCATGTATAAAAAACAGAGAACTAAAGTAAAAAAAAAGTGAAACAAGCGAAAATAAAAGACTGGGAGGAGTTCGGTAAAAAATGGAAAAACACAGCTTAGGAAACTAAAAGTTATTTTACTTAGAACACTATTTTACTTAGAACACTACAGAATGGGAAAAATACAAAAAACAAAATATATCTAATCTAAAGATGGAAGAACACTAGGAAACGAAGATGGAGAAAGTATTTTTCAGAAATATTAACAGTAGAAGAAACTCATAACATAATAACAGACGACAAGCGAGAAATGAATTTAAAAAACAACTTAGAAAAAACAGCACAAAACCATGAAATAGAAGAAGAAAAAGTCAGGGTAGCAGTGAAAAAGCTAAAAGAGGTAAAGCAGCAGGACTTGATGCAATAACGGCAGAAATGGTTACAAACCTAGATGAAACGGGTATATAAGTGCTAACAAAAGCATTTAATAGAGTCCGGCAGAAAGAGAAGATACCAAAAGATTGAGAACTAAGAATAATAGTTCCAATATTAAAAAAAGGAAACAAACAAGAGTGCACAAATTACAAAAAAATCACGATTTTATCAATAATAACAAAGGTATATAAACTCATCCTAGAATCAAGGCCGAGGAAAGTAGTAGAAAAACAACTAAAGGACTCACAGTCTGGATTCAAAAAGGGTAGAGGAGTCCAAGATCACATATTCGCATTAAAGCAGATAAAAGAAAAACTGTCTACAGAAGAAATATTTGTAGCCTTCATAGACCTGGAAAAGGTCTTTGATAGTGTAAGAAGAGTAGTTTGGAGAACTTTAAAAAAATAAGAATAAATGACAAATTAATAAAATGCATTAAAAGTTTATACGAAAACACAATGTAAGAACAGGAAACCGCCACTCAAAAGAGTTTGTAATGAAGAAAGGTCTTAGACAAGAAGGAGTTCTCGGTCCCGTACTATTTAACATAACAATTGACATTGTCCTAAAGGAGATAAGAAATAAGTTAAAGAAATTACACGTAGGATACTGGAATATGGAAGTAGTAGAAATAACCGAAAGTGTATTTGCGGACAATTTAATTATTTACGGAAAGAATAAGAAAGAGCTACAGTACAATTTACAGACATGTCACAAGGCGCTGCGTAATAAAAATTAAAAAATAAATACCTACAGAAAAAACAAAGGTGATGGTGATAGGAAAAAGAATTAAAATATAGAAATAAAACTAAATGATATAGTAATAGAACAAGTGCAAACATTCAAATATTTAGGAGTAAAAATACAAAAAAATGGAGAAATAGAGGCGGAATTAAATAATAGACTGGAAAGTACAACTAAACTCTACTACGCATTAAACAACTCATTTTATTTATTTATTTATTTGTATAGTACATTATACAATTATTGTATTGTAATGTAAGTGTTATGTATGGTGCCCCAGAAGATCAGTATAAACCTGTATAGTGTGGTGACGAAACCGTGTGCAATAGTGAATTGGTTCGTCTTGGCAAAAGACGAGATAAAACTAAACAATATAGCAATAGAACAAGTACAAACAATCAAACATTTAAGAGTAAAAATACAAAAAATGGAAAAATAGAGGGGAATTAAATAATAGACTGGAAAGTACAGCTAAACTCTACTACAGAATTAAACAACTCATTTTATTTATTTATTTGTATTATTGGCAAAACATTTGCTTCAAGGTTTAGAAAAACCACTAAAACCTAAACATGTCAACCTTTATCTACTCTAGTATTTACATGTAATAATATTAAGTGTGTAAACATTATAGAAGGTAGATAAAAACATAAAATATAACAGCACAGTCATTGCATGACGACATATAATGGACCGGTCCAAGCGCCAGTCACGACAATGACGAAAAAAAATAGAAATAGCAAAACAAAATAATGGAAAAACAGATAATCAAAACAAGATTACAAAATATTGCTAAACTTCAGATGTCCTTTAGATTGGTAAGCAATAATATTGCTTCATCCGTTAAATTATAAATATCTGAAACCCTCCTTTAAACTTCGTTAATTGACAATCTTCTACAACGTGTGTAACGGTCTTTGGTTTATTTCCACAGTCACAATTTGGATTAGAAATCGCACCCCATTTAAACAACGTAGAGTTGCATTTTAAATTACCTGTTCTTACGTAATTTACGTTTGACCAAATTTTTCCTTTTTGATCAAAGCCTGGGATTTCTATTGTTGGATGATCAATAAGATGTTTATTGAAAACATCAACTCTAGACCATAATTTTTCACTCTTCAACTTTAAAAAAGCCGTACTTAAGTAGTTTTGCAACCATATAGAACTTCGAGATTTATATGGTTGCAAGACTACTAAGTACAGCTTTCTGAAGTTAAAAGTGAAAAAAAACTCATTCATTAGGAAAAAAATATATAAAAAAACGAAGATTTCTGTGTTCAAATCCATTTTCAAACTCATATTGAAATATGGTAATGAGAGCTGGGTATTAACAAAACGAAGCCGTAGTAAAATTCAAGCTATAGAAATAAAATTTCTAAAAGCCATACTAAGAGTTACCAGAAGAGATCACATCAGAAATAAAACAATAAGAAAAAATTAAAAGTAGAATCGATCATGAAAGACATAAACCGACCACAGTTGAGATGGTTTGGGCATGTAGTGCGAATGGGACAAAAGAGAACAACAAAAAGAATATGAGAAGCAAGAACACAACTGAAAAGAAGAAGAGGATAACCAAGAAAAACATGAAACAACAAAATAGAGGAAAACCTAAGAGAAATAAGCCTGACATGGAACAAAGGTAAGAGAGAAGCAAAGAATAAAAAGAGTGAGCTACGAGGATCCATAAAAATGATTAATGTAAAATGACCTAACTTTAACACATGTATTGTACTTTAAAAGTGTAAAATACCTAAATGTATTGTAAATACCTTAACACCTTAAGGGTAGAATAAGGTTCTGATTATATATAGCTAACAATAATTACCCTAAAAAATTAAGCTAACTTATACCTACTATAGACTAATCAACAAAATTCTCATCTAGATAATAATATTGATTCCACCATTTTAACCAAACAATATAAAAAACTGATAAATATTCTTGACCTAACACATAAACTAGTTAACTTATTAAAAAACGATCATTATAAAATTGCTGTCTACAACAACAACATTATTTATAAACACATTTATTCTAAACTTAAAGGCAAGACCGCAGATTTAGATAAATCCGGAATTATCTATAAGCTATTATACTGTCTCAAAGTATATATCGGCCAGGCAAAACAAAAACTTGCCTTAAAGAAAACCATTTAATTAAATTTGATATCCACATAATTTTAAATATCGAACCGAACTTCAAAAACGTCTCATTTTATTATTTTCATCAATGCACACAAACATAACATAAATTTTAATACAGATACTAATAACTTAAGTAATATTTACAATTATTTAAGTTCTACTATTAAAATTAATAAATAATAATTCAAAGCTAACAAATCAAATTCTAACTGTTTAACCACTTTCAATTAAATGAAATCATAATTAATGTTCAAAAAGAATTTTAATAATCTTAATCTAACTACCACATTTCCAACAAAAAGAATTCTTGTTAACTTTTGCTTGTTTATAACTAGTGACGTAGGGTAAAGTAGGGTGAGATGGCCACCATTTTGCATAGTAGGCGCCAGTAAATTTTTTGTAAGGGTTAGGATTATGACATATTTTTTTGTAATAGCTTAACTATCATCCCACCAGGTTGATAAATAAATAGGGGTAAAATACTTTTAGAACAAATGTTTTATTATTTATAAAAATAAGTTGCATGTGGCCATCTATCCCAGTTCAGTGGGGTTTGTTGGCCAATGAAATAAGGGAAAAACGGCCACAAAATAAAAATGAAAATAAAATAAAAAAAACCTAATATAACAATTTCTTATATAGACAAACTGAAAAATTCTTCCTAACATTAGTTTTTCTTCTTTTTAAACGCGGTTTTGCCACAATTTTGACAAGTGTTTGAAAAAGCAGAGCAATTTTCATGAAACCACATCTGGCATATTACACATTGCAACCAATCGTCTTTTGTTCGGGTGCTGTTGTAGCTTTCGCCACATCCTGTACATTCGGTTTCATCGACCTCGGAAATGGTATCACTTTCCTCTTCATATTGAACGTCTAAATTCTCCTCCTCCTCATCAGAACTTGGCGAAGGTGAGCGTTTTTTTCGTGCAATTGTTTTTACTAACATTTTCTTTTCTGAAGCGTTCTTCTTTGCTTGTTTGGTTCTCTTTGCTGTTCTATCTTTTACGGTCGCAATGTGTTCAGGAGAAGTTAATAGGGTAGCAACGGACTTTGCTCGTTTTTTGCAGAAATGACTAGTTTGGGTGTAGGATTAATCTGCTCTAGCAGTTTTCCAGGTGTCAAATCTGGAACAGATGTTCCTTCTCTTGGAGGTGTAGTACATCGAGGTCCTGTTTGTGCATGGCTACAGGATGGCACTGCATCATCGATCACATTGATCGGGCGTCTCACTTCTTGTATTACTTCGGCGTTGTCAACTTGAGATGTCGAATGTTGAATGTTCGTTGCTTGTGTGGGTGTACCCTGGCTTTCTCTTGTTTCATTGTTTACTATTCGATCAGAAACAGTGTAAGCATGATCAGGTACGGAATCAGGGTTCCAGGAAATATTCCGGTGGCTCTGAAGCCGGACATTGCATTTCCAGCAGTTGCTGACTTTTCCCAGCTTTTGGTTAGAAGTTCACCAAATTGGAGTCGCCCTAGTTTTCTTCCAGGGTGACTCTGCATCCATTCTCTGCAAGCTTGATAGTAGAAGGTTTTAAAGACTTAAAAAAGCCCTATCGAGAGGTTGCAAATAATGAGTGGTATGCGGAGGTAGGCACAACAGAACGACATTGTTAGCTTCAGCTGTTTCTAGAAGTTCAACAGAGGAACAATGAGATGCATGTCCGTCAAGGATTAGTAGGATCTTCCCTTCCCCTTTACGTGTCAAGAAGTGGTTCTTGAACCAACTTAAAAAATTGTTGCAGTAACATACGCTGATTTTGAGACATCACAATATGTGAACCAGGCGGCATGGAATCAGTCCACTCGGTCTTTAAATTCTTGCCCTTAAATATGCAGACCGGCGGAAGAAAAAACCCTCGGCATTACAGCAAGCGATGCACGAGATTGTCTCACCCTTTTCACCTGATGTCACTGTAACAACATCTTTTGCTCCTTTTCGGCTATAACATGCCCAGGTCGATTATTTAATTGAAGGCCTGTTTCATCGACATTATAGATGCTCCCAGGTTTGTCAAAAAGCTCATTGCTTTCCAGAATATCTTGCAGAAGTGTAAAATAGTTTCCCACATCTACACGGTTCATGCCTTCACCTCGTCCTAGAGATACACCCTCAGCTTTCCGAATAGTCAAGTCGGGGTGTCTTCTGAGGAAAGACCTAAACCAATCGGAACCGGCAATTCCTTTGTCTCTATTAAACTTATGATTAAGTCGTAGACTTTCAGCGAAATTATAGGCAAGCTTTCGAACATCTGATACCGTCATAGGAAAACCGCATTTTTGTGCCTTTTTAATGTGTAGCACTAATTTATTTTCATTTGCTTTCCCCAACATGCTGTCAGGTCCCATTTTACCAGTCGTGGAAACATCGTTCTTCACTTTCCTTTCAAGGGTCTTCCTAGGAATGCCATAAGTTTTCGAGGCTCCGTTTACAGAAGAACCGTTTTTGACAGCTTCAAATGCTAGCCTTAGATTTTCTTGAGTATAGTTTCCACGATTTGAGTTCTTTCTGTTGTACTTCGTTGGCATTTTTCCGCAGTAAACTCGAAAGGACGCCAAACTGTAAATAAATAGACGCAAAACATAAATGGCCATCTATCCCTACAACTTGTTGGCCATCTTTCCCAATTGCTTGGGAGAGATGGCCAACGTGAAAAACAAAATCAACTACATGCTTTTAACGGTTTTTAGAGGTTAGAATTATAGAATGAACTTCGTACTTACCTAATATATTAAAAACACCGGTAAATTTATTTCCGCAAATTCACAATAGAAGGTAGTACGAAACTTATATATAATTTTACCAGGAAGCGTATTTTCCGAGTGCTTTAATGTCACCTTGACAAGACGAAAACACACTGGCCGTGCTCACACATAAACGTTTGTTGCCCGGTAGGGCACACAGCGCCATCGAACAACGTTTCATCGAGTTTAAGTTGTTGGTCATCTCTCCCGGATGGCCATCTCACCCGACTTTACCCTATTAGAAATTTTTATCTGCAATAACACTCATTGTAAAGAAAAATTTTTCAAAAAATTTATATTAATGCATTTGGGTACGTACTATTACTAAAGTAACGTCTTATTAAAAAAATTGCTAGTGAGTTATTTGAACAATAAGTTAATAATTTATCTAATTTTATTAATTGAAATATTTTTAATGTTACCAATTTTGTCACCTTTAAGACCAACAATAATTTGTAGAAAAAATTTTTTTGAAAACCAAATTTTTAGGTAAACACCTTAGAATTCTTAATTTTAATCTTAATCTAATCTAGTTTTATATACAGAGACCGGCAAAGAGTTTGCATCAAATGGGAAAAATTTTTGTAATTGAAATATCCGTAAATTTTTTGAGGCAAATGAATTCAACATATCGAATGACAAAAAAAGCACTTTGACAAATTTCATGTGATTACTGTCATAGCGAAAAATTTTAAAAATGTTTCTTGTATATGTAAAAAAGTGATGTTAGATCCCAAGATATTGAAAAATGCCTAAGAAAAAAGTTGTTTAAAATTAGATTATACGTTTATGTGCAAATTTAAAAAAAAAATTACGATTATTCAAAAATATCAGTTTTCCGGCATTTTTTCCGGAAATATTAAGAAATATTTTCATAAAACACAATAAAACCAACAAATAAACTTCACAATCCAGTAATTTTTATTTATTAGTCTACCAATGGACGGTAAAGAACAAAAAACATTGTTTTTTTAGGACCTGGCCTACAGAAAACAAAATGTTGAAATTACAAATTTAGAATTAATTTACAATAATTCTAAAATGATCAATTCTTCCATTCTAAACCCAATTTAAACAATTTTTTACAATATTGTCTGGATAATAAGCTCAAAAACATACAAAAAATTTCCTGAAAAAATGCCGAAAAACTCATATTTTTAAAACGTAGTTTTTTTTTTAATTTGCGATTAGACGTATAATCTAATTTTGAACAATTTTTTTCTTAGGCATTTTTCAATATCTTGACATCTAACCTCACTTTTTACAAGTTTAAAAAACATTTTTTAAATTTGCCGCCATGACAGTGATCACATAACATTTGTCAAAGTGCTTTTGATATACTAAATTTATTCGCCAAAAGAAATTTTTGGATATCTCAATTAAAAAAATTTTTTCCATTTTGCAAACTCTTTGCCGGTCACTGTATAAAAAAAATAATTTTGTTTTTGATATTGTGAAATTGTTAAATTATATTATTATTAACTTTTATACACTACACTTATACATACTGTACTTAAAATAATTATTTGATTCTAATAAAAATGCCTTGATACAATTGTCGAAACGTAGGCCTTAACGAATTACTTAGGTTTTCATTACGTCATTCTCACAAGAATCTCCACACCAAGGCTCCTATCTACTAGAAAAAACCACCACATATAATATTTACGAACAATACCTTAATCAAATTAACTACCTTTAATTACGTTTTACTTATTAGCGACTTAGAGTTCTTTGTACACGTAACAATATACAGCAAAGATAAGTCAATGCGTGTACAAGCATTTCATCTCAAACGTCTTTCTATCAGCGAATCAATAGGTGCTTCAATAATAATCGAAAACATTGGTTGTAGTCATTTCTTTAATTTTGTTACTTTTTATAATTTTTTACTGTATTCCGTTATTTTCTTGTAAAAACAAGTAATTAATAAAAAAATCTTAATTTATCCAAACCTCAAAATGACACTTCAAATTCAATAATTTTTTAAGTAAAAGTTTGTTTATAGAAAGTTTTTCAGAAAAACAATTATAAGTTGGCAACACTGACACAAAATCAATGATGGCTATGAAAAAAACTGAAAAGCTATGCCAAAACACTTTGAAAGGTAACCCAGTTCTTTGCTATTTTGTAAAAATTAGACGCCCTATTTTGTTAAAAATAATTTTACAAATTAGATTTTTTTAAACTAATTATTTTTAGTATAAATTTTGTTTATTTCTTTCCTGTATGTAGGACCCTGTATAGAGCGTTTATGGTGAAAGGAAAAAATTCGCTTAAAATTCAAGTCGCGTACTATTTTTAACTGCCCAAATTTTGTACTAAAACTTTATAGTATACATGGTGTTTCAGATACAAATGCCGAAATGAGATTACTTTTTATTGAATAGAACACCCCGTATATTTTCGCATATTTAAATTACTTGAAAATTTTTAGTTTTTTTTTGTGTATGATATTCTATACCTACATAATAATAATCGACACTATAACTAGGATAGGGTAAAATTGCTTTGTTATTATTGAATTTTAATTTATAGAATTGTAATTTTATGTATGATTAGGTATCATTTTAAAAATATTTGAAAACATTTTAGGTCGTTTTAAAAATATTGAACTCTTATTATCACTCTTTTTGTGATGGTGACTTGGTTTCAACCAGCGCTAACATGTCATTCAATCAATTCTTCGAATTTACCATGTTAATTGAAGACGAAAACGGGTTCTGTACAAAATACACTTTTGCGACTCTGCTCACTCCCGCAAAAATTAATGTCATTACCAACCCTGACCTAATCATGTGCCCAGAATGCTGCCTGATTTTAGGTAAACCACAATATTTTTTAATAGCATGCGAGGTTTTAGAATCTACATAATTAAACGTCGTCCAGATTGTCAGCCCTTATTACATGCTGTTAAGCCACCAATGATTTTAAACCGGAAACATTCTCGGTTGAACTTCAAGCAAAGTCAAAAATACTGAGACGGATTTCTCGGGGGGGCTAGAATATAGTTACCTCTAAATTTGACGTAATACTTTCTCAATGCATAAATGAAAACAGGTTTTCCACTTGGAGTAACCTTTTTAAAGTTGCTTATAGAGTCTTTCACGTTCTTTTAGGCATAAAAAAAGCTTCACTCACAGCGAAAATAAAAAACAATATCTTGAATTTCGAGGCAAACTCTCACACAAAACTCGACAAAGAAAACTTCAAATAAGTCTACCCTTGCAAAATTCGTACAAATGAAGGTCAACGGCGGTGACATTTGTAGAGCGATTTTAATTTTCTCAAATCGTAAAAAAATTGCGGCAAAAGATGAGAACACCTTTAGAGCTTTCCAATCTAAACACTAGATGTCCACAAGATCTATTGTAACCTGATGCAAATCGAATGACGGAAAATCTGAAGATGAATTTCATGTTATGTTTTCTTTTTCTAATGGTTCATCCAGGGAGTTAGATGGAATTTGTCCCAAACTCTTAAAAGACCTTTTCTCAAAAAAACTCTATCTAATTTCTTCTTATCTTAACTGTATGGAGCTAAACTGATCGCACTAAACAAAAATGACCTTGTCATACGTCATATTGCTATTGCATTTACTTTTTCCCTAACGCAAATTCGCTTTAGATTGCGTAAAGAGTGTGAAGCGTTATTTATTCAACCCGAACTTTTTTCAAAACGTCTTATAAAGGAATTAAAAAAAATGATTAAAGAATGTTTTCAACGGCATCAAGCGAGGCTCTTTGCTAAATGCCATGAAGCTCAAAATCCTTTCATTTTCTCCTTTTGTGCTTTGAGAAGCCAACATTTTTATTATTTAAGGATAAAAATATCCTGACCGAAAGAGTATGTCAAGAATTGAATCCCGCTGGTCTAGCAATATTTAGTTTAACAATTCATTTCATTATTGAATGCTTGCTCTCGTATTTTAACATTTGGTTTCTTGATGACGGCACACTAGGCGGCAAGGCAGATACGGTTCTAAACGACTTCCTTTTTTATAATAAAAAGATTTATACATTTGTGATTGCAAATCAATCAAACTAAATGTGATTTTTTATCCAGAGCGAGATTTTTACCGATTATTAGAGGTTTAACCAAACTTGCTCTTCCATCAAACTATTGAAGCTAGAGAATTTCTCCACCATTTCGATCTACCGATAACTTGAATGATCTAATGGGAACTTGAATTCTATATCTGCTCAATAATAATATACAAAAATGGATATATATGCACTATAAACCATATGCACAATTTATGTATGTATTACATGGCACTACACTACGAACAAACTGCAAAATGTTTTTAGCGGAAAAATTATACAAATCGTAAAAGAATTAAGTATAATAAAAAACTCCTTTCTTACAATTTCTTAAAAGTGTCATTACATATCAGGATTTGTTTGCAGCAACGGTAATGTTTTTGTTTACTGCGCCTAGAGTTACCCGGAATTTCGATTAATTATGTTTCTACCGATTTTAAGACTTGTGTTCAAATGTCAACACAAGACTATCAGGATGTCAAAAGTTTAAGTTAGTGAAATTGTGTTTTATGCATGCCTATGCTTTTGTCCATCGTAGGTATGTACGTAACAAGAACCACAAAATAGTTATAGTTCGGAAAGATAAATTTGCCGCATGAGCACTTTGTTTGCAGCACGATCGTAGGGAGTGCGGCATTAGTGCGAACTCGGGACGAGTAACTGTAGGAATAATTTATAAATAAATAAATTCACAGCTACTTAGTTCTCTGTGTTTACAAGATATTTCAGTTGGTAGCACTATTCCGCGAATTGTTAGATAATTTGCTTTGCGTTGTCAACTAATACCAACCTAACAAAAATTTCCCTATTCCTTTGGAAACTAGAAAACACCGAGGTGCGGAAAATGGAACTTCCCGTGTATCGAGAATAACCGGTAAATCAGTAATCTTAGGCTATGGGTACAAAAATTTAGTTTACAATTAAATTAATGTTTAAAGTTTTTATTCATATGTCTGCACTTTTGTTTTACTTTTGTTGTTTCAATTAATAAATAATTAACTTTCAATTTGCTGATTTTACACTATATTCGAACATAATTTAAAAAATTAGTACAAATTACTTGGGAATATCTCGAGGAAGACGACCTTTTAAGAGTAGGAAGCCCTTAAAGGAAGAACTATGGCAACTCAATTGTAAGAACCCCAGTAACATTTTTCGTTGGAAAGTAGTTGGCCTAAGCGCATTCACAACAGTCGAGAAATTGTATGGATTGGCCAATTGTCTTAAGATTTGCCGACTTTAAAAATAGCGTTAGAGCCAACTGCTTCCCAACGGTGGGATTAATGATTCACCAACCATTGCCAACGTTGAACCAATTAAGAACCAACCATTAAAATAAAATATAAATATCCAATTTATTAAAAGAAATACATATGCGAAGTACAAACCATTTATTAATAAAAGTTGTCATATTACAAAACGGTATGCAGACAAACGAATCTTTAACAGCGCAATTAGGCAATAAAACACATTTTTTAAATAAGTCTGTAGCAGAGATAATATCTATTTTTTCTAAGCGTACGCCACTCTCTACGAGTTATTCCAATTCCATCACCACTATCAAACTCGCATACACTAAACATTATGCTTTACCACTATGTTCACAAAATGCTGATGTTTATTATTATAGAGTACAGGTGTCTTGCACGTGCAGCAGGTCAGTCCTTTTATAAAGTCTTTTTGTTACGTGTGCGCTTGCGATTATGGCTTGCGTGGATCGCATGCGATGATTTTTTGGGCGCATTCAATTAAATATTCAAGTAATAGAATATAAATAAACATTGAAATAACATCCTCTGCTTTAAGCAAAATGTGTGTCTTACGACATCTCGTGTAAAACATTGACACCTCTGCTTTATAATAAATGCCAATAAAATAAAAATTTTCTTTTCCGTCGACTTCATTATAAAATTGAGTTTTACGTACTCCCTGAATAATCATAAAGTAACACTTTTTTAACTGTAATACTTTTCGTCCGCAAACACTTTTCGTCCGCAAACATCTGTCAATGTCAATTATTATTTTATGCCAAATTAAATAAAGTCGAAGTAACCAGTATGAAAACCCACTTTTAAGAAAGGATGAATTTAGTGACTACATAGGGTATTACAGTACTTTAGGTACATACTGAAACATTTTAGATACTGCAGATTATTGTTTGTTTACTTTCATTTATAACCTCAATTCCTCTATCCCACACAACTTTGAACAAAAACAATTTGTTGTTCAAGTTACAGGTAAATCATTTTAAGTGCTTTGAAATGATATTAATAAATTGTTTATAGTTTGTACAATGTGCGAAGGATTTAGAAAAGCGTGTTTGTAATCTCACAATACTCGATACATTGTTTTCAATATGTACCACTTTAACTTCTTTAAAGTTATTCATTTATAAGGTAAGACAGAATTCATACGACTTGAGATTGCTGTAGACAATTTGATTAGGTATTATTTCGATACAGAAGCGGAGTTCCGATACAAAATTTTCACGATCATAAAATACAATAACTTACAGTAGAAGTGAGTTAATTATGGGTACCTTTCTATTACTGTATTTGATTGATGTAAATAAGTAATAATGCTAATGGAAAACACAAGAATAGTAATTACTTGTGAAAAATCATTTGAATATTGATTCTGTCGCAGGAAAAAACAAAAATAGAATCATATAAGCCATCAACATTACTGAGTTCAAGATTGATTCGTACACAAAAACAAGGTGAATTTCACAGTTTTCAATAAGCTTAAAAGAAAATTATTAAATTTTTGAAACATTTTCGGAGTGAATCAAAAAACTACGTTTGTATACTTTCTTACGGTCAGGCAATATTTTTATTGAATAAAAAATGATTATAAGTCTGACCACGGTACAAACTCAGTTTTATAACTATTATATGTCCTATTAGTAAGCATAGACTTTAATATGTTTGATATGAGAAACTTCATTACATCTTTGATCATAAACAATTAATGAAATGCATTAATTTTGAGGGTAGGCTTCCAACTATAACTACATTTTTAAATATACTTAAAAATAACACTACCTAAATGTAATTTTTATTATTTTAATAAATTATAAAAAAGTACATGTGTTACCTATTACCTATTATAATCAAGTGCTCTTTTAAAAATTATGTGATTGTTGTAAACAAATGAGTTATCGGTACAATATTTGAACGCGAAAAAGCCTTTATTTCCTTTAATAAATTTTTACACAAATGTTACAATACTAAACGGTGAAGTGAACATTAGGTACAGTAAAATCAAAACAAACGTAAAATTTTGTTTAAAATTACTAAACATTTTTTTTCAGTAAACGGTAATCAATAGAAAATTAATCAATTTAAGATCAACGGAAAAAATTAATATGTACCTCAGAAAAAGTGCTTTTAATAACCTCGCCTGTTTGGTTGCCTCGGCTGACGCCTCGGCCAGAAAATTCAGTCTCGTACATAAAAGTGCACTTTTTGTCCTTGTCACTTAAATAACTATTTTAGGCGCTCATCTGAGAAAGAGATAATTTACGTCCTCATTTGCGGCCGTAAAGTAGCGCTTTTTGTATTCATCTGGTAAAAAATGTAAAACGACCGCTTCGTTGAATCACGATACCCATGCCTTATTGCAATAAAGTATAATTGATGTTTATAGTTTTTATTTCTGTAAATAAAGATGCAATTCAGAAACGTATGTCGTTCTGTGTAATTTGTGGGCAAGCATCGCATGTAGTATAATCTTATGTAACAACAAAAACAAGAATATAATTTGAAAAAAAAACGAAATACATATTCTTGACAATGTCAAATTGTTTCATTCTTTTAGCATTCGTGCGTTACTTTTAGAGTAAGCGCCTAAAAAACGTTGTGTGTACCGCGGCTGTAAAGGTTTTTCGGCTTTTTCTGTTATGATGGTCGAGGCGTCAACAATCAGAACGGCCGAAAAAACCTACTTTACTGCCTTGATACACAAATAACAATTTCTTTCAATAAACTGCCAAAAAACTATACAGTCGAGACTTGGATGTTTGCAAAATATTATGACAATTTGGTGGTCGGCCCGTTGTTGGTGTTCAGTTGAAAAGTTCGGTAGACTGTTGAAGTGGTTAGGCTCAAGGTTAATAACTGTTGGCTATGCGACCGACTGTTAACCAACCTTGCCGACGACATTTAGCAATTGGGCCAACGATTAGTGTTACTTAGAAATGCCTTCGTTATTACGTATTTTGAAAACAATTTTGCAAAATTTTGATGCAATTTTAAATACTGTCATAAAATATTCAAAATATGTCAGTTTGTAATAATAACAATAACAATAATGTAACATCTAGTAAATTAGATTATATTTTTACAATTTTTATTTTACTCGTTTTACATTATTGAACCTCACATTTCCGATCATATGGCGCAAATGATATTGGTCAAAGTTAATACCTTGCACAAAACACATTAAATTTAAATACACAACAAAACACTATCGATTACACAAATTTGGATTTCTATTTTAAAAGGAACTTGTAAAATGATCAACTACGCCCACTCTTAGCGATACAGAAGTACTATTTGTAAGGTTTTGGTCGAGTTTTAATTTTTGTATGATAAATTCAATTAAAACAAGAAAATTAACTATTCGGGAAAAAAATAAACAAAATAACTGGTACGGCCCTAAATTACAAAAATTAAAAAGCATCTAGATAACATTCACTGGCTAAGTAAACTCACAAAAACCTTGAATTAAATATTAAACATAAAAATTAAAACTAAATTATACACGTGAAATAAGTAATACCAAAAAAATGAACATAATTAACCTATTATTAAATTCAGACAATAAAGTTAAAACAACTTGGCAAATCATAAACACAAATTTAGGGTTTCCAAGAAGTCATCGTCTATTACATTAATAACTAATAACAAAGTAACTACCAAACCGTGTAAACTCGCAAATGAATTCGGAAATTATTATTCAAATGTTGTAAACAAAGAATTATCTGACTACTTTAGAAACAGTTATACAGCAATAGGCACAGACTATAACGTCAATTTTGTTAAATCTATTTTTCTAACCCCATGCACTGTAAATGGTATCAGTAGTATTATTTCTGCCCTTAAAAATAAAGCTTCTTGTGGATTGGATAGAGTTCCAATAAAGCTTATCAAAAAATATGGGCATTTACTTGCTGATTCTCTGTGTCTTATCGTAAACTCTTCATTCGTAACAGGTATCTTTCCCAGCGCACTAAAAGTGCCAATACTATCCCAATATACAAGAAAGGAAATAAAAACTTAATTACTAATTACAGGCCTATATCAATCTTAAGTGTATTTTCTAAGATACTGAAAAAGGCTCTAACCAATAAATTGACTACATTTCTAGAAAAAATTCTCTCTTTTGTTCCCAAAAGTATGGTTTCAGAGCAGAACTGTCAACAGAAATTGCATGTATTGAATGCACACAGTATATTTGGGATTCTATAGATGCTGGCAAAAGTGTGGTTAGTATCTTCTTTGACTTCTTGACTTCGACACTCTCGATCCAAAGATACTTGGTAAAAAACTGTATTCTGTAGGTATAAGAGGTACTGCCAATGATTTAATTTTATCTTTCTTATCTGAACGAACTACCAGAGTAACCATAAATTCTGCAAAAAGTAACAGCTTTGATGTTAATATTGTAACTCCCCAAGGAAGTAAGGCCTTTACTCTTCATTTTATATGTTAATGATTTGCCAAGTCACATAACCCAAGGTTTAACATTTATGTATGCCGATGACACAGCAGTAATTGTACGTGACGATAGTGCAATAGAATTAATAAAGAAAGTAAACGACGTTATTTTTTAGTTTAATGACTGGTTCAAGAAAACAAGCTTATGGTTAATAGTAATAAAACGGAATGCATAGAATTTCTTAGTCGTAATTGTACACCTATAGATCTGTTAATAAAACATAAAGACAGAATAATAAAAACTACCAATTCTGTAAAATACTTAGGGCTTCCACGATCACATTATAGATATATGCTTAAAAATGAGTAAAACTTACTATGCAATTTTGCAATTAAAACGGATTGTTGATGAGAAAAGTCTGTTAACTGCATATTATGCCATGGGTCAATCAAAACTTAAACTATTGCATTCTTAATTGGGGGGCTAGTTATTGCATACATAAAGCCTTAGTATGCCAAAAACAAATAATTCGCACTATTTTCAGACTCTCACTACTCGCATCGTGCAGAGATAGTTTTAAGAAACATAATATACTAACCGTTTTTGGTTTATACTTGTATAAATTGCTAACATAATATGTACATAAAAACTTCAAACATTTTACGAAATTCGAGGATACGCACAATTACAATACAAGAAACAAAACTAACATTAATATTAAATCTTTTAACTTAAGTTTTCATATCAGATCACCAAAACATTCTGGGGCTCTTTTTTACAACATGTTACCAACAAAAATTAGAGATCACGGTTTACACAAGTTTAAAACGATGTTAAAGAAAAGTGTAATATTAATTTGTCCATATTCATTAAGAGAATTTAGAGAAGAAATTTGTAAATTTGCATAAATATATACTGTGATAGAAATTTATAATGTGTTTTATAAATTATATTATATAAATGTATTTTTGGCCTATAGAACTTTAAAACAATTAAGACAGGTGTCTATAAATAACAGGTAGCTTGATGTTTACATAAAATATGGTAGCTAATTAGGTAAAATCATCAAAAAAACACTGGACGACTAGGGTGATTTAAGAAACAAATTTTGGGTACTATAATTAAGCCCGTGTAATAAACTACTTGTTACCTATAATTATTCTGCTTAAAATAAATCGTTATGTTTGATTTTAGCAAAAAAGTAAATGCGTGTAAGTACTTTGGGAAGAGCGACATCTATTTTGTACATTTTGAACCGAAACACAAATGTCGTTTAACCTTTGTTACAATGGTCATTCCACAACTATATATAAAAAACATTAATGGAATTATTTTAGTTTACGGAGTAAAATGTGTATAACAGAGAAATGTGAGAAAGCGTGTGACTCTCCATAGTACATTTAAGGTGTAATGACGGGTAATTTTATGGAATTAAATCCGGTAAGGCAAACAAAATAACTAACCTCAATTTTAAATTATTTATTTTTAGATATCCTGACTGACTTTCTAACATCCCTAAAAGCCATTCCTGCTTAATGCTTACGTTTCCATGTAACCATTCATTAAAACAATATACTTGAACCATGTAGAATTTATTCATAATTATCAAAATTTACAATAAAAATAAATTTTGCATGTTATTACTTATTTTCTCTCTCCACTGTACAATTGTTGTAAATGTTTACGTTTATTGTACAATGTTCTAAATTTGAAAATAAACCAGGAATCAGCTGTTCTGACTGAATATTTGTATTTAGAGGATTAGTAACATTAACTTGTATTGCATGTCTTTTAGAAGTTGATGGTATTTCGGTGATCATTTCTGAAACTTCCCTTTTCTTTTTAAGGATTTTTCCACATAAGACTCGGCCACACTGCTACTTTTCCAACCGCCGTGTCTTTTCAACGATAGTAAATCACCACCTTGATTTACTAATAAGGTGGCCGAACTTTTGCGAAAACAATGGCCAGTAAATTCTTTGGGGTTTTCTAAATGTAAAAACTCTGCAATCTTTTGAGGGAATTGAACCTATAGTATTAATGCCTACAGGTGAGCCCCAACATTTTCCCTTTTCATAAAGCAGAAATAAACGATCATTGATTTTAGTTATTTTCATTCGTAGTGCCAAATACTTTTTAACGATCTTAACCCATTCTATATTTGATATAACAAAAGAACGACTAACATTTCTGAATCTGAATAAGTAGGATATCATCCATGAATTCAATGTCACTAATAACAATTTTAAATAATTCGTCCCTTCTACAAGCTCCAGATAATCCAATTATTAAAACAACCTGAAGATAAGTATGTAACTGTAATCTTGGTGCAAATGACAAATTTTTTGCAGAATATAGAAAAATGTAAGTACCTACTTTCATTAATAAGAAATTATGATCTTGGGCTTGGGTGATAAAGGCAGAGATATGATCTGCCTCCAAAACTTTACTTTTCTTTGGTTTATGAAGTGCGGCCTTTCTTTTCAAGAAAGATATCAGTCTCGCATATTTTGAAATGTCTAAATTATCGTAAAGAGAAATACATGATCGTAGCATCGAATAGATAGCCCATAACGATTTGGTTTTTTATCCACTAATTGTGTAAAATACGCAAGAAGAACATTTTCAGAGTAGACTTTTGCTTTATTCAAGTTACACCAATTTTTGAAGACATTATACTGAGCTTCATTCCGTACTTTTGATTTTTTGGTAGTAATTGTTTAGTAGCCCCATATGCTAATTGCTTTATTTCTGGGGTGTTGAAGTAAAACTAACATCACTATCGCTCATTTTGACTACCACAAAACAGAGTCACACAATTAAAAGCCCTCAAATTATTTTAAATTTGAATATGGGGATCAAAGCACAATATGTTTAAGCAAATCCAACAATCAATTATTTTTTTAATTTAGACTTTAAAATTTGTCGGCCAAAAAGCTGTATACAAAATCTCATGTGTTAAGGTCTTCTACAACTTCAAACTTAAAAAATCGACATAAATTTTGTTTTAAAAAATGTGTTTGGTTTATTTAAAAAAAGAGGCACAAATTATAAAAATACTGTATGATATTCGTTTATAGGGCATTTTTTGCCCTTACTCTTTAAGGCACTCCCTCTGCGCTCATTGTACCTTAAACCCGTGCATGCGCCAAAATGCTTTTTATAAAACTTGTATCATAACACACTATTTTGAATCATGACAAAAAATTAAAAGTACTCTATCTTAATCAAATGGCAAAAATTAATATTAAAGCCTGACGTCCAGACAAGATCCACAACATTATTTTAAAGAGGAGTGCCGACAACATCTCTATCCAATTTTATATTTTATTCCTAATGTGTCTCAGCCATGGTGTATTTTCAAATGTTTGTAAGACGAGTTACACTGTACCAATTTTAATGTCAAGTTTAAGATATAATGTTGTCAACTACAGACCTATCTCGAATTTGCCTTCTATATCCAAAAACTCTTCGTAATGTTGGTGTGTAAGAAACTATTAGCTATACTAAAGCCAATAATCATATTAGAGCAGCAAGGTTGTATGCCTGGTAGATTTACATTAACTAACTTCTTAGTTTTTAAACAGTATATTCTCAATTAGTTTAGTAAGGGCTATCAAGTAGACTGTATATAAACTGAATTGAGTAAAGTTTTAATTGAACTTGTAACTTGTGGAAAAGGAACCCTCTGTTAGAATAAATAAAGTCAAGTCAAGGTTTTACAATACTACATCCGGTGTACCTCAAGGGTCTCATTTTGGTCCTCTATTGTTTCTTATATTTATTAACGGTCTTGGGATTATGCTTCCAACTTTTGACGCCAATGCACTTTGCGGATGACGTAAAGATATTTAGGTCCATTTTGTGCATGCAAGACTACTTGATCTTGCAGGAAGCCTTAGATGGTCTCTCTCTTTGGTGCAGCGTTAATAAATTACAGTTGAATGATAGAAAATGCAAACTAATTAGCTTTCATAGATGTCTCTCCTGTAGATATTGGAATAAAACAAGTCAGTTATAAAATTCTCTCGTGTCACATGCGTGAGAGATTTGGGTGTCGTTTTTGACACTAAGCTTACGTTAATTGATCACATTGCAAGTGTATGTAGTATAGCTCTCAAAGCACTAGGGTTGTATTATAAAGTACTCATAACTTCAAAAGTGTTTTAAGTCGTAAGGTCCTGTACACCGCGTTTGTTTGTCCACGCTTAGTATATAATTCCTTTGCCTGGTTCCCTATGTACAGGGCACACATTAATAAGCTTAAAAAGATTTAACATTTTTCTGAATATTGGTCTATTTTAGAGATACTGATTTTGTAGGTAAGTGCTGACATTGTTCTCTTGTTTAAAATTCTAAGAAACCATATTGATTGTTCTATTTTGCTTGGTCAAATATCATTCAGAGTTCCTGGAGCTACTGTGCGAATACTGTCCGAACAATTATTTATTGAATGCTTCCATTATCAGAGCTATGACGAAATTTAACGAGTTGTGCGCTGTGAATCAGCTAACTAATAGAAAAAATAAAAGTAAATGTTTACGTTTTAATAGTGAATAGAACATTTAAAGTGTTGTGAATAGTTTAGGAATTTGTTTAAGAAAGAGAAAGTTAATTAATAAATTAGTAGGAGGACAGAAAAGTATTAAGGTGGTAGTGAACAAAGGACTAATTAATGAGTACGAAAGAAAATGAAAGAAAGAGAGGGGTATCCGTAAGAAGTTTAAAAGGTTTAGAGGGGCAAAGGGGAAAAGAAACAGTAAATAAGAAAAACACAAAGACGACGAGGACATCAGAAAAAGTTAGAACAACAGAAAAGAAGGGAAGGAGACAAAAATGGAACGGTTGACAGGAATGATAGTGGAGATGAGGAAGGAGATGATGGAAGGATTTAGAGAATGTACAAAGAAAATAAGAATGCTAAAAGAAGAGACGGAGAAAAAATGCATAAGAAAAGGAAAAGAAGAAATTGGTAAAAGGAGGAGCAAAAGTTGGAGGGTAAAGTGATTATCATGAAGAAACATTGGAAAGGCAAAAAGAGAAAAAAAGGAAGAATAATATAGTAATTAAAGACCGGTGAAGATGGATCAAACAATTACGGAGACTGCCAAGCAAACAATTAAAGAGGAGGTAGAAATGAAAGTAAAAGTCCAAGAAGCAAGGAAAAGAGCTGGAAAGAAAAAAAACGAATAATGAAAAAAAAAAGATAAAGAATGTGAAATGACAATGGAAGAAATGAGAAAAAGGACAATAAAACTAAAAACCAAAATAGATTTAGAAGAATATAAAAGCATAAAGAAAGATATAAAAAATAAAGAAAAAATAAAAACTTTTGAAAAGAAAAAGGAGATAACAAGGGAAAAAGCAGAAGAAGCAATAAGACAAGTAGTAATATGTCCAATCAATAAGGTAAAGAAAAAGAAGAAAATGAAGAATTTCAGAGGGAGAAATAATGAGAGTGAGATTGGGGAAAAGATGGAAAAAAAAGATTTTAGCGGACTGGCAAACAGGATTTAGAAAAGAACAATGAATAATATTTATATATTAAATAGAAAGAAAATAAAAAATAGAGAAAAAAGGAGAGAAAATGTATGCTATGTTTCTTGACAATGTGGACCGCAAATTTTATAAAATATTTTAAAGATAAGAAATATGAGTGAGCTTGGTGGAAGCGATTAGAGACATTTATAAGAAAAAAATGTAGGACGAGAATAAAAAGAAACTTGGGAGAAACGTTTTAGACAAGGTAAGGGCTAAGGCAGGGATTTCCGTTAAGTCCAACTTTATCTCAATTTACATAGGAGATCTAGAAGATGAAATGAAGATGTACCAAAGAGGAGGAGTGGTAATCGGGAAGATAACAGTATGAGTATTAACATATGCAAAAACATTGTAAAATGAAAAAAAGTGAGAGAAATAATTTCAATAATGAAAAGATATTTGGAAAAAAGAACTTAAATGCTAATGTGGGAAAACAAAAATAATAATGTTCCAGAAAAAAAGGAGAGAGAGAAATAGTGGTGAGGAGAAGAGACGATAAAAATCGTAAATGAGTGAAGATGTTTAGGATACAGGTTAAGGTATGACAATATGGATGAGGACCACATAAGAGAATTAACGCAGAAGAGAAATAGAATAGTTGGACAAGTATGGAGGTTAGGAAAAAAACTGTTTGTGAACGACATGGGGAAACGGTGGTGGATCTTTCATGTACCGGTAAGAAGTGTGATGGTCTATGGAGCAGAAATATGAAGATGGAAAGAATAAAAAGTATAGAGAGAGTACAAGAAAGGTATTGGAAATAGACTTTGGGACTAGAGAGAGAAGCACGAGGATATGTAGTAGAAAAGAAGTAAAACTCGAAAAGATAAAGATACAGGCAAAAAAGAGGTACGAGGAAAGGCTAGAAAAACTCTGCATGAGTGCTGAAAAAAAGTGAAGACTCAAAAGATAAAATATGGTCAAGAAGAGAAAAGGTTATACTACCAAAGAGGAGGGTATACGAGGGAAGAGGTAGAAAAGTTAAAGAAAAAAGAAAAACATAAAACAGAAAATGATAATAAAAGATAAAGGTAACTAGATGCAGGAAAGAAGATCAAAGATGAAAGACAGCAAATATAAAGAAGGGTTTAAGATTAAATTAAAAAATTATTTCACTAGTACCAAACCGTTTCAGTGCTCAATTCTGCATAAGTGAAGCCTTGTCTTAATAGTCTAGACCTAAACAATTCTTATTGCAATGTGCATTGGCAATTGTATTGTCGGTTTTTTTTTAAAATTGTTTTATCTTGATGAAATATCATCGAATTTCCAAAAGCTGACGTTTTGGTTGAAGCGGTGAAAAGTTAAAATGAAAATAAATCCTGAAAAAATTTGATTCTTTTTTTAATACTCTGCCCTTCAAGTCCCAATTTAATTAAAAAAAAGAAATTGTTAGGATTATTGGTACAAAACGTAAACCAACGTCAAATTCAGAATTGATTTTCCAGAAAATCGGAAAATTTTTATTTTTTTTTTTTCATTAATAATATAATAAAATCTTCTTTTGGATTTCTTTAACTTCAAGTTTTCTTAGTAATTTTTGAGAGTAAAAAATTTTTTATGTTTTTTCTGCACAGGTTGACAATTGATAAGGAAATAAAAAATTATAGATTTTTACTCTTGAAAATGTTTGCTGACAAGTTGAAAAATTAAAAAAAAAACGGTTTTTCTGTGATACAGAAATCTTAAGAAATTTCCTTATCAATTGTACAGAAAAAACAAAAATTTTTACTCCCGAAAATTACTGAGAAAACTTGGAGTTGAGAAAATCCAAGAGAAGCCTTAATTATATTATTAATGAAAAAAATAACAATTTTCAGAAAAATCAATTCTGAATTTGACGTTGGTTTACGTTATCTATACACATAAAATAGTGACCCGGTTTGTCTGTCTGTCTGTCTGTATGTTCATCTTCTCCTCTGAAACGGCTGAACCAATTTCGGAGATCGATACGTCAAATTGTTCAGGAGGTCCAGTCGCTGATCTTAGGTGAGGTGACAAGTTGACCTGACCTTTGACCTCTGACCTGTAGCGGTGACCTCTTATTAAATACAAGGAAACATAAGCATGTTATATATTAAAGTGTTTAGGATCTCAATGGGAATGTTTTAAGATAGGTCCCAAGTTGACCTGACGTTTGACCTCTGACCTGGAGCGATGTCTTTATAGAAAATTAGGGAAAATATAGTAATGTTATATATCAAATTGATCAGGAGGTCCAGGCGCTAATCTTAGGCGGGGTCAAAAGTTGACCTAACCTTTGACCTCTGACCTGGAGCGGTGACCTCATAACGGCTGAACCGATTTCGGAGATCGATACGTCCAATTGATCAGGGGGCTAGGCGCTGATCTTAGGCGGGGTCACAAGTTGACCTGACCTTTGACCTCATATTAAATCCAGGGAAATATAGGCATGTTATATATCAAAGTGTTCAGGATGTCAAGGAAAATGTTTTAAGATAGGTCCTAAGTTGATCTGACGTTTGACCTCTAACCTGAAGCATGACCTCATAGCAAAGCCAGGAAATTATAGGCATGTTATATATCAAATTGTTTAGGAAGTCAAGGCGCTGATCTTAGACGGGGTCACAAATTGACCTAAACTTTGACCTCTGACCTGAAACGGTAACCTCATAATTGTTAAACCGATTTTGAAGATCAATACGTTAAATTGTTCAGATGTTCAGGCGCTGATCTTAGGCGGGGTCACAAGTTGACCTGACTTTTGACCTCTGACCTAGAACGGCATGTTACATATCAAAGTGTTCAGGACGTCAAGAGGAATGTTTTAAGACAGATCCCAAGTTGACTTGATGATTGACCTCTGACCTGGAGCGATGACCTTATAGAAAATCCAGGGAAATATAGGTATGTTATATATCAAAGTGTTCAGGATGTCAAGCAAAATGTTTTAGAGTAGATCTCAAGTTGACCTAACCTCTGACCTGGAGCAGTGACCTCATGACTTTAATTTCAGGTTTGTCTAGATAAACCCATTTTTCAAATGGGCTAGTATACAAGTGTACCAATAATAGCAACAATTTGTCTTTTTTTAATCAAATTGGGAATTGAAGGGCAGGGTATTAAATAAAATCGAATTATGCCATTTTCCGGATTTATTTTCATTTTAACTTTTACCGCTTCAATCAAAACGTCAACTTTTGAAATTTGATGATATTTGATACAATTGCCAATGCACATTGCAATGAAAATTGTATGGGCCTAAACGTTTGGGTCTGGATAAAAACGTCAGCTTTTTTGGCTTTGGTAATTAACCATAACTTAGAAATCTGTCTGCAAAAAAACTGACGTACAATTATAAAAATTATATGGCATCCATGATCCCAAATTGTATAGGTCCAAATCTAACGGTGAACTTTTTTAGGCCTCATGTCGCGGATCTGCACGGTTTATAGCATTCTACACCTAAGATCTAAAAAGCTGAGATACAAGTTTCCCGTCACATTATGTCACAGGCCCACGAACTATAAGTAATTGGTTGAATCTTGACGATATGAAAAATGCTGTCGCGTTTTTAACAGTTTTCTGTTTAAATTGTTAGACAAGAGATTTTCATTAAACAACCCAAATGCAAAATTCTTGTGCAATTAATAAAGAGAAAAATATTTGTAGAAATACCTTTATTAACAAAATATATGTATACATTCAACATAGCAATTAATACGTTATATACACGATTATACATATTTAAATGTTGAGAATTTAAAAAATCTACATGCATTTTCTGCTATAATTTTTACACACCAAAACTGTATAAACAATACATGTACATAAGTACGTTAACATTTTAAAGTTAATATTTTTTAAACTTGATATTCTTATATTTAGGCCGCACAGTGTAACATAAAATCGAAACAAAAACTTATTATGTACCATACGCCTATAGTATACACAGGAGATAATTGCTTACGTGTTCAACTTTTTGTAAATAATTCAGTATAATTCATAACAAAGTTTCTACTGCAAAAACAGGATCGGCATTGATACTGTTATTACATAAATGCCCGGTTTATATTGATTGTGGCACTTTTTTCCGCTGCGAAATACCGCAAATGTTTGATGCAGCAAATTGTCGATAATTAATAGTTACATACTAACTATTTAGTTTATAAATAACTAAATTTATTTTTTGTAAAGTGTAATATTTTTGTTTCACAAAATAGGTACTTAAAGTATAATCTCAATGTAATTAAAGTACAATTCATATATTTGTACACGTGTATTGTTTTCTAATGACAAATTGAAAACTGGAATAGTGATAAATATTTCTAAAATATTCAGATACACATAAACTTGTTAGAAAAATTGTTTGATCTAAACGCACTATAACGTTACCATGTAACAATCTAAAGCGTTTAAATAAGTACCTAAGTATTAATCGTTTAATTGTTAAAAATGAATAATGAACGTTTATTTACATTAATTAAAGCTGAACTTCGAATTTTTCAACGACTTAGTTAAAAAAGTAATTGATCAATTCAATGCATCACAACCATCGTTAATTAATTTCACGTATTTATGAACCCTGTTGATTCAGATACATTGCTTTTCGACAAAACCGAATATTTTGCTCCCATCGGAGCAAGAAGTATTCCTCACGTCCTCACAAATTTGTAAACAACAGCGAACACTAATATACTCACTAAAACCAAAACCAGTGCGGTTACAACTTTTGCGAACACATTCAAACCGCTTTCTCTGGGATTAAGTGGTCTCCTAGAACTACTTTGTCTTGTGCGACGACTTTTACTAGCTAAACCGCGGGCTAAGGCCGGAAAAGCTAAACTTTGAGTAAACGTTAATTTGTGTAAACTTTCGCTCAACGAATAAGGTCCTACGCTGCCCTGGCAGCTGCACGCAAAAGTGCATATTCTAAATCAAGAGCGTCAAAAGCGAATACCTAGCAGTTAAAATTGAAGATCTTCTTCTACTATCACTCGAATCACTAGCACGCGAGTTTACGTTAACAACCGCGGCAGCTACTGACGCTAACGATGATGTGCTTGAAGACGCTGAAATTGCAAGCCCGTTTTGTGATTCAGATACATCTTCTATTGAAGTTTGTTCTGGCGAAGACAAAGGATGAAGTCGTGGTATGCGAGCATGGTTTGGGTGTAACAGTGATGCGCTACTTGGTCTGCGAAGACTAGGCGTTGGTGATGGCAGTGGAGATGCAGTAGATCCACACGCAAACGGAGAAGGCGATATCTACTCAAGAACAGTTACTTCATAACAGTCTATTTAATTTAATTCGTCTATGTACCTGTGTGGAATCGATCCCTGAATCATGATGGTTTGTTTCGCAATTAGAGTGTTGAGATACGACGTCATCGGAGCAATAAGGGAAAATAAAACTTTGACCATCAGCCTCGCCTCTTGGAGAATCGGAACTTGGCCACACCTAATATATAAAAACAATTATCAGTTTCTTCATTAAAATTATAAATTTCGATATAGTGTCATTGATTTTCCTTGTTGAAGCATGTATTTATTTTATTATAAAACATAAAAAATAATTTCTTCAACAAAGGGAGTAATTATTTTTCATTATGATTATTTAATTAATTAACAATCAAAACTCCCGAAAAAACAATCATAACTATTTTTGGTCAATCCTAAGAAAAGTGAATTTTTAGTACTCAAATGCAGCTATAGTGATCAAATCTTTAATATTTATTTTCCAATGAAAATTATTTATAATGAAAATCGTCACAGCCAAAAAGTCCTCTTTTTTTCCTCTTTTGATTATTGGCCTTTCAAAATTAAAAATCTCAAACTATGCCAAAAAAGATAAAACTTTTGTTTTTGATACACAAATAATTATTATGTTAAAAGCCCACAAATTCAGCTGTTGACCAATACATTCACGTAATTGTCACATGTTGAAAAATTACGTTATTGACGTTAATGACGTGAACAAAAGCTACTTTTCCAAAAATCTATGGGCAGAAATTCAGTTGAATATATCAAGTTATTTTTATACAGTGTGTAAAAGCCAAATGGAATAAATTCATTATTTCTCTTACTGTAAATATTTTTGAAAAACCCGAAACACGTCAAACTTAAATCATAAAATGACATTCTATCACGTGAAATTTTCATCCCTACCATCAACCCCTTCGAATGGCAGGTGCAACCCCTAATTTTTAATGGGAAGTATAGGCTTGTGATACATCGTTTGAAAGGTCTCTTCTTTCCCTGTACAAAAGTGTTATCTGTTTTCATTTTATTGCAGGAATTAAAAAAAAAATTATGATTTAGAGTGGCCAGCACGATCTCCTGATCTTACCCCATTAGATTTCTTTTTATGGGGATATGTGAAGAATGTTGTTTACCAAACTAAACCGCTTGATCTAGATGACTTAAGACAACGAATAACGCTCGCGATTTCGTCGGTCACGCCTGATATGCTAAGCAAGGTGAGAAGACATTTTTATTTAAGATTAGGATGCTGCCAAGAAGTTCGCGGGGAGCATTTTGAACATCTACTTCATTGACTTTTATTTTTATTTTTTTGTTTAATTACATTCTCGTTTATTGTTGTATTATAGCAAATTTCGGTATAATCATAATTTTTTTTAATTCCTGCAATAAAATGAAAACAGATAACACTTTTGTACAGGGAAAGAAGAGACCTTTCAAACGATGTATCACAAGCCTATACTTCCCATTAAAAAATTAAGGGTTGCACCTGTCATTCGAAGGGGGTTGATGGTAGGGATGAAAATTTCACGTGATAGAATGTCATTTTATGATTTAAGTTTGACGTGTTTCGGGTTTTTTCAAAAATATGTACAGTAGGAGAAATAATGAATTTATTCCATTTGGCTTTTACACACTGTATAATTGTGGGGTTTTATTTCTAAAAAATTTTTAAACCAAATTAGAAGATATAAAGTGCTGCGTAAAAGATTTTATTGTGTATCCGCACCCACAAGTAGTAGATGGTAAAGGAGAAGCTATAGTTGCAGCTAAGGTATGGTTAAGCGCAGATGGTAAAAGTAACGCGGACATGATTTAAGTTATCAATGTTTTTGAACTGTCTTAAGTTCTTTGCAAAAGTTGTGATTTAAACTTAAGTCAGCCTACACATCTATGAGACCTTCTTGTACAAGTATTGTTAGTTTAAATAATTTGAGTTAGTTATACAGTGTGTCAATTTAAAACTTACAATGAGCAATATCTCCCAAACGAAAAATGATATAAAAAAATGCTTAAAACCGTTTCTAGGATAGGAAGGGGAACCTAAAGTGACATTAAAAAAAACTCACCTTTATCAACCCCCTAAGCCCCACCTACCCCAACTAAAAATGTTTAAATAGCAAATTCCTACTTGTGATACATTATTGAAAAGTCTATAAAAAATGCTATGCAACGGTATAAATAATAATTGTACACGGTAAAGCAATAATTGTGAAACCTTGCCTTAAATGGAAAATTTATTGAAGTTTTTGTTGAACTACAAATTTGTTAAAAATAGCAATTGAGTAAATGTTCAAAGTGGGTTCCATTGTTTTGTAAACAATAATATAGCCTACTTTAAATTCTGCACAAACTTTGACAAATTTTCTTCTACTAATAGCGCGACATGCTTCAGTAATTCTTCTCCCCAATTAACCAAGTGATGCAGGTTGAGTTTTATAAATAACTGAATTAAGGTAACTTCATAGAAAAAATCCGGTGGGATTAAATCTGGTGATCTCGGTGGCCACTCAATAGAACCTTTCCTTCTAGTCTACTTGCTCCAGTGCTTAACTGCAGGTGTATAGTGAGGAGGTGCCCCATCTTGTTGGAAGCGCAGCAAATCTTCGTCTAGAGCTAGATTACCTTGGTCGTTTTTGGTTCTCTAATTCATACACAATTAAAGGTTCAATGGTGTTTTCCAGAATATTCAGATAAACGTCGGCAGTTGAACTGCTTGGTATAAAGAAGGGACCAATTAAAGCATCACTTAATATTCCTGCCCAAACATTTAGTTTTCAGGATATTGAGTGTGACCTTCTCTAAATCGATGCGGGTTTGCATCACTCCAGTACCGACAATTCTGTTTATTGACATTACCATTCAGCATAAAAATACATTCATCACTGAAACAAATAGTTTTAATAGTCTAGGTTCAACAAAAATTCTTTCAGTCATGATTTCATAAAACTCGATTCTACGTCCTGAATCATCATTGCCTAGTTCTTGAAAAATGTTTGTTTTGTATGGGTGGAATTTATGTAATTTCAATACCTTCCTAATCAACTCATGTGATAGCTTTGTCATTGAAGATACTTGACGAGTTGATGCAGTAGGGTCTATTGCAAATTGTCCAAGAACCTCAATTTTTGTATCTTCATTCAGTAATCTTGGGGCATTCTTTTTCTTATTTTGTATTGATCCCGTTTCTCTAAACTTTTCAACTAAATCGCGGATGTACACGTGACTTACAGTTTTGTCTGGATGCATCTCATTAAATATCTGAGCTGTTCTTAAATAACATTGGTTCCAGGAGCCAAATATGACAATTATTTCCACACGTTTAGGTATACTGTAAACCATCGTAACAACTACAGCTGAATGACGGTACTGATCGTACAAATGATAAACAATAATGACACTAAAATGTGTCAAATGAACAAAAATGATTATACTAGAAACGGTTTTAAGCATTTTTTTATATGATTTTTTATTTGTGAGATATTGCCCATTGTAAGTTTTTAAATTGACACATGGTATAATAATACACCCACAAACTGGTTTCTTTCATTGACACACGGTTACAAATGGTTCCATTCATAAATTGTTGTCCTTGATTAATCTCAAACGAATTGAAGGGTTTAATACTGTAGTTCAAATCTGTTTACTTACACAATTTAATTATAACCCTTGTATCAGTAAGTCTAACACAATATTGTAGGTAAAAATCAGTGGCGTACTCTTACATTACATTTCAACACGCAAGTGCCGTATTGTGTATGATTGTTGTCGACTGATACCATTTAACTACTGTGTGATATGAATACTGGGTTAACTATAACTTTTTTCTTTGCTTTGGTGTTCAATTGTATATAGTGTGCTTAATTGTAATTTGGGTCTTCTATCTCGTAATCATGAATTATTTCCGTTGCTACGTTTGATCGGTACAGAATAGTTGCTAACGATAGTTCCTTGTTAGCTTTCTCGTCAGCTATTAAAACTTGGCGCCCTTATTCTTACTGGACCATTTTCTTATTAGTCTAAGTCTACACCCTACCCTTTACTGATCGGAGATTTTTAACTTCTGACCGTAATACATTATTATTAAAAGGATTATTGCCGCTCAAAATTTAAGAGGTAGATGACATATTCGATCACTTCTCCAACCTTTTGACGTTTTGGAAAATTTCAAGCAATGAACATTGTCATTGATAGCGAGCTGTTACCAATTATGCTACTAAATAATTTTCCAACTTTAGATGTCTTATTGAATTAGAGATAAATTACCCGCAGCCGAATCGCTTAAAAAACAAATTGTAAAAAATACATTGTCAGAAAACAGAAATGAGTTAGACACAAGTCTAAGCCAACACCAAACATACGAAGAAATGGTATCCAGTCGTAAAGTTAAAAAATTTGATCAAAAAAAATTATTTGGCAAAAATGAAAAACTACACAAAGTTCATTCTCTTTTGTTGCAAACATTTCGGACGGTCTTTTAAAAACCAGACGGAAATTTTCGTAAAATAGGAACATTTTTATTCCTATAACGACTGTCATTGAGTAACTAAAATTTTTATTTCATAGTAGGTAGATAAACATTTGGCTATTTAGATTCGCATATACAATTTATCAAAATTAAGATATCTTTTTGTAAAAAAAATTTAATCAATAGGTATTTACTAATTTAATATATTTGATATCCGCATAATTAATTCTCATAAATGTACTAAATAGTCACCAATGCAACTCAGTCACTATTAAATCTATATAGTAATTTTAATTACTAAATACTTTGGCTATATAGCAACTGTATAAACAAAATTGTAATAATTACTATTTAGTTATAGAAATATTTAATTGATAATTTTAATTAAATAGCTTAAAGAATGGTTAAACTGCTTAGTCATTTTAGTGACCGATTCCATTCGCCAAACCACGAAAAATACACACTTTTAGTTGCACATTTTGATCAATTTTGTAAAAGTCAAAATGACTATTTAGTTCGCAAATTTAGTCATTATACGCGAATATATGACAAAAATTGTTACTTGGGAAGCTATTTAACGTCGTAATCTTGTTTGGCGCCCTCACGACCTTGACGAATGTACCGAATGTTTTTGACGAATTTGCAACCATTTACTACGACCCACTCTCTCCCACTGAGCTACGCAGCAACCCGTATTTATGTTACGTTTTAATTCAATATTGCATGAAACCAACTATCAAACAATTTAGAGACAGACGTAAAGGACAGGGCGACGTAAAAACCTTGACCACGAACAATTCAAGCACCTTACTCAAAATTTTCAGTGGCGTACTCAGAATTTTTCTAAATCAAACTTTTGTTAGACTCAAGAATTATTCGACAAAAATTACTTGAAATCTTACATACCTACACTGTGGCACAATATTGACGAAGTCACAACGTAATAAAAGTGAAACAGTTAAGAAACTCATTAAATTTAAGAATTAGAATTTGGTCAAAAATTAAATTGGAAACGAAATCAAGTATGATACGGTAGTGCATAATGTAACAAAAAAAATAAATTCAGTTTTAAAAAACGCCGGTTTACCGTTTCATATATTCTTTAGCAAAACAACGTCTTAATTAAACGTTAGTAGAATTCGACAGATGCATGGTTGTTTATACTAGATTATCTCCATCACTCTGGGTGAAAGCTCTGCTAGAGCAAAATACACTGCCAAACATTTCACGCTTTTAAGCATTATGCAAGAAAGTTTCTGTGTTTTACAGAACTTAAAATAAGGGAAAGTTTAAACAAGGAGTGTACAAGGAGAGTCAAAAGCTGAGGACCGGAAACACAGTGTGTTTCAGAGTTTAGTAATAGTGATAGTATAATAAATATATATACTGTTAAGCGGTTTCGTTTGTAAATCTGTGGTAATCTTCTTTGTCAATCTTTGGAGAAAACTCTTGGATTTTCTGTCAAATATAGTGAATATGTATATGTTGTGGAATATTGAGTCTGCCAAAAAGTTGTCGATATTTATTAAGATATTTGAAAATTTTTCTATACTGATTTCTTTAACATAATTTGATAGATGGATAGCCTCTTTTGTTGTTCAATTAGGATTACATATTTAACATCCATTGAGAATAAGACAATCATCTGTTGTTTGCAAGTGCACCAACAAATAATACCCCCTGATAATATATAAACAAATTCTAGTAGAACTTTCTGTCAATGACGTAATGCCCCAGTACACATCTGAATAACCGGTGGTCTCTTACTTTTAAAGTAACTAATTCGATTTTAAATTTACAATACGATACTAAAGGGTGAGCCATTTAAAAACTGCGTTCTAAAAAGTAAATAAAAAAAAACTAACATTATTTAAATGGCTGCCACGGCTGGCCTTACAGTACCCATTTGCTTGACCCAATTTTTCAATACATATTCGATTGTCTGGGCCTGTATCTCTTGAATGGCAACTTTGATTTTGTGTTTCAAGGCCTTAGTTGTCTCTAGATGGTTTGCGTAACACTTATCATTAACAGATCCCTATAGATAATAGTCTAATGAGCTCAAATCACAGCTCCGAGGCAGCCAATTAACATCAGAATTTTGGTTGATTATTCGGTTTTAAAAACAATGCTCAAATATTGGATTGCTACGTTGGCTGTATAGCAAGTGGCCCCTTACTGTTGAAATCAAATGTCGTCTAACCTCGTTCTTTAATTTTTGAAACAAAAATTGAGTGAGCATGTCACGATAACGCTCACCATTGACCGTTTTGGTTGAAGACTCACTACTTTGGAAGTAAGTTCTCAATATTTCCCAGTTTTCTTTAAGCGGATGGATTACCATTTCGTAAAATTCAGACTTTTAACTAACAATGTGTCAATTTGTAATGACATTTAACATTCATGTACTTTAAATAAATAGTGGTTCAAAATGCAACCGCTAGATGGCCCACCTTTTATAATAAACTATCTTGTCTTTTTTCAGTGTTAGTTTTTTTATTATAAAATATATCACTTTTTGGTTAAGTCTTTTCTTTTGTGTACACTCATGGAGGTTTAATCCAACATTTCTCTTTAACTAATATCTTACTTTAGCATCCTCTTAAAATATAGGTAGGAGTAAAATGATGTAGTATAAGCAACGATGGAATCTGAGTTCTAGCGATGATTGGAAGTGGGAAATTATGGTAGAATACGTACTAAGGATAAGTGAGGTTATGATAACTTCTTTATCATAACTACGTCACTAAACGTTTAATCATTACAAAGTAAACTACGAGAATTGGAATACCATGTTTCTTATGTCAATTCTTTAGTTGACAACATAGCCTAAAAGACAGTTTTAGCCTTGAAAGAAACTTCCATTTGTTAGGAGCGAAACGTCAGCCAATTTTGTACTAAAAAGGTAGAGAGCTTTCTTTTTTAACCTCTACCTTGAATATTCTTAAAAGGAGTATATTATATACAAATTTAAAGTTTTCGTAAGTAAGGCCAAATTGCGCCCTCCCAAATCCACAATATAGAATAAAATTACAAAAAACTAAAATAATAAACCAACAACACACGAGGTGCATGAAAAGTTTAACATGCAAACCTGCATCAATCTGTCCATTTATACTTGTTATGATTTAAATTTAAGAAAAATTATTTTTGATTTGAAATTGAATGGATGAATTTGTCAAGGTAACCATATAAACGAGAATTGTCGGGGAGGGTGTAAAATAATTAATAATAATAAAATGTCAGAATTCATATAATTGCAATTTTTTTTTACTAAACATAAGTTATATCACATTAAGCAATTTATACATTATATAAATATAGCGCCCAACGTGAGGCAGATTAGTACATATAAATTATCAAATTTTTATGACGCCAGGTTGTGCATAAGTGCAGATACATTTATATAATCAATTAGCAACACAAACTTGAGTGAATTTAAAAAATACCTAAGTCTATTTAATATGACATCAAGAAGACAAGACCAGGCCATACGTAAACCAAGTTCACAAGAACAACTATTTTAAAAATTATTTAAAAAGTTGAATAACATGCAAACAACTATAAATAATATGGAGAAGAAAATGACAACGAAAGAAGATTTAAAAAACGTACAAACAAATATGAAGGATGATTTAAAAAGAATATAGAAAATATGGAAAACAACAACAGGGAATATGAAAAGAATTAGAAGTGTATTATGTAGAAAATTTCGATTATGGGACAGGTTTAAAAAGAGTCGGAAATAGAGAAACTTCTGATGAAGCAAATGACGTATGAAATTATTCAAGACGAAGAAGTTACGTTCAAAGTTAAATGGGAGATGCACTGGAAATTAAGAAACAACTTATTTACAAAAATGATAGAGGAAAGATAAAGAAAACAGAAGAAGAAGACAATGAAGGGAGGATACTAGTAGCGTTTGTTTTGAGTACATTAAGAGAAGTTGAAGATACTCTAAAAAGAAGGGGACTCTTCCACATCACAATGGTGTTTAATTACCCACTGAAAGAATTAAGAAGTACATTAAGTAAAACATGACACATAACATAGGTTCTATCAAATAAAAGATAAAGTAGAAAATAAAGTTAAAAGGAAGAAAAAGCAAGTATACAAGAAATAATGGCAGAAAATTATAAAGAAATAAAATGGACGTCGAACCAAGGAATAGAATACCAGTAGCAGAAGCAGAAACGAAAAAGGACCACCAATCATAAGTGAGATACCAAAAATGCAACATGAAATGAACATTAGTAGAAAATTTAAATATGAAATGGAAATAATAACAAAAGAAGTGACTCAATTGACTTTTGAAGTCGAAAGTAACATAAACAAAGAGGTAAAATTCGTTAAGAGCAAGAAAGAACCAAAGCCAAAAAAGAAAGGGCAAAGAAAATGCAAGTAAACCAAGCAGCCCGTGAGGAAAAATTGTAAAGAATATAAAAGCTCATCCACCTCCTGTAAAAATATAAAAGGATGGAGAAAAAGAGTGTGAATAGGCAATGTAAAATGACAATGAATGAATTACAAGAAGTATGGTAAAGTTTAAGAAGTAGCTATTAAAAAGTGTGAATGAAAACTAGATGTTAAGAAATAAGTGGTGTAAGGGATTAAAGAAGAAACAATAATCGATAATCATGGAAGGAAAATAAATTGAGATAATCATAGAAGTGTTACAAAGCTTAGATGCAGCAAAAAGAAGTAGAAGATTAAAAAATCGCAAGAAGGTAATTTGAATTTATAAGCAGTACAAGAAGTTTAAAGAAAGGTTAGATTATGATTAATGTAATAGAATTAAAGTTTTTTGATGAAAAGGAAGGGGATGTAGTAAATAATTATAAAGAGGAAAGTTATGAAGTCTAAGGAAATGATGTTTAAAGGAAAGGGATATGATAAGAAATATTATAAAAAGAGATAAGAGAAGAAGAGAAGAGAAGAAAGCAAGTGACAAAATGAGTATCGTTTAAAAAAGAAAGAAAAATGGTATATTTTGATTTACTTTAAAATTTTTATTATTTTTAAGCAAACAATAAAAATTTATATAATAAAGCGGGGTGAAATGTTATGATTTAAATTTAGGAAAAATTATTTTTGATTTGAAATTGAATTACTGAATTTGTCGAGATAACCATGTAAACGAGAATTGCCGGCGACGGTGTAAAATAATTAATAATAATAAAATGTTAGAATTAATATAATATGCAGTTTTTTTTTGACTAAAAATAAGTTATATTTACATTAAGCAATTTATACATTTCAAAGGAAAATTCACTTGTTAGATAAAAAATGGTAGTTTTTATTTGAAAAATTTGACGATGCAAATATATACAAAATGTTTTATTAAAAAAAAATTTTAATTAGTTGACTACGTTTTTCTGAATGACCCTGTATATATAAAAATATTTTAAAAATGTGCAACTTTTATTCTATGGTTACACTTTTTCGGACAAATAGTCTAAAAGTCTATAATCGAACAATTACACCCATTGTATGGTGTTACCAGATTAAAACTTAAAATTTTATAAAAAACTAATTTTAATTTTGTACCTGAAGTAGAGGTAACGTATTTGGTATTCCTTTTGCTTCTTCCACCGGACTACCATCAAAGCTTTCTTCACAGTGTGACCCTGTACCGGACTTAACGGCGGTCCAAAATCTCTTTAAACCCAACTCGTATAGGTTTCTGTAACAAATTTCTGTTTTAATCGTAAATTAGTAAAATCGCCCTTGTAGAAACAGCTAACAATTAATATCAAAACAAAAGTAATTTAAGTAAATCAATTTGCTCATATACACGGTGTCCAAAACTCTCCTGACAAACTAAGACCGGAGATTCTTCAGATAATTTTAAGACAATTTAACCCAATTCACCTCGTCTGAAAATGCTTCCTAAGGGAGCTAGAGCTTTTTGAAGATGGCGTCTGGTAAAGAAAAAATTAAAAGATAAACTTCGCGAACTGACAACAATTTGACAATAAAAAACGTAGGTTTTACTTCTGTTGGCAGTTCAGAGCCAACTAGTGCAAAAAATATAAATTTAACTTTAATGACAAAAAAACAAAAAATTTTCAAATCCATTTTTCTAGAAAACGGTGTATCCTAATGACTTAAAGTAAAAGTACCTTTTAGTACTAGAATATCTAAAAATTTAACAATCTAGTATCACAAATGCTTAAAAGTTAAAGACAAAAAGTTATGGGTTAAAATAACCGTTGACCTACCCAAAACGGACGCCTATGACCAGTATTTGAAATTTGCAATTGATGGAATCGATTCATCTCTGAAGGCTAAATAAGCAGACCAGTTTTTCTAAGAAGAAGCGTTCTGGAGGTATTTAAAAAAAACTATTTACAAGGCGCCATCTTCAAAGAGCTCTAGCCCCTTAGGAAGCATTTTCGGACTAGGTGAATTGGGTTAAATTGTCTTAAAATTATCTGAGGAATCTCCGGTCTTGGTTTGTTAGGAGAGGTTCTGGACACCCTGTATAATTATGAATTTGAGAGAGCAATTTCGTATCTACGGTAAAATTAAAATGAAGTCTATTAAAAAGTAATTATTTAATGTAGTCAGTCTACTGTAAAACAATATGTTAGGAAATAATTAATGTTTTGCAAAGCAGCGTAATTAATTATGTATAAAAAGTTTTCTTTTCATTTAAAGTGATTCAAACGTAATAAATTGCATTTTGTTAGTTGCTTACTTTAAAAAGTAATTATAATCGATCAATTCAATATACTTTAACATGTCGGAAATATTTGACTGAAAAATAAATTTCCCCCCGTCTTGCTTAAAGATGTTCGATTTAGCAAACTGACGTAAAATTTATTTATGAATTAAGTGATTGATTTTTGTCACACATCACAATTATTATTTTGTATGGGTTGGCCTACATAAATAATCAATGAAGGTTGAATCTATAAATACCAGGTCAATTCTTATTAAGTCATTAATTTGGTTTATAAATAATTTATCGCATGTCGTGTAATATAGGTATTTTTTTTAGTACGAAAGAAATGTGTGAAAATAAGAATCTTATAGAAGCTATTTTAATAAAATTTATAACTTAATCTGTTTTGTATGTTTTTTTGTGTTCTAAGTTAGTATGTACAATATTAAACCCAGGCTTTATAAGCAACCGTGATTCTCTTTATTCAAGTTAGCAATTTTAATTCTGATAGAAATGCTAGAATTATTGAGAAATTTGTCATGTGTTTCTTGAAGTTTATTTGAAAACAGGTATATGTGACGGTATTCTTTGACCCTGAACCAAAATTAATTTTTTAGCATAAAATTCACTTGTGGGTATGCAACTGAGAATACATGCATATATGTTGTCTGACATTATGTCAGAGGCAGATTTGAAATATTAGAAATCTATCTAATGAGTCGTCTTTTTTTTTAATTGGTATCACTAACATCGTAGATAAACTTCTTTTTCTCTTGACAAGTTAGCGTGTAAACCTGTCAAATTTTTGAGAATTCCGTTTGGGGATCTAAGTAAAATTAATGAGTAATTGTTAATGGATTAATCTAAAGAAGAAGTACTAATAAAAACGAGTAGTTACGTTTACGACACTATTCTACGCTGTGAGTAGTTTTTTTTGTTGTTTTCTGATATTTCAATTTCTGTGACTTCTTTTTCCTGACCGTCAATTTTCTCGCCACCTTTATAAACTTTCTATTGAGATATGATTGATGGCTAATAAATACTAAACCAACATACGAGACCGTATTATATAGTCAGGTGTCCTCACTAAGACAACTCTGTGACCTTCTGCGTATTTGTTGCTACTTCTATCCTTTTACCGCTTTGTCTTTAAAAAACATAACGAACCTGCCAAAGTAGCTGCTGTATAATTGTTAAACTGCTCAAAAACAGATAAGTGGAAAGTAATTGCTTGTGTTCTTTCATTAAGATGTACTCGCATTTGTATCTGTGGTTCGACTAAGATTTACCTACCTAACTAAATGCGCTTTATTACTGAATCGTTGTAAATTTGAAAGATTTCTTGAAAAACTAGTTTTAATTGTGTGCGCCCGGTGTTGTTTTGCTTTTTAACTTTAAAATTAGTATTGGTGACACGTACTCATAGGTCACATTTAAATCGAATTTTTAGTTTTATAATTATCAATTTATGCGGTCACGCCCAAACGTAGGCGTAGATACCATTGCGGTTAGTACATATTTTTGGAGGTTTGTTTTTGTGTCTTTGAGTTTCTAGTTGCTCTGAAAGATTTACTACATGTTCTACTAAGTAACGCCCTTACAAATTATCTCTGCAGTGTGGAAGCTTTTGGTCTAACTATTTGTAAGTAAGCACACGACTACTCTACGACTACTAAAGCTGCCGGCCAGATTTTTAGCACTGCTCCCTAATTTTCAAAACGTTAAGTTGGACAGTGTCAAAATGGTAATCGTAGTTGCCAAATGTCGTCACCTATCTTAAATGACTACATAAGGGTGAACAACTTTAAACAAACAACCGAGAACAAATCTGAAAATTAGATAAATTTAAAAAAAATCAGGACTATACTTCCGTATTATATAGAAAAAAAAACGCGACGGTCGTTAACCGCGGCGCTGGTTGGTTCAAAATAAGAGAGTGGACAAACTTACCGATACGAATCCACAAAGGAGAAATTTCAAAACGCGGTCGCGATTTAAGTTGTTGGAATGCTTGTTGATTTCCTACATTCATGATTTTTAGTTGAAGAAGAAAAATGTTTGACAATCAAAACAAAGTCCTCAAAATCTATCTCGTGACCAGTATCGAAATGTGTGCTTTAACCTAAATCAACGATTATGTACACTCATGAAATTTAAAACTTGAACACCACAATTTTTGTAAACAAAAGTTTGCAGATTGTGAAGCGGGCTTAAGGGTATCATTTACAATTCTAACAGCAGGTAGTCTTAGCAGGGGTTATCTTATAGAAGGACTGTAGAATGAATCATTACACTAAGCACGTTTTAGAAAATAGGTAATTTACGTTGCTTACTTAATTTTTTTCTTTAAAGAATATATTTGAAGGTATCGCTAATTAAACACCATAGCTCGATTAATTATCGAATCAAAATTTTGTTTAGGAAATGTTTACAAAATAAAATTAGAAATAATTTTGATTTAAAAACGTCTACAAGCAATAACTTTTAAATTAAATCAAAAAACTAAACATGGTTATTTGGGTTGACTGATTATTACTTATTTTTAAATAAATCTAACCTACTAATTATTGTAAGTTATAAAAAAAATCATTAAACTCTCTATTCATAATATTTAGTCCTTACAAAATGTATATTTTATGACGTTTCATTTTTTTCTGTAGTTAATATAAAAAGTGAAAATAAAAACTAAGGCAATTCTTATTGTCAACGTATATATTTAGTTTTTTGACAAGAATTTATTACATAATTATAATTAAGATACCAAGTTATAGTTTAAAATTAAATGAAAAATTTTTTTTTAAATAAAGGTATTACTATATAAATAAATATAAGAAATCAATAATGGGTGTGACCTCCATTATTATTGATACATTCTTGGAGGCGTCTGCTCATTGACGCTATCAAGGTATCAATATAATTAATATTAATCGTTTCCCATGCGGTATCAATGGCTGCAATTAGTGCATTACGGTTTACTGGTATAAAATTTGGCCCTTGTTGTCTTCGGATAACAGCAAGTATTCGAGCCCAAACATTTTCGATAATGTTAAAATCTGGGCTTTTGCTGGCCAGGGTAACAGCTCCAAGTTATTTTCTCGTATCCAATTGCGCACAACCCGCGAAGTATGAATAGGGGCGTTGTCCTTTAACAACAAAAATACATTATGAAAATGTTAATTCAACAGATCCCGAACTATTTTTGGAGAAAGTATAGTGAAATAAGAATACTTACTTGTTGGAAAATATAATCTTCGTCTGGATAAAACACTTCGACTGAAGGTTTCATAATAGTTTCCAAAATATCTAAATACGCAGCAGAATCAAGACGTCCATCGATAGCCCAACAAACTCCTTGACCCCGCGCGCTAACCCAACCCCACACATTCACAGAAAAATAACCACTTCGTTTTTAGGACATATGTGATTATTTTCGTAACGAGTTCCTTCCATTCTAAAAACTTTTAGTGGTCCATCGTTGCGGCTATTGAACGTTTTTTGTCGCTAAAAATCACTCGATTCCAAAATTCCAAAGGTTCGTTCACATATCGCCTTGCAAATTCCAGACGACGTCTCATATTTTCGTCACTGAGAACTTCTTTCGCAGCAGCATTATACTTCTTTATTCCCATCTCCTTTAATCTTTTGTGCAGTTATACGGCATCCGGGAAAATGTGTATTGCTATAGCCCTGAGTATGTAGCAAATGGTTGTTCTGTTACGTAATGAAACAACTCGAGATCTTGAGCACGTGTAGATACTTTAGGTCTACCACTTCCGATGGCTCTTTCCAAAGTGTGTTCAAGATTCCATTTTACTCGGTAATGCCCTACGGTGCTTTTTGGTATATCTAACATACGTGAAATTTCACGCACGCTACGGCCCGCCGCTAATTCCGAAACAATCCGCGCTTTCAAATCAGCACCGAGATGAGGTGGCATTTTCACAACACTTGAAATTTTAAACTAAAATGGAATTTACATTTCTTACTTTATTTATTGGTTCACACTACTCCTTCTCAAACAGTAGGTAATTGTTTATTTATTACATACTTCTAATGACCAATGTAACAACCCTTAGAGCAATATGACTCAAAGGAAGTAAATTAAACAAGCAAGGATATTCTATTGTTATTGAAACTTATTCATAAAGTAAAAGCCATTTCCTTATAATGCTAATGGACAGGATTTTCTTTTAAGTATTAAGATTACAATAGAGGACTTTCGAAAATATCTAATTATAAATATTTACACTGCAATTGCGCTTTTTCCTTAATAATTTCTTAGCAATAACATACACGTTCTTGGTTTTAAGTTGTCATAAATTTGATATGATATAAATTTGTGTTTCTAATATTACATCACAAACTAATCTTTATTCGCCAAAAAATTGTTGCTTAAGTTGTAAAGCTTCGTACACACCTGAACAACAAACCGAGCAACAAACATAACAACGAACCGAAAGTCAAACAGAACGACAAACGATCTTTTATGATTTCCACAATCCGAACAACAAACGGAACGTTTGTGCTGTTCCCATAATTATTTTCAGTAGTTTTAGTTATATATATTTATTATTGAGAAGAGAAAATTGCGGAAAACAAGAAGATAGTGCCAACCAAATTTTTACGCACAAAGAAGAGTAAAAATTATAATTTACTTTGCTTTTTTTTTATTTTGGAAATTTCCCGCCCAAATGATGCTAATAGGGACATCATTTTTTCTTGCATTCTTAAACACTGATTAATTTAAAACATTTTTCTTCTGTCAACTCCATAATATTACCTAAAACACAACAAACCCACAAAAGGGAGGACAAAAATAAATAATTTAATTCTCCCGCATAAGTTTGTTCGCCGTTTTGTTTAGATTCGTCCAAACCTGCAAACGCATTCGCGCGCATTTTCTATGATGTCGGAGAAAAACCGACAAGTTGCGGAAACGCCGCAAAACCGTTCGTGAAACAATCAAGACTTTTACAATAAGCATATTAATATGAACTATATCTCATGAAAGAAGAGTTATGTAAGTATAAATAACGACTTAACGTTACGTTAGTAGATTCCATTTACTATTTACACATATTTTTTTGGAACATTCGATAATTAACTATCGGGATATGATGACCCTATACTTCGCAGGTTGTGCGCAACTGGATACAAGCAAATAACTTGGAGCTGTTACCCTGGCCAGCAAAAGCCCAGATTTTAACATTATCGAAAATGTTTGGGCTCGAATACTTGCTGTTATCCGAAGACAACAAGGGCCAAATTTTATACCAGTAAACCGTAATGCACTAATTGCAGCCATTGATACCGCATGGGAAACGATTAATATTAATTATATTGATACCTTGATAGCGTCAATGAGCAGACGCCTCCAAGAATGTATCAATAATAATGGAGGTCACACCCATTATTGATTTCTTATATTTATTTATATAGTAATACCTTTATTTTAAAAAAAAACGTTTTCATTTAATTTTAAACTATAACTTGGTATCTTAATTATAATTATGTAATAAATTCTTGTCAAAAAACTGCCTTAGTTTTTATTTTCACTTTTTATATTAACTACAGAAAAAAATGAAACGTCATAAAATATACATTTTGTAAGGACTAAATATTATGAATAGAGAGTTTAATAATTTTTTTTAATAACTTACAATAATTAGTAGGTTAGATTTATTTAAAAATAAGTAATAATCAGTCAACCCAAATAACCATGTTTAGTTTTTGATTTAATTTAAAAGTTATTGCTTGTAGACGTTTTTTAAATCAAAATTATTTCTAATTTTATTTTGTAAACATTTCCTAAACAAAATTTTGATTCGATAATTAATCGAGCTATGGTGTTTAATTAGCGATACCTTCAAATATATTCTTTAAAGAAAAAAATTAAGTAAGCAACGTAAATTACCTATTTTCTAAAACGTGCTTAGTGTAATGATTCATTCTACAGTCCTTCTATAAGATAACCCCTGCTGAGACTACCTGCTAGATTGTAAATGATACCCTTAAGCCCGCTTCACAATGTGCAAACTTTTGTTTACAGAAATTGTGGTGTCCAAGTTTTAAATTTCATGAGTGTACTAATAGAGCGACTAGTTTCACCTATGTACACTAAGCTACATAAACAAAGAATACGATATACACACTAAGAAGAAAGGGTAGAAAACTTATCCTTGGAGAAGGTAAAACTTGTGAGAATTGTTAAAAGGTGTAAAAATTAGTTTAATACAGTTTTCCAAAGAAGTTTGCATATTCGGTGTGAATGTAGAGTAAAAAGCTGCAATTGTTTCTAAAGTAGTACAATAAAGTTTTCTTTAAATTTGAGGGCAAAGATGCGAGTGGCGATTAATGACTTTTTGTATAACTTGTTTGTTAGATCCATTCGCAATGAAAGTATTAATTAGATAATGCATTTCGAAATTTTAATTGTTAGATTGACATATAGAAAATGCTCAATACACTGAAAAATTCAACAACATATTATTCTTGGGGTACGCACACAAAGAAAGCTGGTTAATAAGCGCCTATTTTCGGCGCCGAAAACCAAGCGCGTACAAATAATCTCAGTAGTACACAATGAACGCCGGTTTTCCGTCAGTTTAAAAGCAACTTCCATTACTACAAAGATGTCTAATTCATCTTCAGATGAAGACTTTTATTAATGGAAAATTCATTTTTAAGAATGCAACGTACGAAGCAAGGTATACATCCAGTGAATCAAGAACGAAAAGTGTATGGTGAATATCACCATTTATTCCAATCGTTAAAACGGCACGAACAGCGCTTTTTCAGTATATGAGAATGGCTCTTGAAACATTCACCTATATTTTGGAAAAAATTAAAATGCGGTTAACAAAAACGTGGTGTAATTGGCACAAACAGCCAATCCTTCCTGAAGAAAGACTTGTGATTACCATCAGGTGAGTAAAATGAATTTTTTTATAATATTTATTGAACATAAGTAACAACATATTATGCCTAAGTAGAAACAAACAAAGGTAATAAACCTCAAAATATGATACTTAAGTAGGTACTAAATTTAGTAAAGGTCGATAAGAATATGGAAAATATCAAAGATTTAGTAGGTCGTTGGGAGTCTCTGATTCTGTGTCATATGCTGAAGGGACTGAGGCTGAGTAAAGTGAGGACGAAGAGTATACACTACCACTGTAGAGGGAAACCTGTGGTGTGGCTACATAAAAGAGCTTTGTCCATATGCATATTCGTCTACAATTTGCTGCACTCGTCCTCGGAATGACAATATTTTGTTTGGTGGGATTTACGAACGTGAGGCAGCAAACTGTTGAAAAAACTGTTGTGGTCATCTCCGTCTGCTTCCCGCAATCGTTTATTTGCCTTCTCCTGCAAATATTGCAATTTTGTTGCTCAATCTTTATCATTTCTTCATTCCAAGAATAATTATTGGATTTTCTTTTTATAGCTGTCTTCTGCTTAGTCATCATTTGTGAAGAATGCTTCTTGCTGTCAACCTCAATATTTTCAGTTTTATCAGAATTTGGTACACTAATAGAGTCGTCATTTGGCAGTGTATTTAAGTCTATATCTGCCTCTTCAATAGAAACCTCATTATTTCTTTCGCTATTATCTCCTTCGACCTCTGTTGATTGTATTATAGCGGCGCAATTTCCACCAGAAGTTCGGGATTTTACTATGTCTTTTAAAAATAAAAGGGATTGGAAATACGTCCATTTTACAGTGTAATTCGGTGCCGGATCCCCGAGCGAGTTTTTGGTATTTTTCCAAATTCAACGGAAAACTGGTCACGCAAGTACTTCCATTTTTTCTTAGAACCGTTTCTGAAAAAAACGATATACTGGTAATGATAACAGGTATGAATCCTGAAGAATAATAATATCAACATTTAGAAGATAGTGATTTATTGACAGGGGTTAATAGAGAAAAGTACAATCAGTTGTCTATATCAATGTTTGGCCCGTATCTTGGTAGAGTTCCAATTCAGACATATCCGTTCTTTTCGACCTCTTCCAACAAACAACCACAGTAAAATCATTAGTAATATTATTATTATTTGTTGCAGGTATTTGGCAACAGGCTGCTCATTTAAAACGCTTGCATTTTCGTTTCGAATGGAAGCCTCAACCGTAGGAAAGATCATATCTGAAACTGTAGTAGCATTATGGGAAGAATTACAACACGAACATATGCCTATTCCAACAAAGGACAACTTCAAAAATAGCTGAAGATTTTTACAACACATGGAATTTCCCGCATGTTATCGGAGCTATTGATGGCAAACATGTACGTATTATTTCTCCAAAAAGACTGGCTCGATGTTTTTAACTATAAAAATATTTTTCTGTCGTACTCAAGGAATAGTCGATGCCAATTACAAATTTATTGCCATAGACGTAGGTGGATATGGAAAGCAGAGTGACGGTGGTACATTCCAATCATCAGACTTTATAAACTGCTCACTACGAAACAAATAAAAATTCCAGAGGCTTCTTATCTACCTGGAAGAAATATTAAGGCCCCATACGTTTTCATAGGAGATGAAGCATATCCACTTCTTGATTTCTTGCTTAAACCATATGGAGGAACAAATTTGTCAATCGAAGAAGAATGCTTCAATAGAAGACTCTCTAGGGCGCGAAAAACCGTTGAATGTACTTTTGGGATTCTGTACTCAAAGTGGCGCATCTTATCTAAAGCTATCGAAACTGATATACTTGTTGCAGATAATATTATCAAAATGTTCTTTACAGTACAGTCTTACATTGAAGAAAGGCTGCAGCATCTATTATGTTCTATTGACAAAGCTGTATCACCATTTTATTCTGCTTTATTGTACCCATTTATTGACCATTTACACCATTACACACACATTTACCTATATCCAATTATATATTTATATATATATACATATACCATATTGTATCCC
>JALBCR010004171.1:0-103480 GCA_030710515.1 Abscondita cerata
TAGATTAACTGTGCAGAACTATTCTTATTTTACATTATTAGATTTATTCTTAAACCACGATAACCATATATTTGCTCTTAGTAGTAATAATATATTTATTTGGTATATTTCTTTGGCTGAGAAACAGATATTACTGGCGATGCTCTGTAGCATCTTGTTATTTGTAAATAATATAATATTGACCATTTCATCACTCAACATGTAACTATATACATACTGGTGAAATTATAAACCAAGTATTTGCCATTTTATTAATAACATACTGCAGTGATCGCAAGGTCATTTTAATGTACGAATGTAAAACTATTGTTTAATATTTGTGTATTGTATGCCATGAGGATAAATCGATTTTGTGGGTGCGTGAGAAACGAAGTCAAAGTGAGGAAGAGACGCTTTTCAGCAGTGAACAATAATGTGAGTGCAGTTAAGACAGTTAAAAATTTGTTCGTTTACCCTCTATGTATAAATATATAGGAAGCTAGAGCAACCGTAGAAAACAAAGGGTATCGTCGTGTATAAAATCGGAATAGTATTGAATAAAAACCTAAAGTTTATAAAGAACAAAGAAAGTCGCGAGTTTCAAAGTCTTTTGAAGGTTGCAAGTAGCACATCTGCTACAAATAAAATCCAAGTTGATTTCTAAGATTACCAATAATAAAAATTTGTGTATAAAAAAATAGTTTGTAGCGGAAAAAAACTTTATATTTTAGTTGCGTTAAAATGTGCACGTTGCGTTATCATTCAGTTAAATTGTACGTTCGGTATTTTTTTTGTTATCATATTAAAATTTAGTTTTTTAGACACAAACCACGCATTTTATTAATGAATCCAAGATTCTGAGATTAAAAAACGAATAAGATTAAATCATCTGAATTCAAAGTCTCAAGGCTGGATAGAGCACGAGGGTGTAACAAAATTCTTACCGGGGATGAATACTATTTTATACCTAATTACGCTCCTAAATTTTTCTTTCTGTTATCTTTACATTTTGATGATGCGAATTAAATTATTATTAGCAACATTTTAACTTTTAAACCAGGCACTAGGCTGAAAGAGACAGATCTCAATTTTCACTCCTGAGGGATTCTCTCTTCGTTAGTTAAAAAAATGAGAGTTTTCCCAACCTCCAGAAGGCCAGAAATTAACAATTACAATAGTAACAGTGTGAACATACCGTATTCACCAGACTGGTCTCCTGAGTAAAATTTATTGCGGTGGATTACCAACTTATTCACATATAAAAAAAATATGTTTAGCTATGAGACATCTTTTTAAATTTGTAATCTCAGGTCTGTGAGTCCGTTCCCAAATAAAAGAATTAGTTATACACATGGAATTTAATTAATTTTATACAAAGATTTTACAATAGTTTTACAAATTGATGTCACAGGACGCATGCGTAAAAATATCAATTCAAAAATAACAAATGAAATAAGTTCCTATAACCGACCTTGTATCGATGATAAATTCGACACCTGCGTGTTAATCTTCATTGTCTTCTAATCGTTGAGTGCACCAAATAATTTTTGTACCGGTTGAGTAATTAATTGTTGTAAAATTTTTATTTATTATTGTCGAAGAAATATTTAATTTTATTTAACCGTTGACGGTTCTGAGTTGCAATTCATTTGTTGCTTCTTTGATTCTCGAAGTACAATTCAATCCTTCGCGTTGGGACTTGACCTTCTTCCACTTTCCTCACTGAACGTTAGTTTTAAATGTTTTTCTCACCTCTACTTTCATATTAAAATTATCTCTTCGCACTCCTTAACCTTGCAGCCTTCAAACTGTTTCGTTATGTTATTATCGCAACACAAAACTTACTTAATATCTTTTGTTTCTTTAATTAAACAGAAATTAATCTTTTTTATGGACAAATCAAATTATTTGATTAATATTAATTAATTATGGTATTTATAAAATATAGATTGGCATTTTAAAAAACTCTTAACTACAAACTAAATTTTTAATTTACTTCTTATTTAAATGTAAACTTTCAATCTAAATTTTTATTCTTTCATTTCTTGTTTAAACATAATTTTTTGTTTATTTATTTTCCACAGCAATATGTTAACATTTCTCTAAAATAGTTGCAAAACAATCACGTTTATCATCACTCTTAGACAACATCGTCGGTTCTTGTGTACAATCGTTATGTTAATAAAAAAAGGTGTAATTGCTAACGATCGGAAGAAATGCATTTTTAATATAGATGAATTTAAAGCATAAAACCATAAAATTTGTTATACAAGGAATCAATTGATTTGTTAAATTTGAAATCAGCTAGATAATTACAAATTCACTAATCAAAGCTCAATTTCTAAATAGCTTTATTTAACTGAGAACTAAACGGATGTTAATTGACTTGTCAATGATAAAACGATGGAATATTAATTGCACACAATTAAAAAGGAAAATCAATGTTTAAAATAATGAAAAAATAATTAACATTAATTTACACTGCAAAGCTCCTTTACGACTAAGAAATATTAGAGAAATTCGAATAATTCCTAAACTGATCTAAAATACAATAAGATCCAAAATAAACAAAAAAGAAAAAAGAAACGAATCGGTAGGTCACAAGTATTATATTTCAAGAAATATTGAACAGCATTAAAATGTATATGACTCATTAATCAGCGTGACGAACACACAATATAAAAGACCATCATTATTTCATAAGTATTCGAAATTGATTATCGTATCCACCATGGAGATATTTTATAACTTCTTTTGTGGAAAAGCGACGATTAAAAAAATACTTTAAATGATGGGGACGTTTTATTAGCATCCTTTTATATGTGCGCAGACTGAAGAGTTGATGAACAAGCTATAAATAATGTTTTACAATCCATGGTATTCCTATTAATATCTTTCTTTAAGGGCGATTTAATAAAGAGTCAAAAGAACATATACAAGTTTCTGAACCTTTATCAGAGATTGGTTTATTGATTAAGTATTTTAAGAATAAGTGCAACATTCAAATGGTTTCAGTTTAGAAAGTAATTTAATGTTTTTCTTGCAACAACAAAGTACCTACTAACTATCAATGTCGAACACAAAAACACCGATATCTTGTATCGCTTTCGTTGGTAACCATCTTCGAGAAAACTTGTTATAATTACAAACATGAGAATTATTAACGTTAACGGTCTGACAAAAAGTCGTGCCCGGAAGAGGCTCAGACAACTTTCTTTGTATTAAAAATGTGTAACACATTCTTCGATTTCGTTCAATGTCGAACCAAATTATTGCAATCTATTAAAATTGGCAACACCATAAAATTAACTCTGAATCGCTTTCCAAACAACACCATTCGAATTATTAGATTATTGGGACAATGGTAATCAAACTCGAACTTGTTGCTGTCGCAAACATTTACAATTCGGCTAATTGCCAATGATTAAAAGCAAAATCTTGTAACGATGATTAAATTTTCGTTTTCTAAAGCGGCAATTTAATTGCGTGATCGTAGAGATTTCGCTCGCATGGTTCTATTGTGTTGTGCGATATTTAATCGCAATGTTTCGATAACACTCTTTGCATTGACCATGACAAGTTGCCCAAAATTCACTTTCATCAACTTGGCATCTCACAACAATAGCACTTAGTTATCATCTTTTACACATACAATAAGGTGGTACCTTTCAATTTTGATCAAAATCAAAATTTATATTTACAGATGAAATAAGACAATTGATATTAAATAATCAATTAACAAAAGATTGATATGTTTTTAGACAATATATTACAGTTTCTTTATGCCACAATAATTTATTAATTAGTTGGATCGCAATGCGGAAAATACAAATTTATGAACTGATTAATAAAACATTTGGGCATACATTAACCTTAACTTTATCCAAAATTCTCATCGTACGTAAAATTTAACACACCTTAACATTCATCAACATTTATAAAAAAAACTGATTGGTCCTCCTCACAAAATTAATTATTTCGTTGTCAAAGACATGCAATTTAATTGCGCCCCTGTGAAACCAACCCTTATTCAAAATACATCCATTAATCATAATTAAAGGTCAAAGGGATTTAAAATAACTCTTCTTTTATTAGATTCACACGATTATTATAATCAATCTCAATGATTCAATTAAATTAAACAAGATAATTATTATTAACGAATTATCCTAAACCTTTTTCGCACAATATTGTGTAATTGCAAGTAACGCTTAACAGTAAAGAGAATTGTTATTATAATTTATATCACCATCACGCAAAGCAAATTACGGTTACACGTGTAAAATTTCTCCAAGTCAATTAACTTGCTCGTATTTCACGGTCATTAATTTGACCACCATTTTCTTAAATCTACAAGAAAAAAATTAAATCGTTTTAATACACGAAACTGAGCTTGCATAAGTTGCTGAATTTCGATCAGACCCCGCGCGCTTCTATATTTTAAATTTCGAGATAATAGTAAAACAAAAACACCTTCGTGAACTCTCTTAACATTTCACATTGTATTTATGGAAATGAAGAATAGAAACTTGAATATCAATAATGGTACTACACCTCTTATTTAACCTTTGAAAAAAGCTAAATTTAGAAAAATATACATTGTCAACCGCACACAATAGATCATTTATTATATCCGAAGATTGTGCTTTGCAAAATTATAAGTGAATGTAAAAATTTATATGTTACACTTTAGCAAAACTCATTTAGATGAAAAAACTTTATCAAAAACTATTATCGACAATTTTTCACTTTGTGCAATTAGCTACGCATAACCATCAAGTACTTTTTGGTAAAGCTTTTTTTTTAATCTTTAGGTGTAATCAGTATTTAATTAAGATACACCTTGTCGATTCCGTATTGCGTGGTAAGTTCAATTTCAGTTTCACTGCAATTATGGCAATTCTCTACGGTTATTACCATAGTTTCGCGTTTACCTTCATTTATTGGTTGATTAATTCTTAAAATTTATGCCATTGCTTGATCTTTTTTTTTTTCATTTTAAAGACAAAATAATTAATAAAGGAAAGTGCAGGAATCTTACCAAAGCGGTAGTCCACAATCGCCACTTTTCACTGTCGTGCAAAGAAAAGAATGTCTTAATCGAACCTTTTTATTTTATTTAATTTGTGGTTATCGGTTTTATTTTTAACACCTGTTCGACTGCCCTACGCCTTTATAACACATATTCGAAGCACTCGTCCTAGAAACCTTATTATCTTAATTCTATTTTAATCTTAATTTTCTAGATAAGATAAGAATCTATGTTTGGTCCACACGATAACACATATTTGCGATGCAAGTAACTGAAAATAATACAATTCAACTTTCCACTAGAAAAAAAAGTTTTTTGCTACCTAACACATACATTGTAGTAAACTTGTTACAATTTAGTCATACCGAAGCTGAGTGACAAGACAGCGAAGACGTCGCATTTTCCAGGAAAGCAAGTACTAGTTGTACAAAAAAAAAAAGAAGGCGGAACGTTACAGAATATAAGTATACAAACATTTACAGCGTCATCCCTACTATACGCACCAAATGGGAAACTTCTTTATTATGGGTTTTTCGATAAATAGTTGTTTTTTATAAAAGTTTGTGCATCCTCTAAAGCTAAAAATACACCAACACAATGTGGCGAAAGACGCGTAATATACGAGGTGCATTCGAAAATTTGATTTTGAGTCAAGAGTAAAGTGCTCTTATATCAGTGAATATCAAAAAAATTTTATTTGAAAAAAGTTGTTCTTCATTTAAAAAACATCAAGATTTAAAGTCATGGCCATCTAGGAGAAATTTTAATTTTTTTCAATTTTTTTAAAATGGTGGCTATAAGAAAAAAGATTTGCTTTAAATGATAATTAAACGACACCTTGTATATAACAGTTTATTTAAAAGAACTTGTAATTTACAAATTGTCCAATTATTGTGCTAATTATGGTAAATTTTTTTATTCCTTAGAAAAATTTAAAATTTTGGTTCTTTTGATTTTTGTTGACACCAAAAATTACGCGTCTTTCGCCACATTTTGTTGGTGCTTTTTAGTTTTAGGGATGCACAAACTTTTATAAATAATAACTTTTTATCGAAAAACCCATAATAAATTTTTTTTTAAATATAATTTGGGGATGACGCTGTATATCTAGTGGTTCATAACCACTTACACGATTTCTTCCCCAAACGTATCAGTTTAGATATCAAACTTCAATAATAAAAACCGTGTGACACTATGTTAAATTAAAATTAACCTATATCCCTTTTTCTGGTTCAATTCGAACACAATATAACAATATAGTTGGATAGATAAAATAAAACAACTTGATATGATAATAATGAATAATCAAAACGTATTTACTAAAAAATCAATAAAAATTATTAAGTGACCTTCATGGATGAATTAGTTAATTTGTTGCCTAGAATTTTGCGCTTTCTAACTAGGGTTCGATTCCGATTTCAGTATTTTTTTATAAACTTTATTATCATTATAATAAAATTTTGTAGAATAAATTTAACATTTTGAAGAAAGATTAAATTCATTTTATACAAGTTCTATTAATAATAATTACGACAATCGGGATCGAACCGAATTTTTCTCGTAAAACATTATTAAAATTTTAAATACTTACATTAACACATAAATTTGTTCTCTATCTATCTAATAAAACATGTCGTTATATTGTGCTCAAATTGTGCTGGAAAAAAGAAAAAGCAAGCAACGAAAAAAGAACTGAGGTTACGAAATGTAAGAATAATGTTTGAGAAAATAAAAGAAAATAATAAAAAGCTTGAATACAAGTAAACAAAAATTATCATGTATACAACAACGAAAACGTGTTCTGTGATTTTTTTAAACTTTCCACGGACGCGACAAAATTTTAAAATTGTCAATTGTTTAAAAATTATTTTATAATACGTGGTTCATCCCCCAGCACCAGTTCTGCTTAGCCCACTTGGCACTCTGAGATACCATCTCGCAGTTTCGTTAATCGGGCAATCGGAGATCTCATAAAGCTAAAGTTGTAATGTTGCTTAATATAACTTTTTCTTGGCAAATCCTATTTTCTATTAGAAAAAATTTGTCGGGTTAATGTCACGTTAGCGATCCATATACGTGTCTAACCTTGCATCGGTAACATTTGGCAGATATTACATAATCTTGTTCAGTATTGTTAGTTGCTGGATAAGAGGCTAATGAACCGTATTGAAATAAGTGCAGTATTTCATCAAACATGAGTGAAACAACTAACTAACTTATGGACTTTAGCAATGAGTCATGCGGGAGCCAGCTCAAGATAGTGAACCAGAACATTTTCAGAGGTCGGGTTCGGATAACCTACGTATACCCCAAACAATGGTTTAACATATTCTAATTCATTGAAGCCTGCTGAAAATGAAAAGAGAAGAGACATACATGTTGCTTAGTTTTTCGCTTAGAATAACATCATGGAACAATTCAGTGGTGAAGAAACGTAAGATGCTGAAAATAATCCTGCTTCTCAGTATCAAGATCCAACCAATAACAGAAATGTTAAAAATGTAATCGGTGTAGAAAACGGAGAAGATCCACCCCTAAATCAAACCCTGGAAGTTATGAATGGATGCTCTATCAGAAACGACACATATGACGAAGAATCTGGAGTCAAATCGAAATATGCAGCTGCTCAGTGAATGCCAAAAGCTATACATTTTTATCTAACATTCGTTGACAATGAAATTATCGAACTAATGTAGTTGAGAAGAATTTATATACTACCCAGTTAGCTTCTTAAGGCGGACGATGTAGCACCGAATTCTCAACTACGAATGAAATGGAATTCGAGCTTATATGGATGTGGTGTATGAGGCACTATTGGAACAAAACATCATCTATTTAATAATTTCACATTCAACACATTGTCACAAAATAGATATGAACTTGTTCCAAAAATGTGACATTTAGTGGTGACCAATCTTGCCCAGAAAGTGAGAGAGTACCAAGAGCCACTTATAGACACACAGAGTGTTCTATGACAAGAGGAAGATGTTTTAGGAGATGATTATAAGTTAATTTCCAAAAAAAGTCATATAAATGTGTGTCAGGTGTTACTGTTTTTTTTGATCTTTAAAACATTGTCTCAAAATTTCGACGTTTCCAATAGTCTGAGTTTGATTATTTTCACACAATTAAATTATGGCTCTCTAACCGAAAATTATATCCTCATTCACGTAGTATATTCGATTCTTTTCACTTTCATTAAAAACATCAGAATTTTAACAGAAACAGTGTTGCAAAAAATTAAAAAAACAGTAAAACCTAAATATCTCTGAAACAAAAAATCGGACACCCTTTTTTGTTGGAAATAAATTGTATAATCATCTCGTTACACCTTGTATACGTTCCCGAAAAAACTGATGTATGAAATATATCTCGTGAACGTTCAGTAATGATACAATATGTTCCCAAAAAATGCCATAAGTATGGATTAAAAATGTTTAAAGTATGTTAATAATTAAATGTAAAGCTGTATTCAGGTGAAGACAAAAAAATCAGCAGTATCAGTTCCAAGAAAAACATTCATTCATTAGCAGAAAATCTGCTAAATTCTAGAAGAACGATAGTAACTGACACAAGCTTGGAGCTTGCCAATTTATTGCTTAACAAAGACACGCATCTGTTGGGAACTATTAGATTAACTAAATCCTCGTCAGTCAAAAGCTGAAAGTTAAAAGATTATAAGTTAGCATGGCGACCAAATGGTAGAAGTCAGACGACGTATTGGTAGCATGGTCCAAAAATCCACGGGCATTGTAAAGTATAAATACAGGCAAGTCCTCAATAGACGTGTCAGACTAGATACCGAGTTTCAATATCACACTGCAAAACTGTAAAATTGTATCGTAAAGTGGTCTTTGAAATATGACTGCGTACTGCAGTGGTAAACGCTCACATTTTGTATAAGAAGATTAGACTACAAAACCTAACTATTTCTGAATTCAGAGAACATATCATCATAGGGTTGCTGAAGTTTATAGATACCAACTATGCTTGGATGCCGGCAACAAGGACGCCATGCCTTCCACGTCCATGTCAAGGAACATTTAAAAATGGATACACAAAGTTTTGCAACTTCGATCGGCTCTAGCATCCAGCAGAGTCAGGGCGGTCACTAGTATAACACACAATCAGTATTGTTGGACATGTAGACAGTGTATATTGGCAATTTTAACGATAGGCACCTGACAGTCACTCATCATGGCTGCTCAGGCCGACGGGATTATTGTTTGGCGGCCATGAGAGACTACTCTGGTCCCGAAAGTGTTAAAGCTCGTCATTTATTTCCCATAAGAACGTACGTATGCGTCGTACATTTTCATTCAGGATGTTACGGGTAAACCTTTATGGTTTCAAAAATTGAATTTTTCCAAAGTTGGAAATGCTAACTTTACTCTTCTAGTAAAAAAATGAAAGTTGCGATCGATGTGAAAGCTTTTAGGCATAAAATAATAACTATTAATTTGTATTACAGTTCAGGGATATGATTTTTTCGAGAGTGTTTAATAAGAGATTGTAGGTCGAAGCGAATGCCGGCTCGCAAAAGTACTATGATGGTATACACCAAGACAAATTTTGTTTCTTTAAAGGTCACAAAGCCCCAATCAAAAATCATTCAGTACATTTACGCAGTTCCATTCAACAATAGTTACTTTCACTCAACATTTCAGCACTGTTTTTCAAAACTTATCACACTAAACATTTCAATGTTTTATACAACACACACATGGCTATAATAATTGAAGAATCCACTCACGTAACTACTTACACATTTGTCGAGAAAGTTGGTCTACGGCAAATGCATTGTCGGACGTGTTGCTATGGTCGAACATGATGTGCCCTCCTAAAGGAAACATAGTCGACAACGCGCATTTGTACAATAGTGAACTTACACTCGAGTTCTCTCATTCCTGAGGGAGTCCCAAAAGGACAAACAGGAGTGATTATTGGCGTTTGTTTGCTATTGTACAATCAAATCGGTAGCAGATTCGAGATTGTTATTTTTGCCAACGCATAGTTGGCTATAATAATTGAAGAATAGGCTTATGTAACTGCTTACACATCTGTCGACAAAGGTGCTTTTAATGTAAATGCATTTTTTGGACGTGTTACAATAACAAGAGACGATACTGGATGTCACAACAGTTATTCTTCATTCATTCTAAATCACTTCAATCACAATTTCAATGCGCTATCATGCGCACTCGATTGTGGCTGTTAAACAATTCCCAGTTCGCATGTACAATACTAAATAAAGCAATCGTTTTAATCACGGGATAAGGAACTAGTTTATTTTCAATACGTGCAAACGCAATATGATACGTAGGTACGATAAAAACTTTGTAAACTATAAAATTCTAAGAGCAATAGTTATTTATTATTATTAACATAACATATTGTTTCAATTTGCGAGTTTCGACCACGGAATACTTATATAATGTATTATTTCACTTTTGCAAATAAAATTCCAAAGAAGAAAAAAAGAAATATTATTTACTGTTTCTTCGCCACCTTACACGAATTCATCAGAATTTTCTTTAATATAATACCAAGTACAGAAACGAACACTTATGCAGAACAAAAGTTTGATTTATTAGTTATTAGTCAGTGAAGTTGGTACGCCTATGAAAGCACTAACAAAAATATTATAGTCGATCTTTAGTGCTTCGATGGTGCTTCTTCTTTTTCGTCTCATTCCAAATATTTTCAAGCTTGTTTAGAAAGAAGCACTAACAAAATTTTATACTCGATCGTTAGGGCTTCGCTAGTAGTTCTTAGAAAGAAATTATCTCCTCCCCCAAGTGTCTACAAAAAATTTAAATTCTAAAGAGCACGCTGCATCAGCAGCACTAATGAAAATTTTATATTCGATGATTAGTGTTGTTGTTTTATGAAACACTAAAAGCACTAACAAAACACTAATGCAAATATAAATTAAAATAAAAACTTGAAACGTGAAATTTATTGCAATCCCTTGGGGGGATAATTTCTTCATGACGTACTATGAAATGTAATATTTATCACTTATAATTGCAAAGAGATTTGTATTTTACCAAAAGAGGCTGCTTCGTTTAATGCAGCACTAAGAATTACATCCTTTAGAATTTCAATTTTTGCAAAACGCTTTGGAGGTATAATTCCTTTTATGAACCACTAACGAAGCACTAATAATTAGTATAAAATCTTTGTTAGTGTTTTTAATCAAGCGTTAAGTTGACACACTTGGGGAAAATAATTTCTTTTATGAAGCACTAATGATCGACCATAAAATCTTTGTTAGTGCCTTTAATCAAGCTTGAATTGAATTGCTTTTTTTCTGCAAACGTTTGGGAGAGACTATTTCATTTATGAAGCATTAAGAAGTATTAGTGCTTTCATAGGCGTGCCAACTTCACTGCTATATTAAACTTTATTTCCAAATGACTCCAGTGATATTGAAATCATTTGTTGGAATACTTGGCCCTTTTTCTTTGTGTTTTTGAGGTCTAATTTTATTTTTGGATTATTTCAGCATTCTCATTAAAAAAAACAAAGATAAAATAAAGAACTCTTATAAAACACTTATATACGACGGCAGATTGATATTGAAGCTACCTAGCGCTAGATGGCAGCACAAACACAATATTATTTTTTTAATCTGTCAGACGTCAGCTGTTAAAATTTCACCCAAATTCATCGATTAGTTTATTTGTTGTAGTCGTTTGAAGTAAGCAACTTTTTGTGTTTCTTGTGAATTTCGTGCAGTGATTAAACACTATTATTTGAAAGGAAAACGGCGAAAAAGACAAAGAAAAGCTCGATAAACATTACGGTGAGTCTGCTCCGTCAGATTACATAGTAAAATATTGAATTGCTGAATTTAAACGCGGCCGAACTAGCATTGCAACAATACCATCAACAGGAAAGCCAAAAGAGGTGGTTACTAAAGAAAATATCAAGAAAATCCTCGATATCGTTATGAATGATGGCCGAGTCAAGTTACGTGAGATTGGTGAAATAGTAAACATATCATATGAACGCGTGTTCAACATTTTCCATGAACATTTGCATATGAAAAAGCTATCAGCAAGATGGGTGCCGCGTTTGCTCAGTGTCGAACAAAAACGAGTTCGACAGACCACTTTACAGCGGTGTTTGGACATGATAAAGCGTAATACTGTTGATTTTTGGCGTCGATTAATAACTGTTGATGAAACGAGGGTCCACCACTATACAACCTGAAACCAAAAATCAATCGAAGCAATGGGTGGAAGCTGGTGGAAGTTTTTCGAAGAAGGCGAAGACAGTGAAATCGGCTGGCAAGGTTATGGCCACTGTATTTTGGGATGTACACGGAATATTGCTCATCGATTATCTTGAAAAAGGATCCACAATCACAGAAAAGTATTATCGTGCCCTATTGGATCAATTGATTGATGCAATCAAGAAAAAACGACCACATTTAAGGACTAAGGGCGAAAAAACATTAACATTGAAAACCTGCATAACTTTTATACCATATAATTTTTTACAAATTTTGATATAGTAGGCTTTGAAATAGTTGTCAGAATATGTCGTCAAATTTTTATTTTTATTTGAGTCAAATTGTGTTCACAATGGCAAAAGTAGTGGAAGTACATAGATTAATCATTAAAAAATGTGTTGAGAATCCACAATGGTCAGTCGTTCGCATTGCAAAGGCGGCAAAAGTTTGCAGGCAAGTGGCAGCAAAAGTCATCAAGCGGTACAAGGATGACTTTACCATAACACGGAAACCAGGAAGTAGACGACTAGAGGGTTTTCATTCACCAAAAAGGTGCAAAAGAGCAATATCTGCGATGGTTAAGAATCCGCTGATATCGAACCGAAAATTAGCTGCAAAAGTCGACTTGTCGGAAAAGACAATTGAAAAATAAAAAAAGTGGATTTAAGTCCTACAAAAAGTTCAAACAACTCCAGATCGTAATGCGGAGAAAAACATTGAAGCCAAAAACGAGCCAGAAAGTTGAGAGCAGATTTTTCCAAAAACGTCAATGTTGCGTGATGGACGATGATCCTCGCCGATTTTTCTCAACTACCTGGTCAGAGTTTTATGTTTCCTGTGGACGAGGAAATGTTAACTAAGAAGTTTAGAACTAAAATAAAGTCCAAGTTTCCAAAAAATATCTCGTTTGGCAGGCGATTTGTGGCTGCGGTGAAGAAGCCAATCTTTCATAACAAATGGAACAATTAACTCCGATAGTTACACGAAGAGTGTCTCCAAAGATTGCGGCCTTTTCTGAGTAAACATAAGGTATCCACATTTTTTGGCCGGATTTAGCTTCGTGCCATTACAGTAAGCAGACAAAAAATGGTACGAAGAAGAATCATGTCGATTTTGTACCCAGGGAGGCTAACCCACCAAATTGCCCTGAGCTTCGCCCAATCGAGCGGTACTGGGCTTTGGTGAAAAGAAGCAAGCAGACAAAAAAGGCTACAAAATCGATTGAAAGTTTTAGAAAAATGGACCGTAGCGACCAAGAAAGTGTCGAGCACCACCATAAAAGCCATGATGGAACCATTCCAGACAAGCTCAAAATTTTTATGACGATAAGTCTGATTGATTTTGTTTTTCTTAATTTTTATATAATAAATAACCTATCAAACTTAATTTTTTTGAAAATTTATTTAGCGGTTTAAAAGTTATGCAAGTTTTTCAATGTTAATGTTTTTTCGCCCTCAGTCCTTAAAGAAGAAAAAGGAACTCTTTCTTCAAGACAAAGCACCGGTTCACACAGCATTAGATACGATGCTAAAATTACGTGAAATACACTTCGAATTGGTTGATCATCCACCTTATAGTTCAGATTTAGCTCCTAGTGACTTTTTCCTGTTTCCAAACTTGAAAAAATGGCTCGCGGGAAAAAGATTCATCTCAAACGAAGAAGTGATTACCGAAACTAACGCGTATTTTGGAGGGTTCCCAAAACAGTATTATTCAGATGGTATAAAAAAGTTGGAATATCGTCTTACTAAGTGTATTGAGCTAAATGGAGACTATGTTGAGAAATAAATGGTATTTTGAAAAATTTTTTTTCCTACTTAGGTAGCTTCAATATCAATCCGCCCTCGTACCTATAGGAAAATTGCAGTAAAAGTATCTGCAGGTTTTGCTAATGTTTTAATGTTTTTGTTGAGGTATTTGTTTCTCTAAATTATGAACAAAGGAAATTCGGAAAACCATGTAAATGCAAAAATTGCACATAAAATTAATTAATCCAAGCTTTATTTCGTTACAAATTTAAATTGACCTTTATTGCACTTTTTTTAAACCAGCAGGTGCAATTGGCTAACAAAAAAAACTCGCAGCGGAATTTACTGAACCGCAATAAAATAAAGAAAGAATTTTAACGATTTTCCACTAAATTCTCGCGAAGTCGTCGTCTGAAATTACTTCAACAAGATCCTTTTGCTAAAACTCGCACCTTAAACAAGTCATATTTGAAAAAAAACATCGTAATTGTTTTCTACTGCGATAAGTTGCGTTATTGTCTTGGTATACGAAGTAATAAACAACACCAATGGCAATGCCAATGCATATGTGAAAATAATTAGTTGCAGTTTCCCATGTCGTTAAAATTTATTCCTCGTTCAACTAACGTTGGTTCCCGTAAATCAGACGAAATATTTTTCGCGTTATTGAAAAACACCTTCATCTTGAAATCATATGTTATCATGGGTTACCAATCAAATTCGTAATAACTTTCACTTTATTATGCAAAATTAAAACAGCTCGCACTTAATGGCATGACGAAGGCCATCGTAACAACTATTTTTTTTTCTCATTTAAGGAAATGCAGTTACCATTTAGAAACTTAATATTATTTAAACAACTATCAATTAATCACGTCACCCCGTAAATTAAGTTATTAAATTACACGGACGCTAATTTACAAATAATAATTTATCACATCTGCCAGAATATGAATGTATACCCTGTAGCATCTATTATATTTACAATGAAATATGAGCGTATTAGTTAAAAATTCTTTCGATATCAAATTACGACAAAATATTATTTTGATATTCAATTGCGTAACTGAAGTGTCAATAAGATTCTTACATCGAAATGGTATTGCAATGTGACATTTGAACAATTTGCAAAGGAAGTACCCGGTACTTTCATATTAGATTGCGAACGTATGATTTCCTTTCACGGTAGGTGTTGAAAATATCTACAAATATTTGTGGATGTTCCGAAAGAAAAAAAATTTAACATAGAAACTTACCGACCAGTATAGAATAGTCACGTCACTCACCTGAAACAGAAAAGACACAATTATCAAAGTGTTATTGATTCGAGTAATTATGTTTCTAAGACGCAATTTTGTTGTTATTAATTAAGATGATCGTAGCTCTTGCAACATACTATCCTTGGCATAAAAACAAACAACATCTATAATATTAATGTTTTGAAAATGTGATGTTTATATAAAACACAAACTTCGTGACTATGACTAAAGGAGATACGTTTTGTTCTGTGTGTCCCACATTAACTAAATAGTTTGAACTTACAAACTTTTTTTGGTAAGTGAGAATTCAAAAATCGAATCCTGCTAGTATAATAAAATTTAAGTACCAAAAGTGAAAGCGTGAAAACAAGAAGCATCTAAACAAAATGATTAACTAGCTCTCGTAAAATTCCTTTTTTGTTGTAAATAATAAACTCAATTTGTAGAACACTGAGAATCGAATTGAGCTATTACTAAGATTGCATATACAACAACAAATAAAATGTAGAAATGTGGAACGAATTTTTACTAGATTTATAGACGTCATTAAATTAAAGAAGATTTATCTTCTAACGTGAAATTGTGTAAATCAAAATGATTTTTTCGACTTCTATAAGCTCCAGGGAAAAAAACTGTTTCCTATTGCAAAATCCAAAAGTGAAACGCGATCAGTATATTTCACGTTTGTTACGTCAAAACCTATTGTTCGTCAACATTTGGGCGTCCATCCATTGTTTTTCTAAATTAATTTATCAATTCATCAATGATATGTTGTTATGAAATTGACAGATACAATACATACGATGCGCTAGTCGGTCATACATTCAATTCTCGTTTTTCAATGCACTCACAATTAATTTAATGTTAATGCATTCTATTCAAGTTCAAGCTTCCGGTGTATTAAATATGAGTGAGTCATCGTCAAGACAGAACATTACGTTATGTGTCGAAACACACTGGAAGAAGTTCTAGCAATAATTTTTAAAGAAAAATTTGCATTGCAAATATTACGAATTTTAAAATTTTCATTAAATAAAGAGAAGCTTTTTCGTGCAACACAATTATTTTTCATGGGTTTCCTCGAAAATTCGTAGATTCTATGAGTAATTCTGCTGAAATCCACTACATTTGAATTGACATTAAACAACCAGTGAGAGATGCATACACTAAAATAAATAAAACTAATTTAAAAAATAATAACAATGACATTATAAAAATACATTTCGCAATGAAAATGTGTCATCCCCAATTGGATATTCTTAAAACTTTGATTCAATAAAAACCATTTTTTATCCTACATGACTGTAATAAACAATTTTCGCGGTTCTGTAGGGAGGTGAAAAGACGCGTTTGCACGTCTAGGCGCGAAAATTTATGCTTTCTTGGCTAGGCACATATAGATGGCGTTTCACCCGTCTTTACCTATTGTAACGACCACCAAAGGCACTGTTATGTAAGATACTGCAGCTTTCTATCACACTCAGACGTTCTCGTCTGGTTTGAAATAAACCTAAAAACAAACTAATGATCATGGCTTGACTCTCTGTTGGATGAGATGTACATTTGCCCCAATAGACGCCGCGACAGGAGAAACGGTTGGTGCTTTAGGTAGCAATTAGGTTGGACATCTCTGTACGTAGATATTTTACCTTGTTTTCAATAAATTAGTCTTCACTTCTCGTTCACTATTTACGGCACTACCAACAAGCGCAAAGCAAATTATGTTACTTTGCCATGTGAAAATGGCGTGATGGCGACCGGACGTATCTCGGAAACCGCATGTCCTACAACATTAAAAAAAAAATTCTTTTACTAAACTCGAACTATAAAAAGTGTTTTTAAAATACTTTTAAGTTCGTAGTTTTCCTCTAGATAGCGCAGTATATAATTTACAAAATATAATTGAGTTTTTTACAAAATATATCCAAATAAAGTTAGTAAAAAATGTCAGCATTAGAAACTACTGTTTCTACTTTAAAACTTTTGTTTAAGTCATTTTTCTATATTATCTATTGTTAAGTGGTGGTGAATGTTACTTTTGTTGAGATAAAAAACACTGTAAGTTCCACATGTGTGAACCGATTTTTATAAACATAGACTCCATTTCATATTTAATGTTTTTATTGGAAACTACAGGGCGTCATGTAACACCTATCTCTATTTGTTATTTTTTCTGGGAAATTTCAAATGGAATGCTATAACTATAACAAGCTTACCACAAGGCAAATAGTATTATATATTTACCTATGAAAACCGTAAACTAATATCTCTTGTTGTTACAAAGATATTGGAATTTTTTTTTTTCAATTTTGATCAGTGTTGACTCACCCTGTAAGTTTTAAGAGAAATTATGTTACTTAGTTTGACTTAACAACGAAATTACAAGTAAGAACGTCAAAATAATTTTATTAACATTTAAAATAAATAGAAATTAGATGATTTTTTGCGTTATGTAAATTTCTGTTGTTAGTAGCTGTTGTTTTATTACGTTCCATTATTTATGTTAATAAGATTATTTTGACGCGTTCTTATTTGTAATTTCGTTGTCAAGACAAGTTAAGTAACATGATTTCTCTTCAAACTTACAGGGTGAGTAAACACTGATCAGAAATAAGTAATACTATTTGCCTTTTTTTAAGCTGGTATAGTTATAGCATTGCATTTGAAATTGCACAGAAAAAATAACACATAGAGATAGGTGTTACATAACGCCCCTTAGTTTCCAATAAAAACATTAAAGTTGATGTTGTTCTCTGCTTCTGAAATTTACCTTTAATGCTCTTTAAATGGAGCCTAAGTTTATGAAAATTGGTTCACACATGTGGAAGTAATAATGTTTTTTCTCTCAACAAAAGTAACATTGCCCCACCACTTAACAATGTGTAATATAGAAAAATGACTTAAACAAAGGTTTTAAAGTAGAAACAGTAGTTTCTAATGCTGACATTTTTTACTAACTTTAATTAGGATATATTTTGTAAAAAACTCAATTATATTATGTAAATTATAGATTGCGCCATCTAGAGAAAAACTACGAACTTAAAAATATTTTAAAACACTTTTTATGGGTCGAGGTTGTTATAAGAATTTTGTTCCCAACGTTGTAAGACGTGCGGTTTCCGAGATACGGTCGGTCGTTATTTTTATGAATCACCCTGTATGTGTTAAATACAAAATTTTTGGTCAATTTTTGACAAAAGACCAAAGACTATAGTCTTGGGTATAAAATCGGGGAAAAAAAATTTTATATTCGATTTGAATTAAAATTGGTGAAAAGACTAATATTAAGGTGTAGAATACAGAAATACCATCAGTTGTGATCAAAATGTAACTGTGGAATTATTGCGCACGTTTAGAGTTTTTGGGAAAAAAAGCTTCAAATGGGAAAAAGTACTTTATGCAGCAATTTTGAGAAATCCGAAGAAACGGCTTGTACTACTGTGTTCTACGCATTGATTTACATTATATTATGTTAAAAAAACAACACAAAACTGATTGTCAATTTTTGTCAAAAGACCAAAGACTATAGTCTTGGTTATAAAATCAGGGGAAAAAAATTTTACTTACTTACGATCATATTTTTCAACAGAATGTATCACAGAAATAATTTTGCCTTTTAGGTCATTTACGTCAACTAAGGACATACTAACAATTTTAAGTGACGACTCCTTTTTCCTTGCATTTCCATCTCGTCGTCTGTTTCCAATGTCTTTATCTAAACTGAACTCAACACTCTCTTTAAAACTTTCTTCCCATCCCTTCTTCTCAACCATGTCTCTAAAAACCCCACCGTGCCAAAATCCTTAAGTCAATATCCTAGATACTCACTACGCAGTAACCTTTCTTTCCCTTTTCTTTCGTTCTTCAGCCACCCATCTTTACTAGCCACTCCCTATTCCGCATATACAATTCTTTTTCCTCCTTTTCTACCCACACCTTACACTCACTTTCATACAACTTTTCCTTCGCCCATGCTTTTCGTGCTTCCCATTGCTTATTTAATATTTCCTTTAAACTTTTTCACAAAACTTAAATAATGTAGTTAATAGTATTGCGAAGCCAATTCAACTTATATTTGTTTATTTATTATATCTAAAGTAACATCGATTTTAGTTTTAACAAAAATGACAATTAATGTATGTCAAAAACAAAATGGAGATGATATTACTCAACCCATGCATCCATTTAAAAAAAAATGATCCTCTTGCCTCAGTGATAACTGGAAATTATGAGAAAGAAAAACAATAAAACGTAGTTTTCTTATTTCAGGTTTCTTTAAAAAATAGGCAAACACTAGAAGGAGGGGGGGGGGGAGAAGGAAGGTAATTTACATTTGCTCTATAGAACCTTAAAATCCTATTTTTTTCTTCTAGGTCGTCGGGTCTAATGGTTTTAGTTCATTGGAATTTCTTATTAACGTTTCGCTAAGACGCATCCTTCCATCTGATGATTTCTTTTTCGCAGATAGTATTTGTACTGGTTCAAAGCAGGCAGGGGACATGTATATTGCCGGTTAAAAGCAAACCTTCTTAAGGCAAAAACTGCCTTTGAGGTTAACGGATACACCAGGAAGAACATCAAAAGGTCAACAAACTCCGAGAGATCGAGAGCACCGGAATCCGACATTCGACAATTACCGCCCACGCATGTCTTATATACATTTAAAAAGTCACAGACTGCGTAGGAAGGATTCTAAAAAGGCACAACATCAAAGCTATCTATAAACCAATTAAGAACGTTCTTCAGACCATCAGATCAACAAAGGAGGAAATAAATCCTCTCTCAGCAGCCGAAGTTTATCGCATACCTTGTGTGGCAAGGTATATATAGGAATCATCAAGAGATCGATGGTATCGGAAGAAAATTGAGCAAACTGCCGGTGTCATTTGGTACACACCGAAAAGTCAGAAAGTTTGTAGTTGCTACCAACGGTTGACGGTTATCACAACACTTTTCTTCTTCAATACAGTACTTCTTCACTTTTATCCATATTAGCCCCCCGTCACGTAGTAGTTAACCTTGTTCGAAATGTTTGAATCATTCATCGTTCTTTCTGAAATGGGCGGAGATTGACGTGGTTGATTTACAGCTCCAGGTATTAAATATGTATCGTTCTTTTACGCAAATGACTAAAGTCGTAGTTTACCGTTTTAATGTTATATCCAACACTGGAGTCTCCTTAAATAACAGCGGTTGATATACGCGGTAAGTAACAATCTTCAATATAAAAGTCCGACATGTGGTCTACAACCATTTTCTAGAATTTCTAGAGCTTTACACATGCATGGTTCTTGTGGATGTTCCACCTCAAATTTCGTCGTCTTACATTAAAACTAAATCTATCTCCTAACTAGTGATCAGTAAATAGTGATCACTGACTAGAACCTTATACCATCTTCGTGTGCTTGTGCTCCCTAATCTGAAACTTGGTTAATGACCTTTTGACCCCTAAATACTTAAAGGACACCATTGGGGACTATCAACTTAACAATCACGCTTATCTCGAAAAAGGCCATCTACGTTTATCTCTACAATCCTATCTCAATCGGATGTTGTACAACTATTTGTTTGACGTACCATGGTGTTGCAATAGCAATTCTCTTGGTTTTTATGTGGGAGAAATTACTGTATCCCCGAATTGCGTCTGATTTCTAATCAGAGAATGCACGAGGGTTTTTGTGAATCAATTGAAACTTATTCAAGTTCAAAGGTGAACTTAAGTCTATCATCATAACTCGAGGTAAATTGGTCCCAGAAACTTTTACATTTTATTTCACATTTTTGTTCACAACAACAATATTTTCACTGTACGAACTGGTTAAATATCACATACATATGCAGTGAGTGTTTTATGTTCATCAGTATAGAATAGTTTAAACCCGAGTTCATCAAAATCACTACATAGAATTGTATCTGTAATATCATGAGTTTCAGTATTAATAGATAAATTTGATAGTGAGTAACCAAACCAAAAATCAAAACTCTGGACACTGCTTAGAAATGGTGCAGCACATGCTAAACATATAATTTATTGAATACTTTTGTATATTCATACCTCTTGTAGCTCAGTAGATGGTAAAACTATAAAAAAAATCTAATTTTTAAGAACTATCACCTGAGAACTGCGGAATAAAGATCAACACCAAGAAAATATAATCCAGAGAAGGAAATAAATCTAAATAAGAAATCAGTAAAATGTACCAAACAAATAGCAATACGCATTAATATAGTCGACAGCGGCATTTGTGCAATAGTGAACGTATACTCGAGTTCTCTTACTCCTGAGGAGTTCCAAAAGGACAAAACAGCTGTCGAGTAATTCTCGATGTTTGTATGCTATTGTACAATCTCTGGCAAATTTCCAGCAGACGCGTTGAGATTTTTTTTTTACCAACACTTAAGTTGGCTATAATAATTGAACTTATGTAACTACTTAAGCATCTGTCGACAAAGTTCCATTAATGCAGTTGTAATTAGAATTTCAATAAACCGATGCCTCGATAAAGGTAGGTAAATTTAAACAAGTTAATGATCTTTGATTTTATCTATCCACCTGAAGGAATCCTTAATGAAGAAAATTAATATTCCTACAATTCTACTAAATCCTATGTATACAAGCCATCGAATTATCTAAATAAAAATATATAAATTTTCCAATAATAAAACTCTACATTTTAAAAATTTCTTAACCCACCTACACTTTTCAACTATCTATGAGACTTATTGGTTCAGAAACAATATTAATTTTTTTAAAAAAGTTCTCATAATTAAAAAAAACAATGATGATTGGACACCATTACTGTATTCTTTTGTGTAAGATTTTTAGTACTCGAGAACGAATCACTAAAACCTCTTCAATATAATTTTATTAAAATTCGCTGCAAATAATCGAACTAGTCATAATTTATTCGTATTGTAGTAACAAATAAGATTACAGCTGCTACTATTCTATAAAAACAAAAAAAAACGTAGTAATGACAATCACATTTTCCTAGTAGATCTTCTTTCTGTTAATTTTGAGGTCATTTAGACGCCACTCATTCTTTATCAAGGTGGAGCAAGCGATACTATAACTTTTCTCCTAAAAATTTACAAAATTGAACTCCGCTATTGTGAAACTTTTATTATAACGTAAATACAATCGGGAAAAAAGATGAAAAATATGTGAAGACGAAAATGATAGGGACGGATAAGAAGATAACGAGAAGACCATTCAATTTGATTGTATGGTTTGTATGGTTCAATTATAATATCATTAAGAAACTTCTACAGTTTCACAATTTCAAACTTGTTCCCAGTATAGTTTACTAAGAAAAACACTTAAATTAAACGCACCAGACAGTTATAGTGGCCGTAGCCTTGAGAAAAAGCGATAGAAATTACTTCCTATAATTTTATTTACATTCCCCCTTATGTCGATACTTAAATTAATCTTAAGTAGTTTTTCCAAAAAAGGAAACCGATCGTCGTATAGTTTTTTATGTCCACCTTTTGCTTACATCCTCGTGCACGTGATAGAATATTTAATTGTGCTTAGAAAATGTAGAAACAAGAACGTATGTGAAATGAATTCATAGTTTGAAAAAGTCAAGAGGATGACTACTGAATCTTTTATTGCTTAATCGATGTTGAAACATTGTAACGTAATATAAGAACGTTACAATGTAACCACCATAAAAGTCAAAATTCCAAACCTTTCCCATTACAAAAGTTCTAAGTATATTTAATATTTTAACCTTCGTTTCGACAAATAACTACTATAATATAATGTAATGTAATACAATAACTCATCAATATATGTCTTTGACAAGATAATACGAAAACACACCCACATATACTTACCAACAAGAAGCATTTGCTGGTTTTTTTACCCGCTACGTTGTAACGTGGTAATTATTGGCAAAGGTAAGATAAAAATGAATTACGGCGAAAAAGAAAACAGGAAATATTGCAAGCCTGAAATTACACAGCAACGAAATCAAATAAGGGTGTGATTAAATACTCATTGAATATTATTGTTAAGATGCCCACAATAAACATTGCTAAATCGAAAGGATTTATACTTTCTATTGCGAATTAAATTACATGGTGCTTGATCGAATGATGGCCGAAAATTACTATCAGGTTGGAGTTGTACGTAAATTTTTCCAGATGTAAATTCCACAGTTAAGTAACTTAGTAATTATCGTGCTGTTATGTATTACACGACATTCGGAAGCTACGACATTCTTCATGAAACACGACACTCTCTTTATATATTTTCAAGTTTAAACGCTATAAATACGTTGTCGAGAAGAGCTTTGCCATACTAACTTTACTTTCGCTACACTTTGAATTCAAAGTAAACGCTCCTGTCGCTGAGAAAAATTATGCGCTCACAAAGTCCATATGCTTGTTTTAAAAAGAAAAAAAAATTGTGAGCACGTCGCCGGTTTAAATTTAGAGGGAAAAAAGAAGAAATTGGGGTTGAAATAACGAAAAAACTTCCGATTTCTTTAAAAAAAATTAAGAAGATCCATCGTCGAAAGTGGATAATTAACTGTGTTTTAAAGCCTAATCGGTAATGAGGAGTTTCCTATTTTAAACAAACCTTTACGGTGCGCCGATTAATTAATGGCATGTGCTGTATAATTTTTCGTAGTTATTTTATTCTGTAATTTTAAATAACAGTGTGTTATACAAGAAGAAAGTATTTGTACTCATCATGTGCCTAAGTTCAACAAATAAAAACACAAAAAATTTGCGTAGAAATAAATGAAAGCAAATACAATTTTAGAAATCTTTGCAGATTCATCTCAACCCATTCCGTCCAAAGATTCAAATATTTCGGAAAGTTTTGATACTTTGGGATCAGTAATCAGTGTGAAAGCAATAAGCACATGAATGTTTCTAGGTGGCAGAGTCAATTCTTTTTTTTTCCTTGACATTCAATCTACGCATACAGCAAGAAAACCTTGGGAGCAGAAGAGCCACCCAAAACCTAGCAGTTGCTAATTCTCACTTAGTTCCAGACACAAAACATCCATTTGCCATATCATCTCTTATTAATAAAATTTTCTAGAATTCAACGCATACCTCAAAGACATATCTTTCTATATAAAACCTTCACATAAGAATTTAATTGTTTGTGATGACTTCAATGCAAAAGCTCGTATATGGGTTTCCCACATCAATAGCAACCGGGGAACCGCATTACAGGAATGGGTTTCCTCTCATAACTTCATATGTCTCAACGATCCGAAATATGGGCCAACGTTTATCTCTTCCTATATAGACTTAACTTTTGTTAGCATTGATTTTCTTCAATTCTTCAAGTCCTGGACAGTTCTCAAAGACGAAACACTTAGTGACCACTGTGCTATCTTGTCGATATGGTCAAACAATCAGCCTATTTCACCAACGCAATCCGGTCAGAAACCGTTGATTATTAATAAAATGAATGTTGATTTACTTAAAAAATCATTTCATGCTTCCGTACAAGCAGACGAAATTAATTCCGCACTAAGCATCCACGTGGCGATTCTCAATGCATGCAAGAAAAGCATGCCTTATGGCAATAAAATTATCTTTAAAGAAAAACAGCAGTATCTATTGGTGGAGCAATACTCTCGCGGAACTAAAATCTGCATGTAATAAAGCTAGACGAATATGTCAAAGAAAAACATCTAACGAAGATGAGTGTAACTTAGTACTTAAGGCCTATATAGAAGTTAAAACTAAATATCGCCAGTCGATTCAAAAAGCCAAGGAAGATGCTTGGAACAACGTAATCTCCGAACTAAACGAAGACCCTTGGGGTCTAAAGTAACTAACAAGATTAGAAAACCAGCAGGACCTGCAACCCCTCCCGCGCAGTCACCACATGAAGGAGTTATTTCCCAGTATGCCTCCTACTACTTGGCCTTGTTATACTACTACCACGTCTTTACCCTTTGACGAAAACTCTGTTCTGACAGCAGTAGACAAAATGAACCAAAAGCGCGCGCCTGGCCCTGACGGTTTTCCACCACTGATTATCCATACATTAATACACTACTTTCCCACAGTTTTTACTAATCTCTACAATAACTTGTTTCGTACTGGAAGTTTTCCTAATAACTGGAAGAAAGCGAAAATCATTCTTTACCCAAGAAAAACAAGTCTTTTCGCATTATCCCTATGAAGCTAGACAAGGAACTCGGCGTACTAGAAAGTTTTCTTGTCTAGCTAATGCACTTAATGCCTTACCTTAACCGAGCCTGTTAGACAAATTACTTAAACGTAACATAGATGAACATCTAATTAACCTAATTAGTAGTTACCTCTCTGAGAGAACCGCCACATACATCGACCCCTCAGGCATTACCATCGACATCAACAAATCATGTGGCGTCCCACAAGGCTCCGTACTTGGTCCTTACCTCTGGAACATATTTTTTGATAATCCGTTTAACATATCTTTACCTCAAGATTGTCTTATCACAGCCTATGCCGATGATATTGCACTGTTTGCTTCTGCAAAAGATACTACTCAACTAGTCGACATTGTTAATCTATCGCTCAAATCCATCACGAACTAGATTCACAGCAATGGCATGGAGGTGGCCGTGCATAAATCTGAGGCAGTCGTCTTCTCTGGTCGGGGGAAAATGAATAAGTCCCACTTTTCCACATACAATCACCAGATTTTTCCTAGACCATGTATCAAATACCTTGGAGTGGTTCTAGATAAGGACTTAAGCTTTAAAAACTACTGTATTTTTGTCGCAGAAAAGGCTGACCGTACGATCAAAGCTCTATACAGAATTATGCCTAAACACGAGGTCCCAACCACGCTAAACGTAAGGTTCTGGCTGCTGCAGTCATCAATATAATCTTATAAGGGGCACCAGTATGGGTTTCTTGCTGCGAGATTAAGAAATACCGCAATATACTAATTAAAACCCAAAGAAAACTGGCATTGCGTGTTAGTTTCCCTCAAAGAACCGTATCAACCTACTCCTTACTGTCAGGAAACAATAGTTCTTTAAACACACACATACCACTGTCATCTACGCTGTCAAAATAGCAACTTAGATGTGCAAACTACAACCGCGCCCAATGGACACACCAATTAATTCTAAATATCGACGTGTGGATTAATAGGAAGTTTGGTGAAACCGACTACTTTACAACCCAATTCCTTACAGGCCATGGAATCTTTAATAACTACCTCGCAGGTATCAAAAAAATTTCTTCACTCACATGCGATTACTGTGATCAAATCGACGACGTAAATCACACCTTTTTTGAATGCCACAAATAACGCAACATGAAACCAGAAGGCTTAACTCCTGCCACCACTCTTCCTTTCGGGATGATTAGTCTTATTAACTGGACTACGTGTAGCAAGTGGTTTAAGTCAGTTATCCAACTAAAAGACACCAATAAGCAAACACTATAACTGCCTGTCAACTGACAACTACTTTAACGACAACACCAATTTAATTGGCATAGGTACCAGTAACACCCAGGCTCCGAATATGCTACTCCAGCGGAACCGTAGATTGCCTCATACGATGTAACACCATGTGGGTTCCTTAAACCTGCAATAAAAGTTTTAGTCGGTGACCGCATTACACCATCCAACTCAACACTACTGACCAACTGGGGTCAGTGTCTGTTTGCAGATTTTCTCTTCTTTTAAAAAAAAAGGTGGCAGAGAACAATCTCCAAATATTTGAAATAGAGGGGTTCAGTCTTCGGAGAAATTGATAAAATGAGAAATAGAGCACATTTGTCACTGAATATCTTCTTCAAATTGAGCCACAAAAATAAAATTGTAGAGGACCCACATAAAACCCATAGACATATATGGCCCTGAGACTTGACTTTGATGATTTCTTCTTTGTGTCAGAAAGAATCTGTGATATACAGACTTCGGTATGTTAATCATATTAATCATCTGGTGATCTACAATGTAGGTTAGGAAGTTACCATTATCATGTTTTTTTTTAGTGGCTTTATATTATTTTCGGAAGCGATATTGTCGGTGTCGTCAAAAGAAACATGACATAACAGAAAACAGAAGAAGATACCAACTCTATGACTCTGTATCTGAAGAAAATAAATTGTTTAAGCAGAAAAATGTGACAATAAGCGGTAAACATAATAATATAATACTTGATATAATGACTTATCCAATTTGATGATAAGCCAGCATTTTTGAATATAATATTATCAACTAAACAAAGAAATGTTATGTAACGTACTTTTTTGTCATTCATCGTTTTCTGTTGCGTTAAAAGAATTGAATATACACACATTTCAAATTTTGCATTTAGAGATTGTTTTAGATTTTACATTTTCAAATAAAATTTTACCCTAAAATGATAAATAAGGACGCTTCTCTCTTGAAGCATTTTCACATTTTCTTAATTTATTAATACTACATTAATCTGATCTTAGATTCAAATATTGGAAATACACTTTTTCGACAAGCAGAACTTTTTTTGAAGATTGACGTTTTGTCGTAATATCAATAATAAAAATTTTTCATCTCTTTTCAACTGTAGATTTTACCGACTACACCCAAAATCTGCGGAGAAAAATAATTCGCATCTTCTGGTATACCTTATTTTATGCATTTTATTTAAAACATTTTTTGAACAAAGTAGTCAGCTAATGAACATTTACATTAGAATTAAAGATATCAAACAAAACCTTCATTTTGTCAATTTATAGGTTATGTCACTTTTACAGGCGACCACTCGATATTTTGCTGTACTTATGATACACTGTAAAAAATAATTAAATCGATTCCACTTCAACTTCTGGCCCAGTTTTCCTTTGAACACCCGTTATCCCCCGTCAATAAAATAAGTAAAAAGTTTTACTTTTAAATCAAAATATATAAATATTTGATGTAAATTTGAATCCAAATCAAATTACTAAATTTAATAACATCTAATTAATTGTACTCTTTTATTTAAATATGTAATATTTGCGTATCTAAAATTTATTTAATAATATATAGTGACGGTCATTAACCTACGGAGTTCTACAATCACGTATAATGTTCACGACTGCTTCGTTATTGGCTGATCAGTATTTGAAGGACATCGTAAATAGACTGCTTTTCAGCACATTAAATATGTATTATTTTATTTATGTTGCCGTGATGGTTCGCTTCGCGATCATATTATTCGTCTAAAACCCCTATTCACTTGCACACTTCATGTTCAAAACGTGGTGTCTATTTTGCTTCGTGAATTTTACTATAGTATACAATAAATATGTTTTTTTTTCTAAAACATGTTTCCAAAATACTTTTACTGCTGGCATTGTTCACATCTCTCCCAAATTGTTCATCACTGTATTAGAGTATGCGTTTAAAATATTAGCGTGGAGCAACAGAGGCGTAAATATAGATGGAGAGAAGCTCAGTAATTTAAGGTTTGCCGACGATATTGTATTAATAACGGACAATATCGGGGAAGCACAACAAATGATACAAGAACTCAAAACGGCCACAGAGAAGGTTGGATTAAAGATAAACTTCAACAAAACAAAACTAATGACGAATCTTGTCCTAAGTAATAACATAAAGGTAGATGGCAAAGAAATTGAGGAAGTTTACTCATACCTGCGAAATACAACGACGAATTGGTCTTGCATGGGCAGCATTCGGAAGACTACAAAATGTGTTCAGAAGTCACATCACTATGTGTTTAAAACGTAAAGTTTACGACCAGTGTATTGTGCCAGTACTGGCGGAAACATTAACTTTAACAAAACGCTCAGCTAATAAACTAATGATAACTCAAAGAGAAATGGAAAGAAGAATGCTCGGGGTGAAACTGAACGATAGACTAACAAACGTTTATATCCGGAAGAAAACAGGGGTTTGTGATATAGTAAAGCACATAACAACAGCGAAGTGAAAATGGGCAGGACAGATTCAACAACGACAGATGGCCCAAAAGAATTTTGGAATGGAGACCACGGGAAGATAAGAGAAGCAGAGGTAGACCACCAACCAGATGGTCAGATGATATAAAGCGTATTATAAACAACTGGATTGGAGCAGCTCAAGACCGCACTAAATGGCACCAACTAGGGGAGGCCTATGTTCAGCAGTAGACACAAAGAATGGCTGATTGATGATGATGATGATTGTTCACATTCTGACTTAGTTTAATTAAACCTTGATGGCATCAACACCCATTAATTCATGGTGAAAACACACCAAATCAAAGAAAAATATGTCCGTTTATTTTGTTTTTCAACTCAGTAAATCTCATTTAAAAAAATCTTAAAAGTGGGCGAGAGACTTTCAGTTCTCCTTGTAGAAATTTAAGTAGAAAAAAGTTTAGTTATTGCACCAAAAATTTCAAATTCGTTGGATAATGCATTGATGATGGACCAATATCAGTCGGCCAAAAGTCTTACACAACTTCAATACGATTTGGAATAGTGGAATCCACAAAAAAAGCTTCATCTAATTAAGGGATCGAAACGTCGCCTAACACTAACAAACTGTAGTTTTTTGTTTCATCCTTCTTACAAAAGGGTCCAAAAGTTTTTTTTCCTCGCAACTTCTGGCAATACCAAATATTTACTACAACCCAGGAGGTCATAAATACTTTACTAAGTTTTTTTTTAATACACTAACGGGAATTCAAATTAAAAACTGAACTGGATAGGTCTTGGAATTTTCTTTGCCATTTAAATTGTTTTTTACTAAGTAGTCAGCTTATACAAAGTTTAGGTTAGAATTCAAGGTATCTAACTAAACTTTGTCAATTTTTAGATTATGTTTATGATACGTTGTATTGCAGAGTTCCAAGGCACCACGCGTAATTTTGCTGTACTTTAGTGTACACTGTAAAAATTATTAAGTCAATTCAATTCCATAGCCTGCCCAGTACAGTTTTTTTATTTGAACACTCGTTAGCTGTTTGGCAACCAGCACAACAAAACACATCCATTATCATGCCCCAAACCCATTTACTTATAATAATTGGCGACCCCGACGTGATTCCCGGCCGAAACACGACGTTTTGATGAAACAGCATCTGACGATCGCTCAAGTACTGGTAGTAGAAACGCGAACGTAATTTTTTGTACTACCTGAAGAATTATTAAAGAGTAGATAACAATAATAATAAAACAAAACCAAGCAAACATTAACGTTTGATTTCTCTCAAAGCAAAAAAACACAAACATGTTTGCTACCTCTCGTCACAAGAGCCCGGGCTGCTCTATCGTTAGAGAGGTATTGCAAAAGTATATGATTTGCTATATGAAATTAAAAATTAACTCTTCTTTTTACCGGCACCATATAACAAGATATTTTTAGATATACAATCGTGCATAAAATACATGAGTTACTACGTGATAGTAATAAGAATCTAAATTTTAATAAAAAAAATTATACGCCATTGAGCACTTGGTCTAAATACCTTGGTTATATAATTAATTAAATTGAACACAAAGAGTCACGTTTCCCTCCAAAAACGATGGGTTCGATTCCAACTCCGGTAATTTTTTTTGTTAATTAACTTTGTTATTATAATACAATTTTTATAAAATAAAGTTAATATTTTGAATTTTTAATCGTAATTAAAAGTAAAATATGAATAATGTATTTTAATTTAAAAAAAAACTTAACGGCAGTGGAAATCGAACCCTAGATATTTCGATTGAATTTAGACAATTTAACCAACTCGAGCACAAAGGATTTGTGAAGACAAATCCATAAATAAGAACTAATTTTTATTAAAATAAGTTTTTATATAAACATTATTTTCGCACAAATATGTTAAATTTTATCAATGTCTTGTGTTCGAAAGGAGATATGTGTTAATTTTTCAAGAAATGCGATAAACATAAATTAAATTTTTTGTTCATTTTTTTTCGAAAATATTTCTGTAGATTTTCGTAATAGATTCGTGTCAAAAATAGAGGAAGTATTCGCATTATCAAAATATTTAGAACAATCATTAATCTGTCGTACAAGACCGATTAACCCAAATAAATAATAAAAGCGATTGATTATTGGAAGAATAAAAATCAATTAATCAACTAATTGATTGTAAACTAGCGAATCAACGAACCCTATCATACTTATAAATAGTAAATTGTACTTAAAGCAAATGTTAGTTTTTTAGAAAATAAAAATTGTAAATTTTATTTGGTGTCAATAAAAAACTAACAAAACTATAATTGTGCGACAATTAAGTAAAAGTTGGTGTTGTTTACTTTCTTCTTTTATTAAAAATGTGTACAATGTAGCTGTCAGTAATAAAACAGGTAATAAGAACCAGAAGTGCAAACACTTTCTGACGATTGTTGTAGGCGAAATTGAACAGGTAAAGAGGTACTAGAAAACCAATTAAATTGGAAGTGTATGCAAAGCAATACATTCTTTTTTATTTTGTTATTAACATAAAAAATGTACTATAATCACTTTTACTTAGCATCACTAGTTGAGCCAGCAACTGATCGATTGCGAATTAAAAAAAAAGTATAGAAGCAGAAAAGTCATTTTTGAACTCGAAATATTCGTATTAAATTTTTGTATAGAGGAAGTAGAAAATTAGAATAGATTAATCTTTAGCGCAAAAATTTAAATGTTAATGAAGTAACACTTGGTTTCTATTCATCTAATTAACAGGTGGTAAACTTTTGCGATTGTAAATCACCACGGCCAGAACGTTAACCTGTTTAAAACTTGATCGGGATAATACGAAATGTTATTCACCTTCTCCTAAACGAGCAAACGTGATGTGCGTACATAGTATCCCATTCCAAATCAAAAAAGAATTCAAAAAACTTATATATTAGATTGCGACTTAGTACAATCCTTAAAACCAGTACCAAAATTGAAGCAGCACGCTCGAAAAATCAAGAAAAACATTCACCTCCTTGAAAGGACCTCACAATTTTTTTTACTTACATTATTGACATACATTCTTATTCGGTCAGGAGTGCGCGATGATTTTTCTTCTTTTTTTTTTGAATTAGCGGTGATTAATTTGTTAAAAGCTTAAGGTGTGTGTTGAAATATCACAAATCATGTTGCTTCATATACGTTACAAAGATTATGTAAATACGCGATTCTTAATATAAATTGTGTATTCCATTCGTTTCTATTTTTAATCAAAAAAGTTTGATGTTCCCAAAACAAAGTTTTTATTTCTATTTATAATTTGTAACCTTGTAATTGTTTACATAAAATTCAGAGGAATTTTATCAGAAATAAGAGTACCGGGAGTATAGAGACTTTTCCACAGAATTTCTATTCTAAACAAGTTTGTTATGAAGGGGTTTTAACCACTATTGACTGTTTTCTTAAAATAGCATATAAACCGGAAATAAGTGTAAGAAGCTGCAAGAACGAATAAGCCATAATTTCCAAAAATCTGTAATCAACTATGTTAGTATTCTGCCAACAATAATTTGATTAACTGACCATTGGTAATATTGATCGTTTCCTCTATTAACGATTTTGTAAGAATAAACCATGCTACGTCTGTACACTGAAACCAACAAAACTCGAGACACTTTCTCTGCGATATGTTGCGTATGTACACTAAAGTCAACAAAATTCAAGACACAATTAGTGCTTCAGAAAATATTATCAATTTAATATAAGATGGACGTAAGATACCCAGCAAGGGTTCATATGATCTACTTCACATGCTTAACAAAATAAATGTAAGTGCGTTAGAGAAAATTAAATTGTGTGTTATATGATCTTAGTATATATAAACAGTAACAATAAAAAGGACGGGTTTTGTTTTTTAAATAATGTCAACGCGTACATCATTTTTTAAATTTCCAAACATAAAGGTAATCGTCACAGACAATTATAAAAATTGAGCCCGAAAGAAGTCTAGAGAATCAGGCTTGATTAACAAGTTGATTACCTGACTTTTAGTAGCCTACTTTGAACTTTCTTTTGTTTGTTTCAAGTTTCTCGCCCTGATGAAACCTCTTACAATAGGTTGCGAAACGTTGGCGGTTACCTTTACGACAGGGTAAAATCCCGGAAGACGGTTTTGTTTTAACATCGCATACAATTATTTTAAAAATAATTTACAAATTGAATTTTAATTAATAATGTTATTGAATTTTAATTAATAATGTTTATTGAATACATATTAATAATCATAGTCCCCAAATATTTTCAAAAAGAACTATTTATGGTCCTTTAGTTTAAATTATAGATTATAAATTAAAAAAATTCGTTGCTGTAATGAACTTGGTTTTTTTATAATACCGGAAGTATGATAATACTTCAGTATAATTTGCATAGCCAAAATGGCAGTTTAGATAAAATGTTCACTTTTTGGACATTTTCAAAAATCGAAACCAGAATGACTCGTCTTGAAAAATTAAAGGTCAGTTTTACCAATTTCAGTTACATTTATTCGTGGATTAAATACAATAGTGCCTAAGGATTAGGAGTAGCAACGATTGTTTTTGTTCTACGGTTAAATTTAACCGAGTTTGGTCAACCAGAAATTCATGGAGTCGCAATAGAATAATAACAAATTTTAAGTGTTTGTCGAGAATCTGACACGTTTTCGTAAATTATAAGTGCATAGCTTTTTGTGTTTACAGTTTTCTTTAAATTTCTTTTCTCCGAGCAGCGTACGTCGTTAATTTTTGGCCATTAATGCACCTGCATAATGGTTTAAGAAGGTTGTAGTACTGTGATCTGTGTGAACTTGAGTTTCAACTCCCTTACACTGATGCTCCACAAGGCGTTAACATTTTACTTGGGTGTTAGTGAAAACGTTGGGAAGCTTAGTTTAAGAAACCTAAAGAAAAGAGGAAAACCAGTAGGTCCCGATGAACAATTTATTTTTAGACTAAACCACTTCACAATCCAACAACTTTTACGAAAGACTGTTACCAATCCATGTCTAATAACCAGGCCACCGGAGCAGTAACACATTTTAAAGGCTTTGATCCGTTCCAACATCCACTCAAGATTGATCCGCATAATCATTTCTAACACACCGCAGAATCCAAATCGCGATATCCCAATTAAAACCATCAAACTGTCGGAGATCCGCAAGGTTCCATCCTTTTATCAACATTATTTAACATTTACACACACGACATCCCACTCCACGCACCGAACTAGTCCTGAAGGCCAACGAGTCGGCCATCGTAACAGATCCTAGCAATACAAACGCCGAACTCACCGCATCAACCACATTTTTGTGGTCGGACTGACTGCCAATTGTGGCTCATGTATGGCCGCTGAGAAGACTATCGTCGATACTTCCATTCCATCAACCAAATCATCAATCTTGGTGTTGTCCTAGAAAACCGCCTCACCTTTGCATCACACATTCAACGGCCCTAACCTCAAGTAGTTCCCACCTCTACTATACCGTAAAACTTCTCTTTCGCCGAAAACAAACTTCTCCTTTACAAATCCATTATAAACCCAATCGTGCTTTACGCATATTTTCAAAAACTCCAAACATCCAGAACAAATCTCTTTGTCTTACCTTTAACGCTCCCTAGTAAATCATAAACAACGACCTACATCACGACGCCAAATTACCTACTGTCCTAGAATGACTCCGTCCCGTATCATGAAAAACCAAATCCACCCCAATCCGCTCATCCGCAAAGTAATCGAATATGACATATAGAAATGGGACTGTTAATTATTTTTGTACAAAACATGTTTTGGTCTTTTTCTGGCATCCCGTCAGATTTGTACTGGAAAGCGCTTTGCAAAGTTATCTCTAGTAGTGATTGTACTATTCGGCTACAATCCAATACATTTACAGTTCATTTCGCTGCTCTGAACTAGATGATACGCCAAAACACTGCATACCCGGTCTAGAAGATTGTGTATCTGGGTGCTTCTTGATTAAGTAAATCATCAATCATTATATATTCTCTGAAATTAATTTCACAACAGTGTCTGGTTGAATTATTTTCCTCTTCATCCACTTTTTAATCCACTTAATTCGTAAAAGGCATCCGATTTTTACATCTCGATAAACTCAGTTAGGAATCAATTAATAATGATCTCTCTTCACACTAATTATTGCTGTTCCTAACAAAATAGTGTTTAGTTTGGTTTAACTATTACGCCTTTGCTGAAAACATCATTTACGCATACACGTGTCTTGGTGTGCAATTCAGAAGACTATGCTTAATAGTTTATATTTTTTCTGCACTATTTGTCCATTTTTTCAACAGATTTGTTTAGTGGCACCTTTGTTTGATTTTTAAGACAGTCTTTTGTATTTATGGTTTTATTCATTTTATATTTTCATCAAATGAAGTGGTTTCATCTGATGTGGTTCTAAAATCCTCAAACTCTGCACTAACAGTTTTCTGTTATTCGTGTTAATTATGTTGATTAAATATTTTTTCAGTCTTAGCTCGTTATCTTCAGTATGTAGATTGGTTCTATTACTCTTATTTTTAGCAGCTCAATGAACAATAACGATCTGTGACCAGCTATCATTCTTGTAGTGCTTTGGAATATATGATTAGAATTGGAACGAAATTGTTTTCTTTAACTCTAATATTTTAGAATTTGGATGGTGAAAGGTTTTGTACTTCTTTTTTCCGTTTTTCGTTTTTTAAGGTTTATGGTTTCGTCATTCATCAGAAGAATTCAGTGAAAAACCAAATGTTTCATCGCCCAAAGAAGAAGAAGAACTTCAGCAATCATATTTTAAAGTTTCATAATCATGTCACTTTTTGAGTTCATTGAACCATCGTAATATATGTATACTACTTCTACAGTTTTATGAAAGAATTGATTCTTGTAGCACCAAAAGAAGACACGATAAATTCTATCATAAGCGATATCTAATGTTTTCTTCCCTAATTGCCTGGAAAGCATTTGGCAGTGTTGTTTAGAATTCTAAAATAATACACAAAAAAAGAAAAACGTTCATTTACCATATCTCAAAAGTGGTACGATTTAGTAAGTGTTTTTATATTAGATTAAATTATGTTGCCATAATCGGGCGAGCACAAAGAGTTTTTGAGAGGATGTATTATGAAAATAATCCTTAATACAATTATTTATCAAATGATTTGCACGAACATTTTTGGGAACTATCTTACCCTTTCGTCGGATCTTCCGAAGAAAAGGTTGGCTCCAAAATATCAAAAAAGTGGCTCCGGCGGCCCCCATGTCGAAAATCTTAAATAGAATGATGGGTCGACAGGTACTTCATAAGACAGCCTTTTCAATTCCCTATTCAACTATAGGCATCTTTTTTCGGCCAGGAATCCCCCAGCAGCCATATTTTCAAAAAATTAAAAAAAGGAAGAAAATACTGCAATATGGGGAGAATACCAATTCATGTTTATTAATTAACAATAAAATTTGCCCGGACAGGGTGCCTCGAAGCCGCCGTCTCAATAATCTCAATTTACAGGACGGGTCAAGTGACACCTCATATGAAAAGTATTGTAATTCTCTATTGAACCAAATACATTTTATTCCGAGAAGGGGCTTCGTTTCCTAGAAAACAATAGAAAATGCAAAAATGCTGAACTAGTTGGTAAGATCAATTCAGTTCAAAGTGAACCTTTCGTATTGACAAAATTTCTCTGTAGATGCTAACAGGGGCAAGACCCTTTTTAAAAATTTTAATTGGGATGGGGTGAAGTGACACCTCATACATAAGATTTTGTATGATTATTTGCAATCACACATATTTTGTGAAAATCAAACTTAATGCTCGACCCAAAGAAAGGAGGATTCGTTTCACTTTGATAGTTCAGCATTTTGTGCATTTTCTATTGTTTTCTTGATCCCCTTAAGCTCTCTTCTCGGAATAAAATGTATTAGATTGAATAGAGAATTACAATACCTTTCATATGAGGTGTCACTTGACCCGCCCTGTAAATTGAGATTTTTGAGATGACGGCTGCCGGGGCACCCTGTTCATTTGTCAGGGCAAATTTATCGTTAATAAATATCCCTTCTAAACATGAATTGGCATTCTCGCCCATATTGAAGTATTTTCTGACCTTTACTTTATTTTCGAAATAGATCGCTGTATACAGAATTGAAAGAGCTTTCATATAAGGTATCCTTTGACCCATCATGCCGTTTAAGATTTTTGACATGGGAGCTGGCGGAGCCACCCTGTACATATTTGGAGGTCAACCTTGTCTTCGGAAGATGTCCTGCTCCAAACAAAAATTGACCTGTCCGAGCTTTTTTTTTGAAAGTGTAAGATATGTCCAAAAAACGGCTTGTTTCGTTTTCAGGTGGGCCACCCTGTATATCAATCAAACAAAATATTAACGAAACAAAAGTTTTTTCTTCAACCTGTACTCAAACGTTTTCTTCCTAAAATGAAGAGCTATAAGCCAACCACACAAACAATAGTTATATCTATAAATGTAACTGCCCACAAATCCACATAGAAGAAATGACCGAAATCTTCAACACTTATTTATTATTTCACATTCAGGTGCAAGAAAATCCTTTCTAATAATGTAACACACGCACGCAGTGCCATTCTGGTAGTTTGTGATGTAACCATGACAATTTTATTACAACCGGCGCTATCTCTAACATACAATATTTCACACTTGCGTGTCATAACTTAATGAAAAGAGTAAGTTGCGTAATCGTTTCCGTTTTCTGTTGAGCCGTATCAAAATTAACTTCACATCGCAAAAACCGCTAAAAAATTCCGCACTTTATCCAATCGGTAAAATCTAACACTATTACTTTCAATAGATACCAGATATGCTAATATTAGCCTCAACGATACAATACTATAAAACATAAATCAATGATGATTGGATGTTATATATAGTATGAAAGCAATTAATTTGTTAAACGATTTCGCCATTTTTCGCAAATTCAAGGATAATTAAGCGATCGACTACATTTTATTAGTATTTGAATCTCAGGTATTTATATTATTTATCCGCGGGTATTTAATTATTTTAAGCAAAGCTTTTACTTACATGCAATAATTGCGTTGTATTTACGTTTTATTAAAAATTGTTGCAAGAAGCCCATAGGATAAAATTATGCATGTATTTCGTGTAGCGGTAGACACAATCTTTATACACATTAATAATTAATAGATCAATTTTCTCTGAGGTGCATACATATACACCGTTATATTTTATAAATTTTTATTTCTTTAGAATTTCACTTTCTTCGCTGTTAAAGTTTAAAGACCTCTCGAACAATGATGCATTAAGCAGATATTAAAATATACCGTTATGAAGTTTTGCAATAAATTAATTATTTTGCGATGTTGGAATGGCATGCTGAAAGATCTGGTGTAGTATGTAGTCAATTTGAAACAAGGGGCATTATCTTAAGAATGTCGTTGTTTATTTAAAGATGCTGCCGAGTGGGTTTTTTAACATTGTTTGGCTGGCGAACGCACAGGACAAATTCTATTTATTCTTAAACAACTATTAAACACATAACATATTTCGTCTTGCATTAATTCTCAAGTGTTTCGCTTAACCGAAAATGCGGTGAAATGGGAAATTTATACTGTCGTTAATTATACGGTACTATTTCTGAATACAATCAAATGCCAAGAATCTTGTACGCAAATTATGTAATGAATAAAAGCAGTTTGAAGGAGCAATTTTATATCGTGTAGCAAAACGAAATTGTGCAAATAACTCCTCTTTAGTGTAGCAAATTAAAACCGAGTACCATTCTTGCATAAACGTAAAATAAAGTTATTTTAAAATTATTCAACTTCTTTATATCGTGATTACTGAAAATTGAAAATACTTTTGGAAATCCAGAAATCTGCAGATTTTATGACTCGCATGATGACAGAAATGAATCAAAGGTACTTATTTGTATTATTATAAATCCACTACCCTATAATTCGAAATTAACCGAAAAAAAATTTGAAGCTGGAATGGGTATATAACAATCATTGCAGTGGTCGACCACTGGGTAATTGAAAACATCAAAATGAACTTTTCAAGCTTAAAAGGAACAGCATTCGTTGTATTTATTACGATTTATGGATGAATCAAGCGCACACTTAACCACAACGTATAGATTATTAGCTAAAATATTATTCCAATAGTATCGTTTGGTATGTTTCTCATTAACTCAAGTTAACGAATATAACATGAACAACAAATTTCGTTTCCTTGTTCGAACAGTTTTGATACCAACTTAACGTATAAATGCCAAATGACGGCATGTCAATGTTCAAAATAAACCGACACGCGTAAATAAATAAGTAAATAACGAATGGTTGGTATCAGTGCCGATATTTTTGGTTTAAATTACAGATGACGGGCATTTCGTGATTTAATGCATACATAACGGCATCGGAATAAGTCAAACGAATGGACGCTTTAGAATGCGTAAGATTTTTTTTACTTATAGAGTTGTATGTAATTTCATTTCCTTGAATTGGTATGAGTGTCCCATATTGCAAAAGGGAACAATGTCGTAAACATAACCAATAAATTAGTATTTCAGATTTCATTAATGTCAAGAAAAACGTAACACTAACCCAGCCGATTGTGATAGTTGGTAAGATTAATATGAAAGTTTCAACAAAAAAAATATGTATTACTGGACATGGACACTGTAGATTAGATAGAAATAAGGGAATAAATTTGAATAACATTATTTATGACATTGTCGAAGAACCAAACAAAATTTAGTGTATAACAAAAATTTTCAGAGATTTTTGACAACTTAAGGTGAGTTGCCATTCTGACAAGTTCCAGAGACATGACGCGCAGTATGTGCCCGAGACATGTTGCAAGTCTTTATTCTTTTTAAAATTCCTCCAATATTTGCGTTGACAGGTCTGGCAGACAATACTTAAATTTAGTAAGTATACAGATTTTTAGTTGTCCAGTTTTGTGTATTGTGAGCATGAACGACTCAGCTACTTCAGGTTTTGTGGTAATGGCAGGCGCATACTATGAACTTCTAAAGAAAAGTCGATGAAAGAATTTCGTCTTCAAAGTGGCTATGAGAATGACAGCAAGTGATTTTGAATATGTACTAAACTTTGTTGGGTCGGAGATTGTGACAACCAAGACAAGAGAACCAAACCTCCTGATGAAATGTTACCCGTCATGATCGAAGAAGACACGCCTTTTGTCACAGTTGCTGACGATACCTTCAACGTATTATGAAGTCATTTGTGGAAAGTCATATTAAGGGTTCCATTAAAAGAACTTTTAATTATAGACATTCAAGAGCGAGATGGGTTATTGAAAATGTGTTCGGGGTAATGAGTAGTGTATTTAGAGTTCTTCAAAAATCTGTGATAGTACAACCTGAAATAGCGTGGTGGATTAGGTTGAGCTGTGCTTATTATATTTTTTTAAGGAAGAATTTTGTACCTATTGTCCTGCTTATGAATTTGATTCAGGAGATAATAACGGAAATGGTACCAACGGAATATAGAGAAATGGGGCTACTTGGACTTCGATGGCGCATAGATAAAGGAAAACCCTGGTAAATTTGCACACTATTTTAGCAGTCAACCACTGTTGTGGTTTCATTGATACACTTAGTTATAATCTCCGTTAAGACCTCAATTAAAAAATGCAATATTTATTTAGCCTTACCAATTTAGTGAACTTGTGTGTGCAGTCCGTTCAGTGATTGGTGAAAGTCAACAGGTACATAAACATCTTTTACACCAGCTCCACTTTTCTTACTCTTCTCTATATTAGTTTTTTTCTTAAGCATTGAAATCTCAGTGTGTGAAGTTTTTTCTCAACTTCTTCAATAGTGCTGTGCAGTACGTCAGAAATACGTTGCAAGGCATCGGTCCTAGTCCTAGAGTTCTTATGGCTTGTGTTTTTTTATATTCCACAACACGTCTATTGTTCATATAGTTCAATAAGTTTCTGCATTTTACATTTAGACCATTCTATCATAAAACAAATCTCAATACTGTCACTACCGCAATAAGAATTAGAGCACAAATGAGGTTAACTTAGGTTCTGAAGAGCGAATATCGAATTATCTGCTGAATGAATGATCTCAAGCACATTTTGCAGATAGTTTCCATTCACCGTGGCCCATGTTGCAGACTGTTTCCATTTCGACAAATTTTGGACACATGTTCCGAAACATGTTGCGCGTGATATTGTAGCCCAAATTTGTAGTCATGGAAACGTACTAGTTAACTAAAATTGATAAATACAAAAAAAAAATTTGACAACAAAACTAACCCCAAATTTAATAAAAATATTTTTATTTTATTGATCCCTATAAATGGTTAACGCTAAATATGGATTTTATTAGAATTTTTTCTTGAAATGATGCTATGCAATTTTCTTACCGAATATCACTCGAATGTTGATTGAATCCAGAATTTTTTTCTCGTGATTGTCAAAAAAGTGTAAAAGACATTCCACCCAAAATTTTAAATATTTCGATGTACGTATTAATTAAATTAGAACCAAGTGAACAAATTGTTTAATTCTACACTTCTTCATGTAATTGTGTTCTCAAAAAAATCACTGTGATTAATGAAATGACATTATTGGGATAATAGTTGTACATGTTAGTAAAATAAAAAGTAATGTTTGATGATGTCTGTATATTTATTTTTAAAATTAGGCAACAATGCGCCCCTAATTATATTTGTGAAAGGGTTAATGATTTTTAAGATCTACCATAAGAAAGTATGGTGTAATTGACATCCTGCCGTAATAATATTAAATATTTTTTGCCAGGGACGTATTAAGGATTAAGGCTTGAATTAAAACATCCTCTGCGTAAAAAAGAAGAACATAAAATAGGAGACTACCATGACCGGAGAAATTTTACAAATTTTAGGCGTCTTAACGTGAAATTTTGTGACTGATACAAAAATGACTGTTATCACGAAAGTCAAACATAAAAAAACAGAAAAGCAGATACGGGTTTGTTTGAAAAGTAGACCAATTGTTTTTCCTACCAAACATGATAGAAGTCGAACTTCTGCATCTACTGTCGTGCCGAATTATAGAACCGATGAAATTGCAAAGGGCATGAGCATGTACGAATTATTGGCAAGAAGCAATACATCATTTGAAATCCTTATCCATTATGTAGCAACCACTGGGCAATGTTCTGCAGAAACTTTGATGATATTTTACAGGCAAATTTTGATAATTACGGCAACGAAATTGAAAGTATCACTACATGTAGCTAGCTAGAAACCAAATACTTAAAAATCAACAAGTGAAGGTCAAAATAAAAATTTGTACGCCACACTCTTTCCAACTTATTTTTACTGGGCTCACCGAACTTTCCCCGCAAACATTCAATATAGATTATTTTACAGGACTACACCTGTAAATATCGTTTGAGTGTATTGACTTTTACAAGATACGTAAATATTATGGTAGGAATATGTTGCGAAGTAGACCATCTACAATGTTTTGTTTAATTTCATTTTTTCATGAATAAAATTATAACAATCGTCTATGTACCAAATCTTTATGAACCTTAAGTTGGGTTATGAAAGCCTTAACTAAAATATTAAATTCGAAGTTCACTAATGAAAAGAGATGATCACCCCAAAGTATTTTCAAGAAAACTAAAAATCATAGACTCCGTTAACTTCAATGTTTCCTAAGAAACACTAATGAAACATATTTAGCCAATCATTAATAGTTTCTAGAACTGCATAATAGAAATTATCACTGACGAGCATTTTCAAAAATTCGAAAACTAATGAGCGTACCAACTTCAGGCTTCATCAGCACTACTAACGAAAATTTTCGTACATACTGTTACGTTGTAACTTTTGTTTTGTCTTTTGCCTCCCTATTACATTAAACGAATTTTGTAGTAGAAGCTTAACTTCGATTCACCTGGTATATGCTTTCTACATTTATTTATATCTTTTATATTATAACAATAAGGTTAAGTATATAATGTATCTACCGCTTGTATCCTAATTATCTTCATTGAAAGGCTCAAAAATAATTTTGGTAACCATATTTTGTTAACATTTCCTTTATGTAATATAATATAAAAGAATAACAAATAAATATTGAAAACTATATAACTACACTACAAAAATTCGTTTATAACAGAGCAAACAAAGCACAACATGTGTGCTGACTTCTGAAGTTGCACTCGACCAATTTTCGGGCATGCTCGTCGTAATAACACAATCTCAGTTCTAGAAAGCGGTAATGATTGACTGTTCTTGGAAACATTGGTTGGCGAACCACGGACACTGTGGCTGCTTTGGTGATCATCTCTTTCGTGGTGAACTTCGGAGATTTAATGACACAGTTAGCTTTCATAGCAACAAGGACAGTACATAAACGTGTTATAATTTTATTCGTAAAAAAATGAAATTAAGCGAATGTCTGCACTTCTTCCAACATATTCTACATAATATTTACGTATCTTCTGCAAAGAATCCACCTTTCAAACGATGACACGATGATCTAATAAGCTGTCTATAACCGCGGCTTCAATATAAGTTGGAGAAAACCACAAGCGCATTTACGACCTTCGCCGTTGTTTCAAGTATTGAGACTCAGTATACGCTGGTGATACTTTCAGCGCCGTGGCGGTAAAACAATAGAAATATCATCGAGATTTCTGCAAAGTTGTAACCCACCTTAATAATTCGGCACGGCCTTCGACTTCTATCATGTTTGACGGGAAAAAGCAATGAGATCTACCTGACCGCTGTCTGCACTGCTATTTTTATGTTTGACTTTCGTGATAACGATCATTTGTATCGGTCACAAAGAACTTCACGTTAGGTACTAAGCGTAAAAGTCTCCGATACATAATAAATCTCTCTTTTCCTGTTGCTTCTTTTGCACGAAGGGTATGTTTGTTCAACCTTGGCCCAGCACAGCAAAAAATATTTGGCTGTATACGGCACAGAATATGTCAATACAACAGGAAACTTTGTGCCTATTTTAAAAAATAAATATACATTTTATTTTAACATGTACAACTATTATCCCAATAATATCGGCTCTTTCAATCACAGTGATGTTTATTACATGAAGTAGCAGAGTAAACGTTTGTTCGCGATTCTATTTAACCAACAAGTACATCAGTATTTAGAGTTGAGTATGGCACACACGCGACTGTCTGAAGAAAAGAGCAAGATTCGGTATTATTAAGCCTTTCAAGAATACAATATCACATATTGCAGTTAACTTATAGAGATCAGTAAAGCAAAACAAGAGCGGGGTTGGTACTATTTATCAATTTATTAACTGAATGCGTTTCCATGACTGAGACGGGCTATCACGCTGGCACACTTCGGGGCTTATGTGTCAAGCACGATAAACCTGAAAACAGTCTGCAACATGAACTACATTTCAGTATGAAGCTTATCTGCAAATGTGCGAATCCATTCAGCTTAAATAATAGCTAAGACTGGCTGCTCTAGTTAACGCGGCTAGTATTCCAATATTGAACTGTTTCAAATGCGAAACTTATTATATGGTAATAGGCATGTTGAATATAAAAAACACAAGCCGCACAGAAACTTTCTAGAGACTAGAGACCACGATGCGCACAGCGTATTCTGACCGTACTGCTGCAGCACTGTGGCAGAAGTTGGCACACACTGATTTCAATAGCAGAAAAAAACTAATATAGAAAATGAGCTGGCTGTAGATATTTGTTGACTTTCGCCAATCGCTAATTTCTACTAAACAACAGGCTAAATATATTGCATTTTCAGTGGGCCTCTTGCTGAAGACGCAACCAGGGTGTGTGAGCAACGTGTTGCTGCTAGTAGTGTTTTCTGCCCCATCCCATGCTTAAATGTCGAAATCCAGCAACTCTGCTGTTGGCCACTACATTGACCTGCTCACGAATCCCAGAACTAGTAAGCACAGGCAACTGAAGCTAAAACTACTCGCAAAAAAATATGACAAGCACAGCTTCAACAATCACCACGCTGACTCTGAGACCGCACTGTCTGGAGGCTTTTGAAAGAGCTGCGCTCTCATTACCCCAGGCCTGTAACCCCACATCTCGCTCTTATATTAAAAGTTCTTTTAATCACTGTATGACTTTTGCTGTTTTCGGGCCAGTCGTCGCTGTGACTATTGTGTCTTCGACTCATGACGGCGCAACTCGAAGGTATAACGGTATCATCCAGCCAACAAAGACCACACTCAAATCACTATGTCATTCTCATAACACTGGCTGAAACTAACACTATCGGCTTTCTTTAGAAGACTAAATAGCTCTTGTCGCCTGCCAACTCACTACAAAACTAATGTAATAGGCATATAAAACAATTACAAATTTAAGCTCTGTTGCTCTGCCGAACCTGTCAACACAAATATTGGAAGGGAGCGCAAGAAACTAAAAAGACTTACAGCATGTCTCGGCACATACTACGCATCATCTCTGGAAATGGCAACTCACTACTAAGATTGCGCATCTCTGAAAAACCACGTTATACACTAAATTTGTTTGGTTTAACTCATTTTAATGTCATAAATATTATTCAAATTTATTCCGCTGCAATCTACCATATTCAGTAATATGACTTTTTGTTGAAACCTGCGTAATCTTACCAGCTATGCAATCGACTATTCTTGACGTGTAATCTGAGCTCTTTAATTTATTGATTTATGATTTACGACCGACTATGAGACACTTCACTACCAATATCCCAATATAAGTAAAAGAAAATCTTTACGCGTCTAACATCCATTCGTTTGACTATTTGATACGAACCATAATATGCGATAAATCACGGAAATGCTACCGTCATCTGCTATTTAAACCCATATCTACCAACCATTGGATTATTCTGACTTATTTACGCGATAATCATTATTACAGTACGTGACATGCCGTCATTGCATTTCTGCAAGTTATTATCCAAGCTGTTCGAGCTGAAGGCTGAGCGACCCAGTTCATGACGTTGGCAGTGAAAAGAAAACGACACTATTCGGAACAATGACGCAGCTGGCGCCAATCGCTGCGTTGATCGCAAATCATACGGCGAATCTTTGCAAGCGAGTGACAGTACCCGATAAGACACCTGCAGTATTTTATACCATTCAGCACTGCCGCCTGGACCAATTCGACCCATGGGCCGAGTGAACGCCAATAATACGCGTTCGACTACTGATAAATCGGCCGGTGTCTGCAAAATGCTGCGGGCTACAGTTTCAAAGTATTTCAATTTTCGGCGCGACTCAGTTGAACGTTTAAAAGTAACTTTATTTTATTTATCAGAAATGTTACTCATTCTTTACTGGGTTGACTGCTTGTTTCGTTATCTTTGTTGACGTAATTTGTACGAATTCTGATTGACGACATTGAAATGGTACCGATGCAGTGGCGATGGTATATTCCCATTTCACACAACACTGTACTTCTGGGCAAGCTATATTATAATGTTTAACCTCGTGTTTAAATAAATAAACTGTGTCTCTCTCCAAGCCACTCGACGCTATAAGCAACGACATTCTGATATTGACTTACATACTACACCAGATGCTCATCATTCAACATCTGCTTAATTTGACAAGAAAAACATTATATTTGTATCTGCTTTTAATATCGACTAGAAAGTCTAGAAACTAAGTAAACTATAAAATATAACTTTTGATGTATATGCCTCCGAAAACCCGATCTGTGTTCCAGTATTGTGTAGTGATCTACCCTTTACGAAAATGCATGCTGTCTATGGACTTCTTTACTGAGTACAATAAAACATAAAGCCTAACGCAGTAGCCGTATCACTTTAGCTAAATAATTAAGCGCACTGAACCATGCTATAAATACCTGAACTTCAAGCTAACAACAAAATATGATCGTCTGTCATCGCTCGAAGACGCAGCGAATCGGCAACAAGTAATTGCTTTTATACTATATATAACATCCAATCGCTTATGTTTTATAATGTTGCTCGTTGAGCTATGTCTGTGTAATAGTCATTACCGGTGACCACGCTTTTTACTATGGTGTGCGGCTCGAAGCGTGCACAGCCTGCACGTGGTTATGACGCACAAAGAAATGAGAAAATAATTGGGCTCAGCCGATTATAACTAAGTAGTAATGACTACCAAAACTGTTGCACAAGATGCGTGTGTTTAGAAAGGATTTTCTTCACGCTGACCAGTGTATGAATATGTTGAATTTCGGTCGTGTATTGGTGGGGCGATTCACGACGCAGATATGGCTTGTGTTTGTGAGACGACTTACGCAACTGCTTCATTTTAGAAAGCGTTTGACAGGTGAAAGCTTTGTTTCAAGACCAATATTTTGACGCAATTGATGACCGCAAAAAAAACTTAGCTGAAACGTTTTTGGATATCTTTAAAAGCTCGAACAGGCTCATTTTGGACTGGGCTGCGAGACCATCTTTCCGAAGGCTGGGTGACCTCCAATGTTGCAGGAGTGGCTCCGCCGGCTCCCGCTGTCCGGCAAACGGCATGAGTCGAAGATACGCGCTATGGCTCTTTCAGTGCAATACGGCGATCTATTTCGAAAACCAGTGAGTCCTTCGCAGAAAGGATGACGGTAACGATAAGAGCCCTAGCACGACAAATGAACTGTGAAAGCAGCACTCGCTCTCAAATCTTTAATTTACGAGATGAGTCATGTTTTACTCATGTAATTATTGTATTCTGACTAATCTAATACATTTAACCGAAGAAAAAACTTAGAAAATCAGAAACAAAATGCACAAAATGCTGGCTTATCGAGAATGAGCTGAAATATCTCCCTTCTTTTAGGTCGAACATCAAGCTGACTTCACAAATATGTGATTGCAAGTAATCATACAAAAATCTTATGTAATAGTCACTCACCATCTAGTAAGTACAAAGAGATCTTTGCCCCCCTGTTCTTATCTACAGAAAATTTGTCATACGAAAAAGGTTCACTTGAACTTTGGTGATCTTACCAACGATACACGACACTGTGTTTACTACAGGAAACGAAACCTTCTCTGGGCTCAAATATTTGTTCAATAAGTAGTGTCGCAGATTGTGTACTGTCGGGTATTGTTGACAATAAACGTAATTATTCTCCCCCTCGCACAGGCCCCACTGGCGCTGGCTTCACCTCAGACAGAAAGTGAAAGGCTTTGTTTCTTTGGTACCTGCGACCCATCATTTTCGTGTGAAAACCGCCCAGCATTTGAAACCAACAACTGGAGATCCTATTCCCAAATGTTCGTGTATCGACTGATAAGCTCAAAATTTATTTTCATAACCCATCTCTCAAAAACTATTAATCTAATATGCACTAAATAAATGCCACTTTGAAGACCATATGTAAATAATTTGTTTTCTTTTTTGTGTATTAGCTAGAAATTAAACTAACACTACAAGCTCTTCAAGCAGTAAGAAAACGATAGATATCGCTGCGATAAGCCCATCGTCTTTCTTTGGTGCTGCGTTCTTTCATAAGAAAGTAGCTAACCATATAACGATGATTTCCTGAGCTCAAGAAATGACATGTTATGAGAGCTTTTTAAACGGTTACAATGTACGGGCATTTGATTTTCACTAATTCTTCTGATGAATATTTGAGCCATGACCTTAAAAAACAGGAAAAAGAAGTAAGAACACTACGCCATCAAATTCTAAAGTATTAGAGTTGAAAACAATTTCGTTCCAATTCTGTCCTTATATTCCCAGGCACTACATGGCTGATCTGTCGTGTATTCATTGAGCACTGCTAGGTAACAGAACTTTGATCTATACTGAATAACGAGAAGCTAAGGCTGAAAAAATGTCAACATAATTAACACGAATAACGAAAACTGTTAGTGCAGAGACTGAAGAGACACAAGGCTCGAAGATGAAGGCTTTACTTTCATTTGATAATAAAATGAATAAAAACTACATAAGCCTAGACTGTCTTAAATCAAGCAAAAGTACTAAACCTAATCTGTTGAGAAAAAAATGAACAAATAGTGCAGAAAAAAATATAAACTATTAGCGCCAGTCTTCTGTTACTCAGGCTATAATAATGTTACTCGTAAACTAAACATACTACGGTAGGAACAGCGTAAGTAAGGTGATGAAGAAAAGAAGATGCGACCGACAGTGATTCTAACTGGTTTATCGAGTGTAAAAAATCGGATGCCCACGAGGTAGTAGTTAAGATTGAAAAGAAAGGAAAATAATTCGGCCAGTACCTTGAAGTAACACAAAGAAATATAATGATTGATGATGCCAATCAGAAGCAGATACTGGCCTTCTAGGCCGAGCAATGCCATCATCATCTAAACGGCGAGAAGAAATGAACTTTGGCAAATGACGGATTGTAACCGACTGGCTAAGAAGATAACTTTGCAAAGCGCGAGGATGCCGAAAGCGAAAACATGTTTTGCTGCAAAAGCGAGCTCTATATGTCAAACCATTACTTTATGACATCTGGAACGACCCCGGCCTCGGTGTTACTGTTGAGGCGTTGAAAACGAACGAAAACGTTCGCAGTGTTTGAGTTTTGAAAACTATGCGTAAGCGATTAATTTATAATAATTTGTGAAGGACTGTTTTCGGCGAAAGGACACGACAGAGGTGAGCGAGCGACTGAGACAGCACCAGATTGATGATTTGGTTTGATGAAGATGAATCGCGACCAGTGGCGGCCGCCCATGGCTGACAACGATCGATCGAGCCACAAATGTGAGGCCCGATACCTCGACGTTCTCAGAGATCCTGTTACGATGACCGGCTCATTGGCCTTCGAAACAGGCCAAATGTTAAGCATGGCGGTAAGAGATGGAGACGCGCTCTTCCGGCGGTTGTATGATTTCCATTCGGAGATATCGCACGGAATGCTACGGTAGTCATTCAGAAAATGATTATGCGGTCAATGGTGAATGTTGGGGCTGAGATCAAGCTTGTTACTGCTCCGGTATTTTGGTGTGGGCGTAGTTGTGCTGATCTTTCGTAAGTTGTTGGGTGTGGTGGTTTAATCACAAAATCTGTTCGGCCGGGGGACTTTCTGGTTTCTCTTTCTTTAGGTTTCTTAAACTAAGCTGTTTGCTGCCAAGCATTGGCGCGCGTGGTACGGCTCGAAGGAGTTGAGCACGCAACATGTGCGGCGCCGGCCAATAACGTGCATTAATGACGAAATTAACGACGTGCGCTGCTCGAGGAGAAAAAGGCGCAAACTATGCGCACCTGTTGCGAGCGTGATGGGTGAAACACTGCATGACTCCCATGAGTCTGGTTGACTTAAGCGTTCGCCAACCTCAGGGCAAAACGTCGTTGCTGTCATGACACTATTTGTCACGAATAAATACGAAGGCCAAACCTTGCTTATTTTCCAAGACGGCTCATTCTGGACTTTCATTACAATGTCCAAAAAAAGCGATAAACTGCTGGCTTTTATGCAAGTATACTGGAGAGTGTATCATGCTTCCGGCAATAACAAAAAAGGCCAAGATTCGTACCTTTAACGATGCCCGGTATAATCTGCTAATTTAAGCACAAAAGGATATAATAGTTTATTTTTGAAAATGACCCAGCTACTCGATTATTTCAATAACAATATTCAATAGTAAAATTCAGCCAACATTATTAGTAAAATTCGAACTGTAAGTATTTTTAAATAATTGGCGCGATGTTGACAAAGCTTTCGAGATTGTCGTAAGGTAACCGCCCGGCGTTCTGTCGAGGCGAAAACGAGCAAACGAAGAAAGTTCAAAGCAGGCACTAAAAAGTCGGTAATCCAGCACGTTAATCAAGCCTGGAAGTTCTGGGCGCTGCTCGGGCTTTCAATTATATTATGTGACATGTTTAAAATGATGTACCACCGACCATTTTGGCTTAAAAACAAAATCCCACGTCACTATTGTTGCTGTTTGCTATGCTAAAGATCGCTATAACACGCAATTTATTATTTTGTTAAGCATGTGAAAGCAGATCATATGGGCACGGTATCGATCAACCTGTTAGAGATTGACAGCTGCACTGCCGAGCACTTGGTGGCGAGGCCACACAGGCCGACTTTCAGTCTGCATGCACGGCATATCACGAAGAAGAACGATGCTCGGCTCAGTGCCAGGCGTGGCATGTTTTATTTACAAAAATCGTTAATAGGAAACGATCAGCGTCAGAACCCGACCCGACGACGAAGATACTGGCATAGTTGATGCTGGTACGGTATGACGTGCAGCTGCGCCTTTCCGGTTTGCCATAACGACACCCCAGAAAGCGGTCATGTGGAAACATGTAGGCTGTTTGAAACAAAAATTCAAATACTCTGCCACCCGACGCTCTATTTCTCTGAGTATATGGCAACCCTTTGGAACACAAGTATAAATGATAAGGAAGCTTGTTTTGAAGGCATCAACACGGTAAAAAGCAGAAACGATAGGCACACAGCCTCAGCCAGAATCTGTCTTTGTAACAATATGGCTGTGATTTGTATTTCAACACGCAACTTTTTTAACAGAATTGTCACCGCTAATTCAAAAAGAAGAAAATAAAATAAGCGCGCCTAACTGTGTCAGCTAATGTAGTAAAACGTGATCTCAGGAAGACCAGTGTTTTCTTGTTTCGGCGTGCTGCTGTGGCCACTGCCAGAACGTACTTTGGAGTGCTGTCTAGCGAAGTTTTTGAGTGGCACGATTTGGAGAAATGAGCCATCACGTTTGCTCGTTTAGGAAGGTGATAACGCGTAACCAACTCCCGATCGAAGACTACAGAAGGTTAACGTTGTGTTTGTCGCCTGTTGGTAGATGGTGAAACTTTCAAGTGACCCTTCATTAACATTTAAATTTTGCGTAAATTGTCTATTCTGGCACTCTTACTTCTATACAAAATTTGTACGTATTTCGAGTTCCTCTGCTACTGCACCCAGTACCAATCGATGTTTGCTAATCAGCAACGATAACGAAAACCAAAGTGATGTATTTTTATGTTGTAACAAGCAAAAAGGAAACGACGCTTTGCGCCACTTCAATTATTGATTTTCTAGCTACCTGCTTTTACCTGGAGCCGAACTAAGCCTACAACTACAATGGAATAAAGTGATGCAGCCCACTGTTTTATTACTGACAGCCGTGGCTACACATTTTAGTAAAGAAAGAAAATAGCAGTACCAACTTTTGAGTAATCTGCAGTAATTTTGTTAGTTTTTTTATTGACGCCAAATAAAGTTTGCAGTACTGTGCTGCAAGAACAGCATTGCAAATGGCCCACTATTTAGCTGTGATAGGGTTCAGGTGACCGCAGTTTACAGACTCAGTCCCCATTCTTTCAATGTCAATCGCTTTGTCATTTATTTGGGTTGTCGGTGTGACGGAGTGTGTTGTTCTAAGTATTTTGATGTGCGAGTACTTTCACGACACGCAGTACGAAAATCTACTGAATATTTTGAAAAAAACGAACAGAAATTTGGTTTATGTTTATCGCGCTCTTGAAAAAGTATAACATATCCTTCGAGCTGCAAGACACCGATGATAAGTAGCATATTTGTGCGAAAATATGTTTATATAAAAACTTATTTTAATAAAAGTATGCTTATTGTAGTTTGTCTTCACAAACTCAGCAGTGTCTGAAATAAGTATCTGGGTTAGACTCCACTGCAGTTAATTTTTTATTCATGACACACTTTTAATACGATTAAAAATTCAAAATATTAACTTTTGTTTATAAAAACCTTTTATTATAACAAAAGTTAATTAACAAGAAGTACCGGAGGTGAAGTATGGAATTTTGAGCTGCAACTCTTTATTCAATTGTGAACCAGACTGCTATTTTTTGTGAAATTTATTCTTATTACTATCGCATCAGCTCATGTATTTATGCACGATATATCTAAAAAGCGCTATCATATTGGTATAAACCTCGCTATAACAAATGCTTTACTGCCTCACAACATTGAAGCATCTGTGACTTTGAAGATGCTGGCACATGTTTGTGTTTTTGCTGCGAAAGAAATCAAGCGTTATGTTTGCTGACTTCTTTTAGCCTGCCAACCGGTATCTGCCTGTTTAATTCTCCGGAGCGAAGTACAAGACCGTTCGCGTTCTACCGGCTATGACGATAACGGTAAAACGTCTTACCGGCAGTCGTCAGAATCTCTTATTCTTAAAACAATGGGTTCAGTGTAAATAATCAGATGTGTTTGTTGACAATTACTGGCAGCACAACGGTGTTCAAATACTGTACTGGGCGAGGGCTGTGGAACGAATTGACGAAATTTTTTACGGTGTACACTTAAAAGTACAGAAAACCACGCGTGTGCAACTAACGTATCATAAACTTATATCTAAAATTGACGAGTTTAGTTAGATACGTGAGTCCCAACACAAACTTGTATAAGCTGACTTTACCAGTAAAAACAATTTAAGGCAAGATGCGATTCGACTACTGGCTTGTTCCGGTGATAGTGTATTTATGACATCCTGAGCGCAGTAAATATTTGGTATTACCAAGAAGTTGCGAAGGAAAAAAAACGCACTGAACCACGCTGAAGAGTGAAATGCGGCTATTGTGATTGGAAGCGACCCGTTTCGATCCGGAACGAAGCGCACATTCCAAATGCGACGAAGACCGTGGCAGGCACGCAACCGGCTGATCCATCATGGCATTGAGCTGACGCTTTCTTCTGCAAGAGCTGGCTTTAAATTTTTAAATGAATTTGGTTAGTGTACAACGATTTGGTGTGTTCACCATGGTTGTTGATATCGTTTGGTAAACTGAGTCGAAGGTAATGAGCAATCGTAAATATGTCAATCGGCTTTCATTACTACTTACATGAAACCTCCCCAATTGGTGCCATTGGCTGCGGAATAACAACCTCCAACTCCAGTGTTGCTAATACACTTTTATATAAATACGACCGTAGGACTCCTGCAGCAAACTAATACCATTCTTATTTTCACTAAGCTTCCCAGGTATGATAACACTATGCAAACCCCTGTTTAATAGATATGGGACCAGTCTCTAGTTCCACCTATAGGGTGAGCGTTTCTGACCAAGTTATGACTCCGCCAGCTGGCACAATACATGGTCGTAAACTTCCGTTTTTAAACTTACATAGTGACTGTGACTTCTGAACATTTTATGTCTTCGAATACTTTACCCATCTGGGCTGTTAAATCGATTGTCATTCACCGATAAGCTTTCCTCATTTATCTCTGCTATGTTGGCTGCAAGTTAGAACTGCGTTTTCGACCAGTTTATCTTTAATCAGCCTTCTCTGTGTGATTACGTATCGACTATTTGTGCTTCCGTTATTAACCACAGCATCAAGTCGGCAAGCAGAATTACTGACTTCTCTCCGCTCTATTTACGCCTCTGTTGCTTTCCGCTATCTGCAAAGCATACTCGTGATGAAGATAACAATTTTGTATAACAGTAAAGAAGTATATTTTGAAACATGTTTTAAGAAAAAACATCATTTACGTCGTATGCTACTCAATGCGAAAACAAAAATAGACACCCACGCCTGAGTACATGAGAAAGTAGGCAGTAATATGATAAAGCAGGCTATCACGGCTGGCATAAAATAATGCATAATCTGCAGCAGTCTTGCGATATCACTCAAATACTGATCAGCCATCTTAACAGAGTGTTATTCACATGATTATAAGGCTCCACTAGGATTAAATGTTCGATATATATCAGCTATTCAATAAATTTTAAACAAATGTTCTCATTCCCTATCAAAGAAGTACAGTAATCAAATGTTCTTATTAAATTTAAATGTTTGTTCGTTCAAGTACATCAAATCTTTATATGACACATTTAAAAAACTTTACTGACACAACCGACGAGGAAGACAGTGTTCAAGCTGAGCCAGGTGAGAATGAATCAGTATTTACAGTGTATCTAAGTACTGGCAAGCATCAGTGGTCGCCTGTAAAAATGACATAACACTCAAATTGACAAAAATGGTTTTGTTTGTTATCTTTAATTCTATGTAAATGTTATTAACTTATTACTATTCAAAGCTGTTTTAAGCAAATACTGTAAAATAGGTATACCAGAAAGATGCAGGCTCACGAATTTTGGTGGCCAGTCTGGAATCGGAGCAATATTGGTGACCAACAAATTGAAAATATTGAAAATAACTTTCGAAAACTTGTATCATTTTAGATATTTGAAAATGTAAAATGCAAAACAATCTCTAAATAATTTAGTATTAATGTTTATATTCAATTCTTTTAACGCAACGAAACGTGGTGACAAAAAAGAAAACGCAGACCCTATCTTTCTTTGTTTGGATATTCATTCAAAATATGCTGACTTATCATTGAACTGAAGTCATTATATTATTATGTTTACCGCTTATTGTCACATTTTTCTGCTGCTGTTTATTTTCTTCGAATGCAGAAACATCTTCTTCTGTTTTTCTGACCATATCGTTTGTTGTACCGACTACAACTAATACTTTCCAGCTCTCAAAGCACTAAAAGAAAACATGATAATGACTTTCTAACACCCATTGTAGATCTCAGATGATTAATATGATTAACGCTCGAAAGTCTGCTGGCATCAGGGTCAGTATCTCGGGGCTTATATGTCTATGGAGTTTGTACGTGGCTCAGCGAGAACTATTCAGTGTTCAATATTTCTATTTCGACACATTCTCCAGGCTGAACATGTTTGGTACGAATCTGCAAACTGACTTGGTTGTCGTATGTTCCGGACCTGTTTCATTCGCTGTGCAGGACTGCGCATGTGTGAAGGCATCTACGACTTCCGCTGAGAACGCTGGTGACCACTGCTGCCGAGCAAGTGTGTTGTCGTTAATGGCCGATCGACGAGCAGTCGCCATGCGCTTATTGGTGGCGACGAACCGCGCTCCCGTAGTCCGGTGTAAGACTGTCATCCCGAGAAAGTGGCAGTGCGTTTCATGCCCAGTTATTTAATGGCGTTCAAAAAGATGGCGTTTAAGATAGTCATTTGATCGGCTGACACGACACCTGCGGTATTGACCAAATTCATGACTCAGCAAGAGGCAGACGGTCGGTTTCTGAAGCTTCCACGCGTCGTGTTCCCAGTAATTGTCCCGGTGTAATTTGCGTCTAAGACGCTGTTTGACTGGCGTAGAGTATTGGTGTGTGTTTGTGTTTAAGGCTTTATTATTTCCTGACAGTGACTGCGATTCTTTGAGAGCACGCAATGCCGAGTTTTCTTTGAGTTGGCTGAGCATATTGCGGTGACGCAATGCGGCAAACCCTTTATAGGTATATTGATGACCGGCAGCCAGAACACCCGTTTGCGTGATTTGAACACTGGTGCGCTATTCTGGCTGAAGCGATCATGCGGTGCTGCGACGCGGTAGTTTTTAAGCGAAGTCGCCCATCTGCGCGCTCCAGGTAGCTGACATGCATGATACGGTGATCAATATTGAAGTGAGGACCGCCGACTCTGAAGAGGCGACTGCTGGAGCATGCGGCCACCTCAGCTGCGGCCAGATTCGTAACAATGTCGTGAACAAACAGTATCTTTGCAGAAGCAAGCAGTCTGTATCGGCATAAGTAATGACGGAGTAAAAAATATGTTAAACGAATTATCAAAACCTTCCGAAAGAGTAGAAACGAAGTAAACAAACGCCACATGTTGTTCAATAAACGGCGTAGTAGGTGATGGAAATGTTCATCACGTTTAAGCTGACGTCTGGCGGCTCGGTAGTAGGCGTCAGCTGCATTAGCTGAACGAAAGCTTTCTGTGCAGTTCGCGTCTGCTCGCCAGAGACAAGGCACCGTAAATGGTGCGGCCGGTAGGAAAACCAGTACAACGAAGACCATGTAGTAGTAAAAAGCTTTGTGAGGCGCCAATGTGACAATAACATGGATATCGTGATGAAGCCGTCGGGGCCGAAGCGCGCTAATCTGCACGCTATTCGAAACGAAGTTTCGTCAAGAAGCAGGCTGTAACAGGCAATGAAGGCTGCTGCTGAAAGCCTTCCTTTCGCTGTGACTTTGCACGAAGGCCTACTGTTTCTAATCTTGTGAACAGGCCCCAGGGCAGATGAAGATGACATTTAAGCATCTTTCTGAAATCGACTGGCGTATTGGGCCACAGCGACATGAAATGCAAGTTACGCATCAACTGGTAAGTGTTTTCTTTGGCATATTCAAATCTGGCACCGGCCCATGCGGGCTGCTCCCGCAATAACGTTTTGCAAAGGCTAATTTACAAGCGCCATAAACATGCTTCTTGCATGCGTCGTGCAGATGCAGAATTAGCGCAAGATGCCCTTTGTACTGCTGAAGCCAAATCGGCATTCATTCCATGTAATCAGCGGTTTCTATTTAAACTGTTAACCATCTATCATTTCATATATCTTTGGCCGGGAACGGCGTGGTAATGCTTAACTGGTGAAGTCAGGAAAGTGAACCGGCCCTAGGATGGGTTGGCGGCTCGCTGAGGCCCATGAGAGAAACTGTCACTGTGATGAGTTCCCCGAGCCTTGTTGTGATGAGGAAAACACGCTTTTTGCAAACAGTGGAACTAACATGTGAAAGGTTTTTATATGAAAGTAATGGCGGTATGCGGAGCTAAGAAAATTTTATTGGCAGAGATGATATGGCAAGCAGATGTTTGTGGGTGGCCTTCTTATAGGTATGAATTGAATGTCAAAAGAAAAAAGAATTGCATTCATTAGTATGCTTTCACGCAGTGTCAAGGCTTTCGAAAATATGAATCTTTGGGCAGGCCTGAAAGGACCCGAGATAGTGTATTTGCTTTCATTCTACGCATTTGTGTTTGTTGAACAGACACATGATATTACAATACAACTGTAACCATAACACACTGTTAACAAAATTACAGGAAACAAAATAACTTTACAAAAAATTATACAGCACATGCCATTAATAATCGGCGCATAACAAAATTTGTTTAAAATATGAGCACAAGCGAGTATCCACTCGTGATGAATCTTTATATTTTAAAGAAATCGGAAGTTTTCGTATTTCAACAGCTAATCTGAAGCAAACATTTGTACAACAAGCGGGCACTTTATTGACATATTTTCTCGGCGACGAGAGCGTTGCACGAAGATTCAAGCGAAAGAAACAAAATAACTACTCGGCAACATATTGCCAGCGTTGCTTGAAAATAGTGATGTTGTTTGAAAGAATGACAACTCAATCGTGCTCTTTGTACGATAATGAGATTGCCAACTGTGGAGATTTATCTGAAACTGCATCAACCTGATAATGGTAGCCTAAACCATCGACACCATCTGTTGATAAGCAATAGAAAGGCAGAATCTCGAACGCGTGTTATCCGAGCCGTAATATCTTCAAATGAGTAATCACACCACTATTTATTTCGATTTGTATGTATTTCGAAGGCTACCACTGCGCCATATCGCTGTTACCACGACCTGGCAGCAACGAGCTCAACAGCAAATAACTGACAATAGCCTATGGTGTCTGTTTCATGTATACGACCTGATGAGGGTTGTGTAACCACATTACATTGCTGTTATGACAGTTGACTGTCGAGAGCAGGTAAATGACCAAACAGAACTTTGTAATGAAGGACTGAATTTATTTTATGTGATTACGGTAACGTTTGCCCATATTACTGTGTTTCAGCATCGTGTAATAAGATTCGTAGTCATCCTGTGACTTTCAAGCTATGAGCTAGACTCTTATACGTTATACTACATTTCTAGCACAGTAAATGTTATCACGTGCGACCACAAGGTGGACATAAAGCTTTGCGACGTCGATTTTCACTGGAAAACTGCGGAGCAATTTAGCTAATCGACTGTAGAGAGGAGATGTAAATAAGGAAGCAATTGTCGCTTTTCTGTGCGTTGGTAAAGACCATTGCTGAGAACGAAGACTGTGAGCTGTGAATTTCTTAACAATATAATTGAACCATACAAACACGCTGCAATCAGAGCCGAATGATCAACTCTCGTTATCTTCTTGTCACGTCACATTTTTCATCTTTCCTGGAGACCATGTTACGTTAACTAAAAGTTTCACAATAACTGGGTTCAATTGGCTTTGGGAAGAGACCCATGGTAGCTGCTCCACCTTGATAAGAGTGATGGCATCTATGTTCTCAGCACGAAAGAAGGCTATCTACTAAGTGTGATTGTCTACCGTTTTTGTTTTTGCAGAACTGTGGCATGTATCCATTTGTTACTGTGAGCAGAGCCATGACTGGCCCGGTATGCAGCAGTGAGAGAGGTTAGTGATTGGGTGCGAAAAATTATAATCTTACACAATGATCTCCAATCATCGTGGTACAGTATGGCTTTTAAAAAATTGAAATATTGTTCTGGTATCGCAGATGTTGGTGGAGGTGAGCCCAGAAAATTTTAAAATCTTCAGGATTTATTGACGGAAAATTTATATGTTTATTTGGGCGATGATATATCTATCAGAGATTTAGTCAGAAGGCCCAACAGGAATATCTATTCGGTAGAACAATTGATTAGATAAATCAGATCGTTAACTTGTTTGAAACTATACTATCGAAGATCATTTGAAATTCTATTACAACACGATATGAACATCGACGAGTAAGTAATTTACATAAGTTCAATTATTACCTGTAACTTAGCTGTTGATATAACGCCTTTGAACGCCGGGCTACGAAAATAATACAGGCTTGTCGGAAGCCCTCGGCAGCTGTTTTTGTCACTGACTCTCGAGGCAAACGTATAAGACGCTATTGCACAAATATTAACATCGGCTATAACAATAACGTATTTTCTTTGACTGATTTCTTGTTTGGAATTTATTTCCTTCTCTGAATTACATCTTTTCTTGGTGTTGATCTTTGTCCGCAGTTCTCAGTGACTGGACTGAAACCGATTTTTATATTTGCATCTACTGGCTACAGAAAGGTATGAATATACACAAAAGTATTCAATAAATATATGTTTGCATATTATACATAACAAATGTCCAGAGAGACTACAATCAGAAATTTATACAATAATACTGCTCATGTTATTACAGTACGTATGTAGTATTTACAGTGAGCTCGGAGTTTTAAACTCTATTACATACCCCGATGGGCTGGCTTACTCACTGCGCTATATGTGATATTTAACTTTTCAGTTCAGCCGGTAAATATTGTTGTTGTAATTTTAAAAATGTGAGAAATAAAGCTAGCAAAAGTTCTGGAAACATGAGATGTGATGATGAGCAAGTTCACCTTTGAGCAATAAGTTTCAATTGATGCAAAACTACCGTCCGTTCTACGATTAGAAATCGGGCATCGAGAGATAATTCTCCCACATAAGCAAGTGCTGTGCAGCACGCATGTTGCGTCAAGTAAATGGTGTACTGGCATCGACAGTGAGACATGAAGATAGCGAAGATATTTTTTCTGAATAGCGTGATTATTGGTGTCGCTAAGTGACGGGGCCAAGATAGGTAACAAGTTTCGAACGAAACCGCAAGCACGGAAGCGCGCAGGACTACGGTCGTGATCGCTATTTGCTGATCGCCAGACGGAGCCCAGCCCGAGAAGCGGTGCAAACCAGCTCCGTGATGAAAAATGCAGAGAACTGGTTGGCCAGGCTCGGACCTGATGAAGACGTTGCGTATATCAACTGCGCTGTTGTGGGAGACTCCAGTGTTGAATGCCTGTATTAAGGCTTGACGAAACCAGTCGACTGCGCAAGAGCGATACATATTTAACTAAGGCTTCTAAATCAGCCGTCTCCGCCATTTAAAAAACTGCACGACTAATTTGCTTCACGTGACGAAGAGACTATATGAACAAAGAAACAATGCTGCGACCAACGAAGGTGACTGACAACCGTCAACCGTGACAGCAACTAGCTCTGACTTTCGTATATTTGTTTACCGGCTGAAATTTCTTCAGTACTATTTCCGACTACCATCGATCTTATTATTCCCTATATATACCTTTGCCACGCAAATGCGACACAAACTCGCCACTGAAAGAACATTTCTCCTTTATTATTTCTGATGATCTCTGTGATTTATAGGCTTTAACGATATTGTGCCCACACGCAGTCTGTGACTTTGCATCTGTATGGCTCTCGCTGTGACTCCTTTTATGCTCTGAAACATCCCGTCAACCTCAAAACAATTTTACACCAAGATTTGCAGGCTGTGCTCTATCTGCGAAAAATATCAGAATGTGCTGGCGTTAAATTCCAACTGACACAAGTATTGTTCCGATACATTTAGAAAATGAGATTTTAGGCTACATAGAGAGCTGGCCCCCTCCCCTTTAATGTTTGCCTATTTTAAGAAACACCTAATAAAACTACGTTTTATTGTTTTTCTTCAGTCACTGGTACAGGAATCCATTTTTAAATGAATGCATGGAACAGCTCTCAGCATCATTTTTGATGCTACATGAACCGTCATTTTTAATAAACAAAATCGTGTTACTGGAAATATAATAAATAAACAATATAAGCCCAATTGTCGCAATACCAGTAACTACATTATTTAAGACTTTAAGAAACTCTGTTAAATAATAACACGAGACGAAGAAAAGGACGTAATGATTGGCAGGTGACAATTGAAAGGAGGAAGAATGGCTATGGGGAGTGGCTGAATATGGTGACTGGCTGAAAGTTGTTGACAGGAAGGGAGACGTGGTTGAAGAAGATGGAAGAAAGAAGATTTTAAAGTATTGGTCGGTGGATAAAGGCATTGAAAACGAACGACGAATGAAATGCAGAGAAAAAGAATGGAGTCATGACGAGTATGATCTTATTGACATGGCAACACAAGTAAGAGTCTTCTGTGATACATTCTCTGATGAAAAATATGATCGTAATGGCTCTTTTCCCCGATACCCTGTGTATGTCAGTTTAACATAATAATGTGATAATGCGTAGAGCGCAACCAGTACTAAACTTGGAATTTCTTCAGTTTCTCAAACCCAACTTGCATATACTTTTTTCCCATTGCTTTCAAGCAAACGTGCGCATGTGACACGATATCACAACTTGTGTTATTTCTGCCATTCTACGCAGCAATGGTCTTTTCACCAATTTTAGATAAAACTATAAAACTTTTTCCCATTCACCCCAGACTATGGTCTTTGTCAGAAATTGACCAAACGCTGTTGCTTACCCTTTAGTAATTCATAAGTAACGACCGACTGCTCTCTCTTTACGTCAATTTAATTCTTATAACAACCTCGACCAAAAAGGAATGTTTAAAATATTTTTTAAGTTCGTAGTTTTTCTCTAGATGGCATAATCTATAGACACATAATATAATTGAGTTTTTACAAATATAATACAATTGGTTAGTAAAAAATGTCAGCATTAGAAACTACTGTTTTCTACTTTAAAACCTTTGTTTTAAGTCATTTTTCTATATTACACATTGTTAGTGGTGGGGCAATGTTACTTTTGTTGAGAGAAAAAACATTATTACTTTCCACATGTGTGAACCAATTTTCATAAACTTAGGCTCCATTCGTGCGTCAATTCTCAGAAGCAGTAACATCAACTGTGTTTTATTGGAAACTAAGGGAGCGTTATCTAACACCTATCTCTATGTGTTATTTTCTGATACATTCAAATGCAATACTATAACTATATAGCTTAAAAGGCAAATAATTATTACTTATTTCTGATCGTGTTTACTCACCCTGTAAGTTTGAAGAGAAATCATGTTAGCAACTTTGTCTTGACGAAGAAGTACGATAAGAACGCGTCCAAAATAATCTTATTAACATAAATAATGAACATAATAAAGCTACTAACAACAGAACACATAACACAAATTCTATTTATTTTAAATGTTAATAAATGACACATTGCGGTGCCATAGCACCATTTCGTTGTTAGGGTAAACTAAGCAACGCGAACCTATCTTAAACTTACGAGTAGGAGCTGATCAAATCGAAAAAAATTTCAATATCTTTGTAACAGCAAGATGGTTACGGTTTTCGCTGGAAGCAAGCTGTATAACCACTTATTTGCCTTGTGTGCCCTTAACATTCCATTTCCCAGAAAGCAACAAATAGAACCAGGCCACATGACATATAAACTTATTAAATAACAAATGAGTCTATAGACTACAAATCATTCGCATAATTTTTACGGTGTGGGCCACCTCAGCAAAAGCGGCATTCACCACGCAACAATAGGTAATATGAAAATGACTTAAGCAAAGTTTGCAAAGCAGAAACGTCTAGTTTCTAATGCGACATGCACCTAACTGCTACAATATCTTTGCCGAGCTTTCAGTATATTTGGCAAATTATATCTGCGCTATCTGGAGAGGAAAACTACGAACTAAAGTATTTTAAAAAACTTTGCACCTCATTGTCAAAAAATTTTTTTTTAATGTTGTGGGGCGTGCGGTTTCAGATACATGTCCGATACCATCACTTCGACTCTGCGCGAGGCAACCGGTGGCTGGGTAAGCTCGGCACGAGCAGCACACAAAGCGGCCATTTCTTCCTCTCATCAACAGAGAATCGAAACCATGAATCAATGGTTTTTAGAAGTTATTTCAAACCGGACGAGAGAAGGCGCGGTGGCGATGGCTTTGCACGAGGTATCTTCCCTTAACGTTGCGCTTTGACAGAACAAGATTACAACCAGGCAAAGGAACAGTGGCCGCCATTCTGTGCTGCTGCTGGAGCGACAAAGGCGCTCTTTGCACACCACCCAGGCTGCGAAAATATTTGTGCAGTCGTAACGGTAAAAAATGGTTTTTATTCCAGATCGAGATTTAAGCTGTCCAATTGAGAGATGACACCGTCGCGAATATCCATTTTTACTGTGTGCATTGTTATTATTTTTAAGGTAATTTTTATTGATACGCGCGCAGAGTAAATCTCTACTTCTGATTGTTTGTGTCGATTCAAGTAACCAGTGATTTCAGCAGAGTACCAAATCTACATTTTCGAGAAGGCTGTAATGGTATTGTTGCGCAACTGTAACATTTGTGAAATTTTGGGAGGCTAAACAGCTATTTACTGATAAATGCCACTGGCAAAAAATTGACGCTAGAACGCTATTTCCGGTGTGTTTCGACACGCTGGCACGGCTGTTCTATGGCGATGTGACCGCTCGCCACCGCCGGGCGGGCGAGCAAGGCTCGATGGCGTAAATTGACCCGACGGTATTGAAAAACGAAAAGAGCTATGTTCCGACTGGCGTAGTAGCATCTTTGTCAATTTCGCAGCAACATATCGTGATGGTGACGCAGAGCCAGCCCCAGAAAGGCAATGGATGAACGCGAAAATGCCCGCGGCTGTAGAACACGACATGACAACGTGAAGGCTGCTGATCGCGTTTCGCGAATTTTGCAATAAGGCGGTTTTTCCCTGAGCTTATAGAAAGTCGAAAAATAGTTTTTATTTACGCAATTTCACGTTAAAACAAATAACAACGAGCAATAAATGAATGAGTCGTTTCACATTTCTTACATTTTATTTGTTGCTGCTCTGACTCCAGTAACATCAGCTCAATTCTACTCGGTGTTCTACAAGTGATTTATTGTACAACAAGAATTTGAGCTAGTTAATCATTTTGTTCTTTCTTTGTTTCACGCTTTTCTTTGGTACTTAAATTACATTATACTAGCAGGATTCGATTTTGGTCTCACGCAAAAGTTTGTGGTTCAGCTTATTGAGACACAGCGCTCTCTTCATTTGTGTTTTTATGCATTTTCAAACGTGTATGGGCTGTTTGTATCTCCAGAAGGCCGATCGTAACTAACAACAGAAATTGCGTCTTGAAACATGGTAACTTCAGTCAGCGGCACGATGGTGTGATGTACTGTTTCGGAGCGGTGACGTGACTGTGGTCGGTGAAGTTTCTATGGTAAGGCCACTCTTTCGGAACATCCACAAATATTTTGTATGTTACGGCACCTGCCGTGAAAATCATACGTTCGCGGTCTAGCATGTGAAGGTATGGTACTCGCGCAGAAATTGTTCAAATGTCACGTGCGGCTTCCGTTTCAGATGGCAAAGAATGCGACGGTGGCACTTCGTACACTGGTGGCTGTCAAGCGCTGATGCGATAAATGACGACATCCCGGCGAATTGTATCGCTCATGATTTCGTGTAGATGCTTTACAGGTATACGACCATGATACTGGCTGAATGTGATGCGTTGTGAAATTGGCGCGATCGATATGTGGTACGAGTGTTTGTAGTGATAGTTGTTTAGTAATGTGAGATTTGCAAAATATTAAACTGCGACACAAATGATTTGTTACGATGATAAGATCTCGCGCGCGGCTTTATTTTAACGCATAAAGTGAAAGTTAATACAGCTGATGATAACATGATATGCATTTCGGTGGTGAACGATTGCGGCGTTGAACGGAATACTTGCAACGACATGAAAGCTGCAACTAGTATTACTACGCTGCTCGTGGCATTGCCGTATTGATGCGTTTGGCCGTTCTTCTCCAACGCAACTATCGCAGTAAGCGGCCACGTGTTTTTGAAATATGACGACAGGTGGTTAAAGTTGTTGAAATAATTTCAGTTTGACGACTTTCGCGAGAACAGTGAAAATGGGCAAAATTTCTTTCTTTGTGCGGTTCCATTCTGCAATTTTGTTATTATTGCACCTGCTGGTGCAAAAAGTGCAAATACGCAAGGCTGGCGCGGCGAAAATAAGCGGATTAGTGAGCACGTATTGAGGCTTTACGTTATGCGTTGCGCCAATTTAGAAGAGCAAGCTCAGCTGCTTATTAAAATGATAGCAAAACACCTGCACTGTTTTCTATAGGCGAGAGCGAATTGATACCTTTACACAAACAGGAAAAAAAGGCATTTTTCAAACATTTCTCAACCAGTCTTCCATTTAGCTCAATGCACTGTGAACACCTTGCCGTCTGAGATCAATACTGTTTAAGGAGGCCCTCAAATACGCGGATGTTTGGTAAATCTGTTTAAGTTTGAATCTTTCCGCGACCCCTTTTTCGAAAACGAAGAAATAAGCTGAAGGCAAATCTGAACGCTGGGTGGATGATCAGCAGTTGGTGTATTTCGTAATTTACAGCATCGTATCTATGATGAGCTGTGTGAAGAGAGTTCGCTTTTCTTTTGGACCAGGGGGCAGCCAACATTAAACTTGCATAACTTTAAACCAACAAATCATTTTCAAGTGAGACTGAATGGAATGACTGTATATAAAGAAAAAACAGTCAATCGAACCTCGTCATAGAACACGACTTGTGATGATATCATGGCCTTTTTATGGTGGTGGCTCATTTCACTTTCTTGATAAAAACTTCAATCGATTTTGGCGCGCACTGACTCTTGCTCACTACGCAAGCCCGGCCACCCTCGACAAGGCAGCTTTCAGGTGGGGTGCCTCCTGGCTAAAGCTCGACATGATCTAACAAACACCTGGCTCTTGCCTATGTGGCGCAGCCATCCGGCACCCGCATTTACTCGAAAAGATCTGCTCTCCTTCGTCGTAACTATCGAGATAGTGTTCCATTGGAAGAAGATTGACTTTCTCTTTCACCCACAGCTTTACAAATCTTACCTTAAACTGGCTTTAGTGAGACTTTATTTTAGTTCAAGCCAGCATTCTCGCCGTCACAGAAGCTGCTCGCTCCGGCGAGATATGTCGGCATCGTGGAAAAAGCCCTCTGCAACAAGATTTCTTGGCTCAATGTTTTCTCCGCGACCCGGAGTTGTTTGGCTTTGTGAGACAAACTCCCTTCTTTTATTTTTTCGGTAGTCTTTCCGGCTGAAGTCGACTTGGATTCGTATCGATTCTGCCATCGCGAATATTTTACCACCTTTTATTCGATCACTTCCTGACTCCTGTTATATTGAGATCATCTTGTATGCACCGCGATGACTGAAGCACGCCTTTACAGCTGCGAAGGCGACGACAACGATTCTCAGCATTACAATGATTGTCTGTAACTTCCGCTACTTTTTGCATTATTGAATGAACTCAAACTCAAAATAAAGAACTGACGATATTCTGACACCTTTCCAAAGCCTACTAAAAATTTTGTAAAAAAAACAACATGTTGTAAAAGTAGATCTTTTCAATGTTAATGTTTTTCGCCATATCTAAATGAGTCGTTTTCTTTGATTGCATCAATCAATAGAGCACGATATACTTTCTGTGATTGTGGTATCCTTTTCAAGAAATCGTGAAACCTCTATTCCCGTCAACCATCAAGCTACGGTATTGCCGGCCATTTCGCTTCGCTTCTTCGAAAAACTTTCGCTTTCACCCATGCTCGACGGTACACACGGTTTCGGAATTTCTTTGCCTTCATTTCACTATCAACGATATTCCACGCTTTTATCATGTCCCAGCACCGCTGTAAGTGTGAACGATTTTTGACCGGCACTGAGCAACGCGGCACCCATCGCGCTGATAACTTTCTGTACTGAAAGCGTTCGTAAACGCGCATTCGCGCGTTTATACATATTTCGCCAGTATCTCGCAACGCAAACCCATCGACAACGACTATCGGAACTAACGATGACTGTTTTGTGGCACCGCAACTTTGATAATATGACGTTCGCAATGCTGGTTCGACACGTTTAATTCAATATTTTTACTGCAACGGCGTGCATTGTTCGGCTTTCTTTGATGGCTTTTCGCCGTTTCCTTTCAAGCAGTGTTTGTCACTGCTGGCGCTTTACAAGATTGCTGCTGGCTTGTCTGCAAATAAACGCAATCGATGTTTAGTGGCTAGCAGCTTAGGCGTCTGCGAGCCAAAAAAAAAATGTTGTGTTTGTGCTACCATCTACTAGGTACCTCTTGCCGTCATTCTAAATAAGGGATTCTTTTATTTTATCTTTGTTTTTTGTGAAATGTAAAATAAAGTGAACCTCCTTACAAAGAGCCAACAAATCACTAAAGGCTCATTTGAAATAAGTTTAAATATAGCTGATGAGAAGTTGGCACGCCCTGAACATAATAAGCTGCAATGCTCGCTGTAAACTTTAAGCGTTGCGAAAAAGCAATTCGAGATTCAGCGATTAGGCATAACAAGAGCACATGGTCGATAAACCAATTAACAAATAAAAGAAATTATTTTCCCCAGTGTGTCAGCAACAGCGATCCAAAGCACTAACGGGCACCTTTGTATTGGTGCTGGGTAGTGATTCATAAGACCCATACGCTCCCAGCGCGTTTGCAAAAAAATGAAGGTGTAGCTGCCAGTGCTGCCGTTGAAACGAAACGACATAACTGATAAAATACGGAAATCTGCGTGCGAATATAGTGACAAATCAAACCACGTTTAATAGTACGTCATGGTATCTGAGGATTGCAGTAAATTTCACGTTTCCAGAAGACACATTACGAGCCACATATTTCTGATGATGTTTGACAGAGTACTCTGCGCAAATATTAACGGCACTAATCATCGGAAGCTATAAAATTTCGTGAATGCTGCTTTTGTTTGCAGCACATTAATATTTAGGAAATTTAAATTGGAGAGATATTCTTTCTAGAGCTTACTGCAACCTAATAAATCAATGTAATACATTGATGCTGCTCTAACAAACTTGTGTTGAATGAACGAAAAAGCACCATCAGCACTAAATCGACATATCAACCACACAACGAATGCTTTTTCATGACACCAACTTCGCGACTAATAACTAATCAAACTTTTGTTCTGCATAAGTGATTGTACTTTTTAATTCTGATAATTCGTATAATTTCTTTTTTTCTTCACGGAGTACACATTTGCAAAAAGTGAAATAACTATAGATAAAGCAATATGTTATGTGTAATAATAAACAACTGTGCTCTTAGAAATTTTATAGTTTACAAAGGTTTATCGCTGCCATGTCCTATTACGCTGTTAAGCAAACTATCCCGTGTTAAAACAGACCTTTTATTGTGACCCAGCGCATGCAGGCTGAAACCATTTGCGCTGTCGGTGCATGTTAGTGTTAGAAATGAATGAGAAAGAACAACTGTTGTGACATCAGTATCGTCTGCTGACATCCCATGCATTTACGTAAGCACCTTTGTCATTTAGATGTGTGGCAGTACATAAGCACATTCTTTCGGTATTATAGCCAACTATGCGTTGGCAAGCGCTGTCTCGAAGATCTGCTACCGTGACAACGCAATAACAAACCGACGCCAATAACCACTCTGTTTTATTTGAAACTCCTCGAAAATGAGAAGAACTCGAGTGTAAGCCACTATTTAAATGCACGTTGTCGGCTATGTTCCCCAGGAAAACATCTATTCGACACTCTGCTTCCGATCCGACTGTCCCATTTGCCGTAATTCAACTTTTCTCATTTTAATGTGTAATTACGTAAGATTAATTCTTCAATTATTAACCGTATTGTGTTTAACATAAACGTTGAAATGTTTGGTGTGTGGGACTTAGTAACAGAATGGAACTGGCGAACACAAAGAAACAGAACTGACAACAGTGTATGCCATCATGAGTACTTTTTTGCGAGGCCGGCGTTCGCTCATTACAATCTGCTGATAAGCTGCTCGAAAAAATCTGTCTGAACTGCTATACAAATTAATAGTTGTATAACGCAAGCACCGCATCGATCGCAAACTTTTCCGTTTTTAAGAAGAAGCAAAGAGATTAGCATTTCCGGCGCGAAAAAATTCAATTTTGAGCCATAGCGCGCCTGAGCCTGGCGTACCGCCGTATGCTATGAAATAAATGACGGCTGCTTCGGGATTATGGCCGCAAACTATCGTGCGTCGCCTGACGGCGCCATGACGAAGGCGATCGAGCCCGCTATCTGCCAACAACCTACACTGTCTACATGTCAACAGCCGCTGTTTGATATTGCTGCTAGTGACGCCCTGGTCGGGCCCGCACAAACTTTGTGTATCCACAAATGTTCGCTGACATGGTCGTGTGCGTCATGGCATCCAGCGCCGGATGACATCTGCTAAATATGACGTATGATTATACTGAGAACCGAGAAATGGACATCTTCGCACAAACCACTGCAGTACATTTCAAGACACACGACTACGAACCCACACGGTTTTTACCGTGTGAAACTCGTATCTAGTGCGACACCTCTACGAGACGCTCTGTTGCAGCTGCCCGTGAACTTTTTTGGACCATGCTACAACTAAATGGTCTGATCGCCATGCTCATAATCTTTGGCTTTCGCTTTTGACGACGAGACCCAGTTATCTGTGGTTCCCGCGAAGCGTGATCTTTGGCAATGAAACGGCGAAGCGAAGCGCGATAAATTTTATCAGACTAACTAACGGGCCCTGCTGCAATGAGCGCAGTGACTTTCTTGGAGGCTGATGCTGCTTTGTTTTGTCTTCGCTCAACTTTATTGGTATTAACACATACTGCATAATGGCGCCTTCTTGCAATTTCGGGAACATACAGGTAACAACAGCTGTTAATTTATTTCAACAAGTGTCGGCTTTTTGTTTCAGCGTATTGGAATTTTACTGTTTTTAATTTTTGCAGCCTCTTTCTGTGAGAACTGATGTTTGCAGTGAAAGAATCGAGCGCTACTACGTGATGAATATCAGTGGTTGAAAACAATTAATTGACGTAATATTGAAACTCGAACGGCGTCGGGAGTGAACAATGTTTAAGATCCAAAACGGCCAACACCCTGACACATTTATATGACTTTTGAAGTACTTTGCTGCATCATCTCCTAAACATCTTTCTCTTATTCTGTGTGTCTGCTGGCCTCTGCTGAGCAGGTATGATGCACCACTAAATGTCACGTTTTGAGTTCGCTGCTCGAAATGAGTGAGAACCGACAAATAGACTGATGTTGTTCCAATAGTGCTGCACCCGTATAGCTCATTATTTCATTCGTGGCAAATTCGACGTATCGTCACCTTTGGTAATTCTTCTTAACCCACGACCAGTTCAGCTGATCGCTTTGAAATGTTGAACAACAACGGCATTCTGGCGGCTGCGCAACCGATTCGCTCGGCTCCGTTTCTGACTCAAGCATCCCGATGATTCTGATTTTCCACACCGACTACGCGTTGCGCTGCCTTCTGGCCAGTAATTGGTCTGTCACTGGCGAGATTATTTTCGGCATCTTACGTTTCTTCACCACTGGCTGTTCCATGATGACATTCTGGCAGAAAACTCAGCAGCATATCATCTGCTCTCTTTGCATTTCGGCGAGCCAATGGTAGAGTATGAGCCAAGCCGACCATTTACAGATTTGCATGGACCCATCGAAACGTTTCTGAAAAATGTTGCAGTTTCTATGTGGCTTCACCTGACTTTCGGCAAAAGTCCATGAGACGAATGAGTTTGTTTCGCTATAACGATAATGCTACGCCTTCATACGGTTCGACCAACACCGGCAACTGGCAATAACAACTCTGCAAATGACCGATACAGGTGCGTTACGCCTGTATGGTCGCTAACGTGACTGATAGCCGACCTCTGTAAAGAAAAGCCAGGACCCTTAGCAAGACCCACTGCTGTTTATTTTAGCACCTGCCACTGCGAAAGATGGCCATCGCGAGTGAGCTAGCATGTTCTCAAACAATGGTACAAGCAGTGACAGCAAGAACCTTTTTGTGCGTCCGTAGACAAACCACCAGAGTACATTTTCGCCCATTGCCTTACGCATGACATGGCTACGTTTGCTAGTATTCAACTTTTATTATTTTTAACGATACTGCTCAAGCGTATTCTTGACTAAACGACTTATCTAGCACCTGGAGCCTTTGCTTTCTTTTCCAGCTTTGGTGGCGCAATACTAACGACATGTTTTATTAGATAGATGAAGAGCCCGCTGTGTTAATGTAGTATTTAAAATTTTAATATTTGCAGCGGCATCGAAGGTTCGATCGTTTGTCGTGATGTAATGAAGGCGCGGCAGCAAATAATTTAATCTTTCTTCAAATGTTAAATTTATTCTGCAAAACACGACCCATAATGATAATAAGGATGCAAAGAAAATACTGTCGGAATCAGCTGATTAGAAAGCGCATACAGGCAACTGGAAATAGCTAATTAAATCCGCGAAGCAACAATTTTTGGTGATTTTGGCGTTTTGACCGACCGACCGACATAAGCATCGGGTGGGCACGACACGTGCATCAGCTTTATGTGATATCTGCATCATTTCGGTGAACCGAAAAGGGCTATATAGGTTGGTACAATTGTTTGCGAAGCTGTCACACGAGACTGTGTACGAAGTTGTGTAAACTGATACGTTTGGGGAGAAAAAATGTGGTGATATGAACCACTAGTATCCAACGTCATCCCAAATTATCTTAAAAAAAAAATTTAATATGGAGTTTTTCGATAAAGTTGTGTTATAAAGTTTGTGCATCCTAAAACTGGCACCAGCAAAATATTGGCGAAAGACGCGTAATTTTGAGTTCCGGCAAAATCAAAAGAACTTTAAGAAATTAAATTTTCTAAGGAAATAAAAAATTTACCATAATAACACAATAACAGACAGTAACAAATACAAGCTTTGTTACTGCTTACAAGGTAATCGTTTAATCATTTAAGCTAAATCTTTTCTTATAACCACCATTTACAGAAATGAAAAAAAATTTCTTTCCTAGGCTGGCCATGACTTTAAATCTTGATGTTTAAATATTAACAATAAGTACGATATTCCACTGATATAGAAGCACTTTACTCCTTGACTCAGGCATCAAGGTACTCGAATACCTCAAATATCAACCCGTCTTTCTACGCATTGTTTGATAATGACCTGCACCAGAAGATGCGCAGGCATTGGTGCGTATGTAGGACATTTTCGCATAATGTTTCTTCACTGCTGTTACTGTGCGTTCCGCCCTCTTTTTGTACAACTTAATTTTTCTGTCGACAGATCTTGACCTCGCTCGGCAAGGCCAGTTTTACGGCTGTTTGTGTGTTGGGTAACAGCTTTTCACAATTGAAGAGACAGGCAGACCGACACTCGGTGCCTGCAAACTATGTGTTATCATGATGGTAAACACTCCAAATTCTTGTCTTATCTGGGCCAAAATAGAGGTAAGATAATGGAGCTGCAAGACACGTCTTTCGGAAATATCTTATGGCAGGAATTTGAATCATTAGTGGTAAAGCTAAGAACAAAACATAACTTTTAGGTAAATAAAGTAAAGGTGTAAGAGTATTCTTTCTTTGCACGACGAAAAGTGGCATTATGTTCCCTTTGGCCAGGCTTCACTGCACTCACACAATAGTATTTTGTGCTTCCAAAACTAATATATTTCTTACAGTATCAGCAAATAAACACCAGAATATAACCATGAAAACCATGTTACTGATATTAGTAACACCACGCAACTGGCTCGACAGGTGTGCCTCTTTAATTAAGCTCTGATTACACCCTAAGGTAAAAAAGCTTTGCAAAAAGGAAGTAACGATGTTTATCGCATCTTCACTAAGTAAGTAATCGTGGGACACAAATAGTTTACAAAATGTAACATATATAAATTTTACATTCACTATAATTTTGCAAAGCTTGTTATAACAAATGATCTGACGGTGACCACGGGACAAATAGGGTGTGGCGACGTGATATTCAGGCTGACCTTCTCCCTTAAATACAGTGAAAATGTTAAACAGTATTTTGTTTACTGGCCTCTCGAAAATTTTGCGCTTTTGCACGAAAATGAAAAGCGCACGCACGCTGTGCCAAGTATCAAGCGCGCGAGGTGCAATTCAGCGATTTATGGTGGTCAGTGTGACCGTGAGCCTCCCGGCGGATCAGCCAAACTTGAAAACACCACGTGCTGGCACCTGTTTGCTTTGCGTGATATTGATATATTATAATAACTGGTCTGCTTTACTGTGTTGCGCGACCGCCACAGTACACACTGGCCCGTGCGAAAAAGATTTAAGTAATTGGGTAATATGGTATGTGTTTTGAGCCAGATCGTGGGTATTGCCAACCTGTCGTGTGAATATGATTGGCTAAATCTGACCCCAGTACGATTGTGGCTGTGTGAGCTAAGGTGTTTCCCCAGAGAACTGTGTCTTTGACAGCTTGAGTACTTTTGTGAGGCGATTAATCAGCACATAAATGTTGATGAGCATGTTCAGAGTATTGCGACAGAAATTTTATAACAGCTCTTAAATGTTTGATAATCGACAAGGCTTCAGCATTTTCCACGTACCTCAGCAATTAATAGAGCCAACGGCATAAAAAACTGTAACTATATGATGCAAACATGTCAATATCTTTGTTGAGTACCAGACCTAACTGGCTGTCGGTATTCACTATTTCATCTGGCAATACTAAATTTTGATTTTGATCAAAAACCGAAGGCTACCTATTGCCCATGTACTTAAGTGCTTATTGTGTGAATACTTGAGATTGATGAGGTAACTGTCGCCAGCTGCAAAAAAGTGTTATCGAGAAAGCATTGCGATAATCGCACAACGGCTGGCGCGGCATACTCTGCGATCACGGGTATTGCCGCTTTAAAAAACGAAGATTTGAATAAATCGTACAGGTATCATTACTGATTGCTTCCCAGTTAAATATTTGCGACAACTAACTACATGATACAATAATATAATTCGAATATTGGCGATTCGGGATTGGCTTTATGGTGTTGCCATTTAATAGTGCAATAATTCGGCGTGAAATCGAAAAACAATGGGCCACGACACAGCTACAGAAATTAAAATGCAATTTCTTTCAGCACGACGGCTCAAGACCGTTAACGTGTATTTCTGCATGTTTGTATTATAACACAGTTTTTACCGGGCTGCTTTGGCTACCAGGCTGTCGTTTTTGTGTTCGGCTTCATTGACTAGTAGGCTGCTTTGTTGTTGCAGAAAAAAAACGTTAAGTATCTGCTGAAACCGTACGCTTATTCGCTGGAGACCGAAGAAGCACTATTTATTCTTTGACTCTTTGATAAATCGCCATAAAAGGTATTAACAGGAATACCATAGTTGTAAACGTATTTACTGCTGTTCATCAATAACTCAGTCTGCGACTAATAAACGTCCCCATCATTTAAAGTGACACAGTACTAGCTCTCCGTAGTGTCGGCTCGGCATGAGTGTGATGGTCTTTAAATCACGCTTATTAATAATGATCGCCACGACACAATAACATTCAGCTGCGAGCACGCTACTGTGACCTACCATTCGATTCTTTCTTTTGTTATTTTGGATATCTTGTGTATTTTTAGATCGGTTAGGAAACTGATCATTTCTCTAATATTTCTTGGTCGCAAGGAAACTTTACTGTTAATTTTCATTATTTTAAACATTGATTTCAGTGCATGTTGCGACTATCATTCCATCATTTTATCATTGACAGAGATCAATTATTCTCAGTTAAATAAAGCATTTTAGAAGGTGACTTTGATTGGTAATTTGTAAATTTATATCTGGCTTTGTTCAAGGCTAACAAACCGATTCATGTATAACAATTTTATGATTTTAACATTCATCTATATTAAAAAAGCCATTTCTTCCAAATCTCTTTCATTCACACATAATATAACTGATGTACACAAGACATTGTATCTAGAGAAGTGATGATGAACATTTAAGAGAAATATTAACATTACTGTGAAAAATAAACAAAGTATGTTTAAACAGAAAATGAAAGAATAAAGTGGGTAATTTATTTAAATAAGAAATCAGAGCCAAGGCCCAGTTGTAGTTAAGTTTTTTAAAATGCCAATCTGATTAATATTGTCAAGCCAATTTGTTTGTCCCATAAAATTTCTGTTTAAAGAAACAAGATATTGAGATATATGTTGCGACAACATAACGAAACAGTTTGAAGGCTTTGCAGAGTGCAGCAGCAGAAAGTGAAGGTGAAAGCTTAAACTGGCGTTCGAGGTAGTGAGCGCCGCTTCGGCGTCAGAAGCGGCAAATGAGTACAGCTTCAAGGCCGTCGGCGGCAAGCGATAAATATTTCTTCGACAACAGTAAATAAAAAATTTACAACAATGCTGGCCATTACAAACCGGCTGATGCACTCAACGGAACGGAGGTAACGCGCAGTCTCATTATCGTCGTACAGGTGGGGCCTGGAGCTTTTAGCTATTTGTTGACACGGTGACCTATGATCGAGCGCGAAAACCAACAGCCAAATCTTTGTAACCAAAAATTCCGTATTAGTATAACTAATTTAACATTCTGAACACCGCAATTGCAATTTAAAAAGATGTCTCTGCTTTAAACATATTTTTACCATGTTTATGAGTTGACCAATCCACACTGCCATCATTTGCTCGAAGTCAGTCTGTCTGTGTTCACACTGTTACTGGCAGTGTTCTGGCATTCTGAGGTTGCTTCTCATTTTTGCCGAAGAGGCTCTCAAAGTGAAAAGTGAATCTTTACTCACAGCCTGGTGCCCTGGACCCAAAGACCAAAATATTGCTAATAATAATTTAATTTAAAAATGAAAATATGTAAGCTAACGAAAAGAACCCAGAGCATGATAGGTATAAGCTCCGGCTAAGCCCACGTTACCTAATTCGGAATAGGTATTCATGCAATAAAATCTTGAACTATAATAAAAATAAATGATTTAATATTCTATAAACTAAATTTTATGATAACAAGCTGCCAGACAACCACGAGTAGCTGAATATGATAACGCAACGTCACAACTATATGAAGTTTGTTTTCCGCCTAACTCACCATACCTGAGGCACATTATTATGACTCTTAAAACTCAGCTTGAATTTTATTGTGTAACAGATGTTGCTGCAACCTTCAAAACTTTGAGCTCGCGACTCGTTTAACATAAACTGGAGTTTTAATACTATTCGATTTGCTACGACGATACGCAGAGAAGCAAGCGAACAGAACTGTGGCAACTGCACTCACGACCCGACCGTTCGCACAGCAACGATGTAGCTACATTCGTTCTCGCACGCCCCATCTGACATACAATACACGAAATGACAAACAACCTGGTTACGTTGTATCAAATGAACGCTTGCGATCACTACGGCGATAATAAAAAAATAAACAATGCTGATTTATATTTCACCGGTATGTATATAACTATTTGCGACGGTGATAGATGAGGCTATATTTTGTGTTTTGATGATACAAGATACAAATCTTCCGGTTTGAAAAGGCACATAATCCGAAGTTAAGTAAATCTGCAGCTCCAGCCAGCGGCAAGCGCACGTGATATTGCAAGTGATGCGAAGAAAAGCAACCGAATATTACGAGATTCTGTTACGAAAGTTGGACTGCTGAGGCCCAAAGAAGAGGTGATTAACGAATAATTATCGCATATAACGATGAGCACGGAAGGCTGAGAAGAACATAATTTGGTTTAACTGTCATTTATGTTCACCTGTAGGTAAGAACCTCTTGCTCGGGGTTACGTTGGACATGTTGGAGCTCGAGAAGGCGTGGGTCAAATGAACCAATGAGGCTAATTATTTAAAGTGTGAAGCTGCCTATGAATTTGGCGATATTGCTATGCTTTTTCTGTGAACCGATGTAGCTTGTCAAATACTAGTACATTCTGTAATAATGTCTGCTGGCTATGCCGACTGTGAATTTTCAAAGCTTTTCCTTTAAGCGCAGCAATGACTTGCAAATTCGCCCAGCCAGTAAACTGGCTGGTTAATGGTGTAGCTATCTCTTCGCACACGCACCAAAATAATGAAGACTTACCGAATAAGAAGAACAATCGGTTCTTTGCACAATATTAGTTACTCATATCTAATAGATGTTTAGAGATACCGTACATTTTGAGCTGGCAACACCAGTGAACCGGCGCATTCGTATTTCAAACACATAATCAGGAACAAGCTATTACACAATAAAAAACGGGGTTCAGTGTGAAAATGATTTTCATGGCTAAATACGCTGGTATAGCTGTATTTCAATCTCATTAAATGAGAAACAGACTCCGGGCCACGTTAAGCTTTGTTCTTTCATAATTAAATAAATAAACAACACTGCTGCTCGTTAATTTTGCTGCAGGCATAAGCTTTGATAACACTTGTCTTTGACAGCGATTGTAATTATCGATATTGATTTCGCAAGTAAACTGTTTATATCAAAATCTTGCATGGTATAAGAAAAAAGCACAGCAATAACTGTCTGTCTTTGAAAATAGCCAATTAACACAGAAGATTTAGATATTGGAGCTGGATTCAAGCTTAGGTAAGTAGATCGAGGTAGAAAAAAGACCTAAAGCAAAATAAAACGCAATTACAAGCACAATTATTACCAGCATTTTGGCTCTTTTAATAAATATAAAAACACCAATATTGTGCAATCACAAATCAAAAATAAGCCAAGGTTCATTTAACACAGACTTGCAAACTCTTGCTGCAACACTATAAATTATAAACAAATAAAATTTTGAAAACATATCAATCAATCAGACGAATCAAACAAATACATTTCCACTAAATATGTGCATTAGTGTTTAAATCATAATAGGAGCTGCTCTGCAAACAAATATAACACCTTCAGTATTTTCCATGTTACACTAAAAGATGGCTTCTTTATCGTGTAAAAATTACACCCGAACAATTGACTTAAACGTAACGAAATTCCGACTACCAAAGATTACTCGGAAATCGACAATGGCAATGAGGTGTTTCCAAACTTGAAGAGTACTAGAGAAAGGCACTATAATTTACAACGTGCCTATCGAAACCTATCGTTAAAAAGTACGGATAATGGAGAGTATCTGTATTTATATCATTATATTTATAAAAAGTTCATACTAACCATTCCCGAGAATATTTTCCATTTCTCATGTCTTGACTCTTGTTTCCAAATGTGAACATAAACAATGTTGATCTACATGCACAAACAACCATCTTATTCGACGAATGGCAATAGAAAATCAGTGGCTGACGATGTTAATGCATTGTACTAACTGTTCGCACGATGTTAAGCTTGAAGATGGCAAATATTTGTTAAAAATGCACCTGCTTTGAATCTATAACACTCCTTTCAAATCAAAGTTACTAAACTATACAATACACTGATTCAAGCACCCATAAAAAAACGACACTATGCGTTGAATGTGCTAACACGGTGCTGATAATGAGAAAATCTATTGTGTACCTTTATATTGCAGAATGACCCAAGAAAAGCAAGTCGAAAGAACAATCTCTTCACACTCATCATGTTACTACAATACTGCAACTCATAAATATTCTTACAACCATGTGTGAAATGTGAAATTTGCAAACACTGGTCGGCGTAATGAGCTAACCGATGATTCTCTGAGTAAAGAATGAACCCTTAAGTACAATGACTTAAATTTATTAAGTAGTTCAGCCTCAAAAACCAGTTGGTACTCTAGCATAAAATAAAACACAAATCATTTTGATATATTTGCTAATTCTGGACCTTTTAATAACCATCTACTATCCATGTACATTCTCAAATAGCATATTTTTGTATAAATTAAGTAGCATATTGAAAATACATGCAATCGTGGCGGAACGTAATTTTCGAGAAAATACGCACCGGGTTAACGTTGTACTGCCAGTACGGTACTCCGCACGTTGACCTGATGTTACTACTCGTGGTTGTACTTTATCATACGTAAACCGATTTGAAGTGATCAATATTCATAGTAGGCCATGAACCAACTTGACCACCTGCCTTCTGCGCATCATGAACTGTATAAAGATTGGTAGAGCCTTTTTAATATGTTGAAAGTAATAATCAGTATGCAGAGCCGAAAGACAAGGTTCGGGAAGAATGTGTCGTTCTTATTGGTATGTGGAAACTGCTGCGCCTGGTTCCGCTTTATTTTCAGTGCCAGGCCGATTTATGACGTCACACTAAATGATTCAATACTATTTGAAAATGTTTTTAACGTATGATGTTTTGCACTTTACACGTGTTTCAGCAGCTTTTCTCCAGGCTCGAACGAGTCTGGTAATGACATCTGCATAACCATCTGGCGTTACCGACTAATATAAGGCAACTGCGAGTCATTGCCACTGGAATGAGGTTATTGTTTTTACATTTATTAAAACAACTTGTTTATATCGTTATAAAACTAAAGTGCGTGTGGTACAATGTTTGACTCAGACCAGCAGAAATCTTTATCTTCAGCGATAACGAATACATGCCGTTTTCTGTTAAAAATCGTAGATTGTCTTGCGCATAATGATATCGAAAATGTGTTAAATCTTTTGACTTTAATTACGACCATGCTGACTGGAACTAATGCAGCACTACTCGCATTCCTTTTAAAGTCTACCACATATCTAGGTAAATGGTAATCAATAAAAGCTGGCACATTGAGAGAAAACAACAACACCACTGTAAACGTTAATTTGCATTTGTTGTGTTGAAGGCACAGCCATGCCTTTCAGTATTTTGCAGAGGTACTCGATTTGTAAGAAAAGCTGCGTTACATAACATAACTATTGTGTTTGTAGAAAGCCCAATAATCTAACACTGCTCTGAATCAAATAAATCACAGTGACCAAGTATCTAACAAGATGTTGTGAGCTTGAGAAAATAACCAAGCCACACTATATTAGTCATAATAGGTATCTAGAAATGCTTAAGTTGTGTTGCAAAAGGCTTTTTCTCATCGACATTTATGAAAAACAGACACAATCACGTTTTGACCTTATCGTTAGGTGGTGGTAGCTACTTTCGGCGACTTTGGCACGACCGTGTTGATACAGTTCGCGCACAGGTAAATGCCAGTAAACGGCTCGACAACAACATAGTTTAACGTTTGTGAAGTGTTTGATCTTTCAACCGCTCATCGCTGCGATCTGGCAATTTGCAGATTTGACTCGGTACGAAGTTTTGTGATTATCAAACAGGCGCAAACAAAAGAAGATCAAATACTTATAAGCTGCACGATGATAAATGCCATCAGCCAGTATAGGACTGCGCTAATGCAGTACAGTTGCACGCGGGCAAAATTTGTTTTCTAACTAACTGGTTGCCATCGTGAAAAAAAAAGAAAATAAATAAAAAACCCGTTCTTAACTGCACTAGTTATTTTATTTGACAGACGTAAACGTTATTACGCTTGCCCTACCTGTGTTAGTAACCTGTACTTCTTCTCTCGGAAATTTCGAAGAACCAACTCCTGCTGAAAATTAAAAATCGAAGTGACGTTTCTGCTGGCAATATTTTGGCGAGAGAACCAGGCGAGATACCGAGGTAACCAGCAACTTCTTTAAATCATTATTACAATTTTTATAATAATTTTACCTGAATGTTACACTCTGAGATCTCAAATGTACCGATCTCAGTGTGAAAAACCTTCACAAATGAAAAACTATTAGAACGATGTTTTTAACGAGAAAATATGTTCTATGTTGAGGACTATCAAGGATATCGCATTTATGTTATAAATCATGGTGATTGTGTACTATTGAGATTACACCAAAAACTACTTTGTGTTTGAATATTTTCATGATAAAGCAGTCACTATAGACCCTCGATTATATCTGTTTTGGCGAAGGCAAATGAAGAAATATAATCTGCTAACAAATATTTGGTGCATGCCTGCAGCTGCTCGCAAACAGTGGTGCTTTTACTTTGGAGAAAGAGATACCGTAATTTGTTGTTAACACTAGCTTATATCGAGTGAGTAATCGACGACAATGCTGGTTCGGTTAAAGTAGCAACATTACCCTTGCATGACGTAAAACAACTGTTAAGATCTTCATTTTTTCGTGAAGATGTTGGTTTGTAAACTTTGGCGAACTGGCACGTGAATGGCTGCCTTGAAAGATGTTGGCGCAACAGGCCGGGGCACACAACAATCGATGGCAACAGCTATTACCACACAGTGTTTATTTAACATACTTCATATTCAACTTCTGATATTATATTGTTGCCTTTTACTGGCACCAGTACGGTATATTCGAAGTGTACGAGGCACAACTAAAAATGCCGTGTATAGTAGAACTCGGGTAAAACCGGTGAGCAAATGCACGTTAAACAGCACAGTAGCTAAAGTATGTCGTTGTTGTCTACACGCTATAGGCTTGGTTGCCCAGTACGTATTTCGTATCGTGTAATCATGAACCTCATGACCGAAGGCTGCAACGAACTTTCCGTTTGGTGCCCACAGTAGCTACCGCCCATGTGCAGAAATGAAGAAAATCATATCATGACGTTTGTCATCTTCGGAAACCGGCTGGCCTGATTTTAGCTATGTGTGATTTGATTTGTGTTATGTTTTGATAGTACGATTCCGATGTATCCCGTCACATTTTGACATTATGTTTAAGAGGGTATTTATACACGAAGCTATGCGTTTCTGTAAAAGCATTTATGTGTGACCTGTTTTAACAACCGACACAAATGCTTGAGCCGCCTCTTTGTTCCCGGCATGTGCATGCCCATGTTAGAGCGATACGATATCTTGCTGATACGAGAAGAGTATATGCGTATTGATATCTTTGGTGAGTGTCTCTTCCAAGCTTGCACTGAGAAAACCAACATTATTTATTACACAATTTGACTTTCGGTGATTTTGTTTAAACGTTAACATGTTCTTTTATTTCTATGAAAACTAGACAGCCACTACACTGTTTTCACATTCTTGCAGGGCAAATATATTAGTTTTAAAAGAACATGAAAGGACAAATGCTTGTAGAATATGATGCGACTTTCGGTGTGAAGTATCAGTTTGTTCCCCCATTTATTTTGGCATCTGAAAAACCAATATCCTTATCCCAAGAAGGTATTGAAGTGCAATATTTTCCGAGGATTCCCACCAAGCACCGTGGCACAGATGTATTCGGCAGGTAAACATAGAAGGCAGCCAATTATGCTCTATGTATTAAATTTAACCTTAGCATTTCATAACCCACCTAGAGAATATTTTTCAAAAACTGACACTAAAAGTCATTTTAACTATCATTTAACTCTAATAGTGTATGTTCTGACAACCGCTCCAACGGCATTGACACTGTGCTCTGGCAACACCCTATGACTAAGTAGTACTGGCGTCAAATGTGAGCCAATGAAACTGCCACACAAGCTGCTCAAAAGATGATTCTTATCGAAACACAGCTGTGGAACATATCCATGAGGTGGTGTATGATTTGAATCTAACGAAACGTTTCCCCGCCATTGCATGCTATTACTACTCGTCATTCAATTATCACGTTCCGGACATTAACGGCTGTGACTATGCATGGCAGCGGCGAGAGCGAGTGCCTGGCAGAAATTCCTGAAAATCGGACCTCTTTTATATATGCGCCCGCGCTCTATGGTAACGAGACGCGGTAGCCGCGGCGTCGATCGTTACGCGCAACGATGACTCGCTTTAGCGGTTAAAAAAGTGACTGGGCTAACCATTATGCGTAAGGCATCTGCATTGACGTTAGCGTCGAAGGTGGTAATATTGCACTATTGAGACGTTGAAGAGCTGGTAGAGATTGTCGGAGCGTGGTTTACCGATATTATAAAGACCATAAGGGCGCGTTGGCCGATGCACGGAATAATCGTCTCTTATTAGTATTCTTCCGACTACGAAGTTACTTTCGTTGGGTCTTCTACTGTTTGTTTTATTATTTCTTCGAGTAGGCAAACTCACATACCTCAGGCTGATTTGGCATTATCACACATAAGGAAAACAGTGGCGACAGACTTAATACAGTTCGAGGCTGCTTTGCTTTGTAAAAATATATTATTATATCTGGAAGCTGTTTCATTCACGAAAAAAAGAATAATATTTCAATTAAGAAGAACGATCGAAAAGCATCAAAATTTCCTCTCAAATCGTTAAAGCACAGTGCGCCTTTGTACCCCATCTTTGGCCTGTTCGGCTTTATTAGTTCACCACAGTCATGAACATGCATGAAGGTAAGCTATTTCGTCATGTTTAATCCTGCATCGGCTGTCCTAATTCTTTGATGTTTTTATCAGTAGTTCCTTTGCAATTGGTCCGGCTCTTTGCATTCTTCGCTATGAGGTGATATGTTTAAAAAGCAGAGAACGAAGTCGTGGGCGTATCAGTGATCTTCTTTCAAATGATAACTGTTTTTGCCGGGAGATGATAGGCCTGGACACCACATATGCAAATATTCCGGGAATAGGGTTACTGGTGATAAGATAACAGGTCGGTACGGGCCAGTGCGACCACTACCGACCCGAGTATGTTTCAAACGGCACTGATTGCGTGGTTACGTGTTCGGGAGCAGACTTGCTCCGCCCGTTCGTTTAATAGATTTTTTATCGTTCGTTTGAAACGCTAGTGGTCTAGTGACCACTAGGTGATGTTTGGCCTGTCGCCGTTGGATGCGTTCCTAGTCCATCGGATCCTATGATTTATTTATTTATTCGCTTGCTTTATTTTGGCATTAAAATCGTCCATCACCGATGTTATTTCCTTTTTGTGTTTTCGACAGGATGCGTTCTATCGTTACAGAAAGTTTTCAACACTTCTCTTTGCTTTGTGGCTCGTAACTACCATGAGGAATATAATTTAGTGATTAAGTCATTCCGATACTAACTCTCTAAATATGTTGCAAATGATATAAACACAGATTTAAGAGTAAAAGACTTTGATGTGCGTTCTGTGAGACTTGCCAGAGTTGGTACAGCGCATCCCGCCGACTCCCATAATAAGGATAGTCTCTTACACCTCCTTCAAGCACATGGTTCTGACTTGACCTAACAGTTTTATGACTCTTCCTCACCTAATTAATCAAGTGAAATCACTTTGCTCTCTTATCATTTGTTAGTTTATAAACGAAACGTAAAAACGAAGAAAAGGGTCTAGGACTTTTCAGTGCTGTCAGTTCATCTCGCCGTTTCATCGCTGGACTGTTTCATCGCCGTCTTATTGCATAGACGTTTCATCGCCGACTGTCGGTATCGTTTCAGTCACTTATTCATTATGATGACGAACACCATTTTCATTGACTTTCAATTCAAAATTTCTATTTCTATTTATTTATAAATGTATTTTGTACTTATACATAGGAAAGTAGGTTTTTATGAGGTTGTCAATTTTATGAAATTCCATTTTTATGTCTGGTAGTGAAACGCAAAATAGATGGAAATTCTATTATCGTCTTTTATGTCATTTTCACTTCCCAAAAAACGAAATCTTTATTCTTACATAATAAAATATACTTTATTTAACTAATTAATAGTCTTCTGTTATTACAAAATTAATATTGAAATAAATGTGATCAAAACATTAAACAATGGCGATGAATTCCGGTGATGGCGGCGACTTCCGTGTCGGCGATAGCGGCGTTACTCCCTCTGCATATTCATAACAATATTTTCCTCTAAAATATTTGTAATAAAATGACACTAATAGGTGAAAATGAAACGTTAAAATATGCAACTAATTGATAACATGTCGATTTGATTAGGCGATAAGAATTTGATTGTTAATTAACAAATTTTAAATGCTTAACTCTATTGTGCACTACAAACATTTTAAATACCGTTTAATTTATGGTAATCTTTCCACAGCCGATGTTCTTACAGCAAACAATAAGAAAAAATCTAAGAATCTTAAGAATCGCATAAACCACTGGCAATACGATTGAATTAACACCTGCAAAATGATAAAATCTGAAGTATAAGTAAGAAATACGGCTTCTGCAGTTGCATATGTTTTATAAGCTTCCCAGAACATTTTAATATACGGTAATCAGACTGATTAGGAAAAATTAATTTTTGGTTTGGGGTGCTGCAGCTTCCTTGTTAGCTTAACTCGCTTCTTGTGGTTATAATTCATTAATATCTTGCAGATAGATTTCTTCGGGAGATATAATAAATGTAATTGCTTTATAACCACGCTTTTTATTTTCACCATTTCGAGCAACTGAAGCTATTTGAAACAGTGAAGGATACATGAAACATGCAAATTCTTATTGTTAATAAAGTTTAAATTATGATTTGACATTTTGGTATGCATTCGTTAGTGGTTATCGACGCAACTGCATTCTGCATTAAACCCAACCTTCTTTTTGCTGAGCTATAAGCCCCATATTTTGAAGGCAAAAGCTATAACAAAAAAACCCCATTACTTTGTATGCTGTAATAAGAAATATGACTGTTCTTTATGACATATTTATACTACGTCCTAGTATCTTTATACTTTATGTAATTGTTTTAATATAATTGTATGAACTTTTTCTTCTTTGTTCACATTTAAACTAAGTTCTTAGAGACGGACAGTCGTATTTCTCTCGAATATAAAGTTTTATCTGATGGTTATGCAGTTATCCACATGTATTTTCTATTAATGTTACTTATTTACCTTTTTTTTAAAGAATTTGTTTCTGAGCTGGTTGTACACGAATTTTGTTCAGTAATTTTTTTTACTCTATAAAGAAAGACCGAGATACAGTGATCAACTATTTGTTTGCTGTATATTCAAGAATATTAATTCTACAAAAAGGAAGTTATTGTAAATTCAGCAATTTTTATTTCAATTATTTTTTTCCAGAACGCATGGTTTCCTTTTTATTTGCTTTAGGCTAATAATCTTCTTCTACCACTTTCATCTGCTTTATACCATCTGTCTTCTCTCTCTAGTAAGCACTCTTTATTCCCTCCTCCATTCCACACAATTTTCTGATCTTTGTATAGCAATAACTTCTACACATCCTACATTCTTTCATCCAATATTTACTTTTGTTTTCTTCATTACCTAGTCTAAACACACACCATCATCCTTTTTTCTTATATTGTCCTTTCTCCTGTTAAATATCTTTGGAATTCTTTCTTTCCCCATCTTCATTCTTATTTCTTGCATCTGATTATCCTCTTTGTACCACCTCTTTGTTAACAACAACTTTCTTTAACACTCACCTTCTACAACTTCTTTTCTTCTTCTTTCTGTGTTGGCCATAACCGATACATCGATCCGGGTTTGATCTTTCGTGAGGCGAGTGATAAACCCACGATCTACTTCAATCTCTTTCGAGCTAACATTCACATTGCCTTTACCTCTCATCACACTTTCACGCAACAACATTATGCAAATTTACCCAACCCCAAAATGTTAACAAAAAGTCAAGACTTTAATGCAAAGAAAACATTTCGGTGCAGGTTTTACTACAAATATATCATGTTTCTTACTGTTGACATGTGGGGTAAGTCGACCGGAAATGTTGGGGCCACGAAAATCGTTCCCAGCAACATTGAAGGAAAACTCGGTGTTGGCTCTCAACGGACCAGTTATCTGGAAGTTCCCTTGCGCTAAATGTTTGCTTTAGCGAAGATGTTTGTTAGTCAGAAACTTTTCGAAGCAAAATACATTTTCAAACACATGTTTCGTAACGATCGCGCGAAATTTAACTCAGTCTGTCTGTCCCAGACTGACTTTTCTCGGCACTGAAAGTAATGCGGCTACAGAGGATTCAGCTTTCTGAGGATTTCAGGGTGTGAAGATCGTCTTCTTCTTCGGGACAGCAGCTGTCACATTGATTCTTCGGGAGCGGTCGGCATCTGGAATTTCGTTTCTGACGTTCTGCTTCATTTTCTAAACTTTGTGTTTCAGTAACCTCAGCGTGATACTACATTGAAGGCAATATGGCGCTGAAGGTTGAAGATTCTCACGAGGGACCCGGCTCAGCTTTTCTCACACGTTACGAAGTTTCACTGTAAAGTTGATAAACTTGTACCTCGAGACCAGCGATCACGGCCATGTGTTCATTCTGTCGACCACCACTTAATGTTGCCCGTAATAAACGGAAACATTCAAGCGGCATTCCTGCGGGAACTCAGCCTGCTTACGCGAAACGGCAATTTCGGCTGAAAATCAGCACAATCAACTTTTCACCGCTGCGCCTAAAGCATTTTCGCGGCACAACCTCTTGCACTTCATTCAACGTAATTGTTCGCTAATATTGAAGTTGTTGGCTTAGCGAATCGACATATGAAAACCTTCGCAAATTTATTAGGCGAGATGAAAAAACACGCGACAGGTACGATGACATCAAACTCAAATAATGGAGATGGCACGCGACGCATCGTGACTTGGCTATATATCAACACAAGCGTTCATTCTATTTGAACTGATCTACGATACGGCTGAGCGCTAATACCAGAAGAAGATGATCCCGAGTTCTCATTGTAAACTGTTCGACTTATACAACCGTCGTAAATGCCAACTCTCAGCGACAGAAACTGGTTTCGTAAGATTTAGACGTATATATGCTACTGAAATCTAGGCCCTACGGTAATCTGGCATTACCACTAAGTAACAGCAAATGAATGTATTCGCTGCAGATGTCAAGCCAAAAACGACACAGACCCTTCTGCCGGGCTAATTCCTAATTATTCGTGAGGATGAAAAAAAGTTAAAATTCTCAACAGGTATTGCGGTTTCGAAATCTCTAATTGCGCGGCAACTGCTGAGAATAATTTACCGCGCTTGGCGGTGAATAGAGATTGGGGACTTCCAAGCAGTGAAACCCATCTTTGGCGTTCGCTCTTCGTGCTGGTCAAAAACCGCGCGCATAACAGCCACTATGTTAATAAATGATGTACAACATTCCATGTGTTGATTTAGCAGTTGGTATGACCACACGATATCAATTCTTACTGTGATCTGGACATTCCCTGAAGACATTGGGTGCAGCAATACCTGCACTGTTTGTGGTAAAGCAGTTTGGTATTTCGCAACGTGCACCGCTTTTTCCTGCGACAGCTTTGGCTCCTAAACGGGTCTTCTCTTTCCCCGGCGAACTGCATCTATCTTTTGATGGCTGGTATAACAAAAGCGTGCTTCTGGCGTACGTCGGCTGCAAAACAGGCCGAAGTTCTCGTATTTGAACGGCTTTCGCTATTTGCATGCGTTCGCGTACAGGCGATTGCGTAACTGGGAGATTTTTCACGCGTGCTGTTGGTTCAGGCTTCGGGACTTGAGGATACGCTTAATCAAAAGGCACTGGTGACACTTGTCTATACTGAAACGTGAGTGTATTCTGCATCAGGCGTAACATTATAAATATAAAGTGTGCCATAATATCTCTTGGAGTTAAGCAAGCAGAAGAAACTATTTGAACAATTCAGACGATCTTACTACAGTAGTGATTGCTAATGCACACAATTCTGCGACAATTCTGCAAACACTCTTTATATTTTAAGTAAACATGTATGTGTCTTTTGTCTCTGCTCTTAAATTTGCATTTGTTGTAGCGTGGGTAGGTACAAGGCAAACCAGATTGAATTCCTGCTGATCGGTTTTATTTCTCTCCGTTACCCAGCAGGTGGCGTCATACTCAGCAGTTAACAATTCACTAAGGACTCTCTCAAACTAACCGGACACTGCTGTACTAACGTTTATAAATTCGGATCCTCCAAGCATTTAGTACTCTACTATGCCCAATATTCTGTGTTTCTTTACTACAGGTTGCATCGTCTTTAGAAGGCCACATCTATTAAACTTATTTGAGAACTGCAACCGTTACAAGGTGGATTTTATCATTTTTATTTAATTTTAGAGTGAATAAAATGTGTTTTGGGTAAACGATGTTTTTCGGGTGAAGATGGATAATTTGGACTATTTTTAATATCTATTCGGCGTACATGTATTCGTAAACGTGGCTTCTGTGCGCTATTGGCTCCGCAACATGTATCCACCGTAGTACACTCAATCAACTACGACCTGGCAAATGAATGGCTAAAGGAAGACAATAAAAAAGAATTTGAAATCATTTTAATACAACGATAATAGAACTGATGAGATTGCATTTTTATTCCAAAGTTGTACTTAGCTAACCACAAAAAGTCTTATAATGCTCTTTATTATTTTGCTATCAGGACACTTTGAAATGGCTTTAAATGATTTCAAAAAAATAGTGATTGAGTATGGTATCAGTAGTGCTTTTCTAAAAGATATTACCATATATCCAGGGTTAAACCGTTTCCTGATGGCAGACTTGCTTTAGCAGACTGCGAAATATTATAAACGATTGTAGCTGAAATACGTGAGACGGACGGCACTACGCTAATAAAGCGAATAATATATTGAGTCGCGCTGCCATTGCCAGATTTCCGATACCTGTTGTTATCGCGGTGTCCGCTCCAGAGTCACTGAGAGAAAAGCTGGGTATGGCATAAGCCTGCGTAAGAACGAAAGTAAAACCGGCGCAATTCTTGCCGGAAGGTTGCTCCATTTTAATGGCCAGTCAACGCGAGATGAGGTGTGCGATGATTACACGGGTGTAAATGGATTTTATCTTTCCCACACGAGCCATGGAGGTATTATTCAAGCCACGTTGAAATTTCAATTGTCTATTACTTGCTTCAAATGTTACGCATCGATATGATGTCGTTTAGTCGTTAATGATCATTCCAATAGGAAAACGCGGTCAATTTGAATTCCGGCGTAACGCACAACCTACGCCTACGTTCAGAGGGCTTGACCTACGTTCAGTTCGAATTGACTGTAACAGGTTGCCGCGGCCAACGGTCGTAATGAGATCACCATGATGGAGTTTAATAAATCTTTCGCTTTGCATGTCAAATTTGATAACGCTTTAAGCCACAGTTTTATAATTTATTAACGGTTTTTAGAAGCTTGACAATTTAACTATGTGCACTCCATCACGAATAGCATGTCATTCTCCATTATATCGGCAGCCTGTTTGTGGTACCTGGTATCTTTTGAATTACATTTTTCTTTATATATTTAATCAATAGACTTTTCAGCAATTTGTTTTGTGTTCTTTTGGTTGTTTATTAAATATTGAAAAACATTATTTTGATTTTTTTATTATTTCTGAACTGTGTTAATGGTCTTGCAATAATTATGTTCTTATATGTATTCCGAAAAGCAACGACTAATTAGTACAAACTTGTAGTTAACATCCTGTTCTGAAAGCCTGCACAAAAGCAAGCAGCCACAGTCAATTCATTAATAGAAAATTACCTTACAAAACTACGTGTGCGATGGCAATTTATGTACAGATTTAAATTTCAAAAAAAACAACTTTGAAATATTAAGTTATTTGTTTTAATAATAACATCAAGCACGCAAAAAACAGTTGTCATTCTCTGTTTAGAATCATTTAATTTCGAAAACGAAAAACTAAAGATTTGTTTGTTAGTTTTAATCAGTTACATGCATACATAGAAACGAGGATGAGTTAAAATTTTAAAACCATCAAATAAAAATAACATTAATTATCAATGATATTTATATTAAGCAATTTCAAACAATCACGCTACTGTGAAGCTCATTCGCATTACATAATATCAATTTGAAAAATCGGCAAATCTCATGCAAGTCAATACGATCATAATTTTAATTACCGCCAAGACGAGTTTATAATATCTGACTTTTGAAGAAAGTTCAAAGCGATAACAAATAAATTTTGTTTTTATCTTGAGACTTAAAGATTGTTAATATTTGTTGTGTTGGCAAAATATGTGCGCCGATCAAGCTATTTTGGGCTATTAGAGTGTATTAATGTTGACAATGATGCTGAAGCGTTTGACGATGGATGTGTCGGTAACTGTCAGAAAAATTTGCATACTCGAATCAGTTTTTTTAAATTAATATATTTTAACACTAAACAATGTTACCTTTTATTTATATTTTTAATCATGTTATAGAGTTTCATTATGAAGTATCTTCAGCCATATGCAAATATAGCAAAAGTTTAGCATATGTGATTTGTTATAAAAAACCAAGTGTGATGTGATAACAAGATAGTAGAAGGCCCGCATACTATATAATTGGTATTTTCCATACGAGGGAATCTGGGAATGAAAAGTTTTGCAGCTGGAATTATGTACTATGGTTTTACTATGTTGGTTTTGTTGTTCCGAATCCCCAACCGCGCTGGCCAGGCTTGCTGCTTATTAGCGGCATCAGTATAACAGTTAATAATACTGCAGCTAGTCCAGTAGGTTCGTACTTTCTTACTACTTGCGGCCGCTTTGAGGTAAAGACCGCGGTAGATAACTGGGTAATGACTTTCCTTCTTTTTCTTTCTTCTTCTAATCCAAATGCACGAATGAAGGCAACTCTGAAGTCATTCTACTGTTTTCAAAGAAGCACAGTTGAAAACCACTCCTCCCGTTGTCTTTCGAGTCGTCTAACTACTGGTGCACCATGGATGTTTCCTATTATCCCTTTTGTTGCCCTGTCTAAGTATTAAAAACAATTTATAGATTTAGGTTATACAGGGTGTTCCATTAGTGCGTAATTCTTCCTAGCGTCATTATTTTTATTTAGAGCAAAAATGATGAGGGAATGTTTGTAGAATCCTTAAGCTATCTTCTAAAATTATTTACAAGTACAGGGTGTTCCCTAAGTGCTGTACCATTCTTTAAACTTTTTAAATGGCACCATATTGATTTTAATTTTTTTATGGAGCTTCTTTTCTTCCCTGTTGCTATGGCATAATCGAATTTCACCCATATCTAACAGTTTTTGAAATATTAATTTTTTATAACTTTTTTAAGAAATGCAGATGGTCAGTAAAATGTGTATTTCTCAGACGTTCAGTGCAATATTCTTGTATTAGGTTTAGGTATAGGACATGTTGAAGAAAATCGAACGAATAATTAATTATCTTTATGAAAACACTAAAATAAACATACCATTTCATTTTAAAAAAATGAGATATTACACTTTTAATTTTTGAATATTCACTTCAAAATTTTGGACAGTCCTGTAGTGTAAAAATATTTCAAAATAATTAAATTGTAGCTTGACACTTCCTTTAAAAGTTTTAATCAAAAAATTTGAATATTGCACTGAACGTCTGAAATACAATTTTACTGACCATCTGCATTTCTTAAAGAAGTTATAAAAATTAATATTTCAAAACTGTTAGATATGGGTGAAATTCGATATGCCATCATAAATAGGAAGAAAAGAAGCTCCATAAAAATTAAAATCAATATGGTGCCATTTTAAAAAGTTTAAAAGAATGCAGTACAGCACTTAGGGAATACCCTGTATACTTGTAAATAATTTTAGAGAGATAGCTTAAGTGATTCTACAAAACATTCCCCAATGCATTTTTACACTAAAATTAAAAATAATGACGCTAGGGAAGAATTACGCACTAATGGAACACCCTGTATATTTTATACACTTAACCTCTAGAGTATATGATTCGAAAGCTGCAATAACCAATAATCTTTTCCGAGATAATAAACCACAAAAATGCTTCAAGGTAGATCGCTAAAAGTCAGATTGATTACAGTACTTTTAGGAGTGTACCTTGTTGCTTGTTTGAAGTTTTCGCCTGATGTTCTAATCTCGAAAGACGCTGCTTGAATTAAGAATGACAATACCATTTTCTAAAATACTACACTCCAATTTTGGAAAAATCTCAACCAATTATTGGCAACGTATTAATAATTTATACGATTTAATGCAGAAGCAACTGGAAAGTCCGTACGAGTAAACTTAATTTAAAGTAGTCATCTTCTTAAGAGGGGCACTGTTGCAATTATGTTCAAGTGTTATCAGGTGGTAGGCGTTGTTTGTTTAAATGTTTCTTTACCAAGAAATACGTCACCGTGTGTTTCAGTTTTGGAAAAATCCAGCAAATTGGATCACCCACTACTTTAGCTGCACTAGAGCCTATGAGGTTTTTCATTATTTCTTGAGGTCCAACAAGGTCCAACAAGGTTATCAGCTAATTGCGGTACGATTAAATAGTCACAGAACATTCTTCTCTGATATTTGTGTTAATGTGAAGCAAAGGTGTAAGACCATAAGGAGGGGCTATATTTCACTTATTGGATTAACTTGCACATCCGGTACAAATACTACACTACTCTTCTCAATCTTTTTCCTAGGAAAAACAATGGATTCTTTCACTTTAACCATTCACACATTCATCCTCTAAGCAATGAGAAGTCTATTGTAAAACGATAAAATGGACAAAACTCTTCCTAATTTATCCCGTCATTGTTAGGTTTCATCCTTTGTTTTGTCGTTTTGTCGTAATCCGCAGTTTTGCGGATGAGCGGATAAGCGGATTGGGGTGGGTTTGATTTTCGGAAGACGGTTTGATGACGAAGTTATTCTAGCAATATTACTAGTCTCCTTATACTTAATTGATTAAATAACTCCACGTGGGCCTTCTTGAGTAAAGGACTGGATGCTCAAGAGAAACTCGTTAATTCATTCAACCAACGTTTTGACCATCCAGGAGGCCTTTATCCAGGTATCAGAATAATTAGTTACTGAAGAGCGAATTAATTGATTCATTTCTCTTGAGCATCCGTTCCTTTTCTCCTCAAGAAGGCCTACTACGTGATGTAGGTCGTTGTTGTCGATGACCTAGGGACCGTCAAAGATAAAAGGAAGGGTTTGGATGTGGCTAGAGGCGAAGTGGCTCCAAAGGGAGATGAGTAAAGCTTTATGGACTTGTAAAAGTAATTTCTTATTTAACTATTAGATTTCAAGGGCGAGGCAGTTGCTTAGGACAACGTCGAATTGTTTGGTAGATTTGGTCTATAGAATAGAAGTGAGTATTCAGGACAGTTCGTCCGTCGAATGGAGTTTGTATGTATTATGTTAGGTGTTTGGGTTGCTAGGATAACAGTATTATCTGCGGTGTTTTGGATAACGTGGGTGGAAAGGATGAATAAAGTAGGTGAAGAAACGGAATATTGCCGAACTTCTAAAGGTAGCGTGTTGATTTAACATTGTTTAGTTTGAGTCTGAATTGGCCGTGTGTCAGGAATAAGTGAATTTTGCCGATTCATCTTGAGTGAATACCCAAGGCAGTATACCAAATACGATCATAAACCTTGGAAACATCGGGAATACTAGGCGGCGTGGCACCAACGTTACAGTGAAGGTAACTGAAGCCGCTCTTCAGGGCGCTTCAGGAAGAGGGCAGAAGGATATGGTTTGCACTCATTGCGACCACAGTAACGCTAGGTGATATAACGATAAACCTACCCTACTTTTTGCAACGTATTAATAATGTATTTGGTTTGTTAGAGATATCTGATTGAAGTATTAATGTGTGCAAGGCAAAGGTGTAAGAACATTTCACTTATTTGATTCAATGTAGTGTCTGCACGTGCAAATCCATTCAGTTTAACCGTTCACACATTCGCACCTCTAAGCAGAAGACAAATGTATTGTAAAACGATCAAATGTTCTACAATAGAGAGATTTTACACCACTTAATTTAGTAACGCCATACTACGGCTGCGCAGTAACATTATATTAACGAAAAGCATTAATCGTATCAAAATCACATAATCGTATTCCCTTATTACGGTGACGTAAACGTCATCGCTTACTAGTGTAAATTTAATGATTTGTGACGTTAATGTCACCGTAATAAGGGAGTTTGTTATCGGCTATTAACGTTTTCCGTTAATGTTACGTTACTGCGCAGCCGTAGTATAAAGGTAAAATCTCTCTATCATTGTTTTCCGTTAATTTTATGTTAATGCGCAGCTGCAGTATAAGGGATAGCGTTTAGCGTTACTAAATTAAGTGGCGTAAAATCTCTATTAACCGAAAGATTTAATCATATTTTTACACGGTAATTCTGATGAATCCTAAGTTTTCTTCAACCTGGATGACACTCAAACTCTCCTTAATTTGTCTTGTCATCGTTACGATTCGTCCTTTGTCCCGTCGTTTCGAGAAATGTAATGTAACACGTTAATGGGTTACAAAGGGTTGGCGGTGTTTATACGTCGTCAGGGAAACAGACGTCTTGGGAGTTTGAATTTGAAATGTCATAATCGGTGGCTTTGCAGGTAAGCGGATCGTTGTTACAGATATTACCAGAGACCGTTAAAGGTAAAACGGGCAGCTTGGTTTTGGATTATTTGGAGGTTTTGAATAGTGGGTAGATTAGATGCATCACAGTATGACGGGTTTTATGATGGACTTGTAAAGCAGTAGTTTGTTTGTTTTTGGGGATGAGAAGCTTTTGCGGCATAGGTGAGGGGCGTCTAGGACAACGCCAAAGTATTTGGTATATTTGGTCTATGGAATAGGAGTATTGAAGGTAGTTAGTCCGTTTAATGCGGATATTAAATATTGAGTTAAGAGTTTGTATTGCCAGGATCAGTTTCGTCGTATAGGGCTAGTTGGTGTTAGGTGTTTTGGGACAACGTGGATGTAAAGGATAAAGTAGGTGAGAAGACGGAACCTTGCCGAACTCCGGAAGTAAATTGACATGGTTTAATTTGATTCGGATGCAGCGGTGTGTTCAGGAATAAGTGAATTATTGAAAGGGTAATTTTCTCTCGGTTACTATTTTGTGATTTTTTCCGTATAGGAGAGGTTGGGGTAATTAAAACACCTGTTATAATATCTGGCAACGTTTCGCCTCCTATGTGGGGCTTCTTCAGGCCGTAATTATAAAATTCCTTTGTAAATATACCCGAACGTACACATTTAAATGTGTAAACAGAAGACGAAACGTTACCAGATATTATAACAGGTGTTTTAGTTACCCCAACTTCTCCTATAAGGGAAAAAATTACAAAAAAAAAGTGAATTATGTTGATTAATATTGAGTGGTCCAGGTTAAACATGCAGATCAACGATTTAAAAAAAGTATCTTAATCTTTGTATGTAAGTTTTTATATGCAAGCATATGCAAATCTTTATATATAAAAATGGATCTTAGTTTGTTCGGATGCTTAAAACTTAAAACGAATGGACCACATTTGATACTTCTTTCTGCGAATTAAAAGTCGAAAAAATCTCAACAGGTGGCGTTTTATCACTTTTATTAATTTTTTAGAGTAAATAGTTTACATTTACAAACATCGGGTGAAATCATGAAGTTTGCGGACTGTACTAGTCATATGGACGTATACGACAGAAAAAGTGTGAAAAAAGACCCGGAAATAAATATATAAAAATAGAGACAAGCCCAAATGAGAAAGGATGAAAATTAATGCATTGTTCGAACCTCCATGCACATAAATAGCACCAACCTCTATGTTTGTGGTATAGTAAAATTGATCAGCGATATAGATTGATCCAACTCATAAAATCCTCCAGTACCGTTATGATTCTGAAGTAATACAGAAATATTTAGATAGGCTTTCACCTTTTCCTGCCATGGCATAAATTTTATTATCTTTCCCTATGCTTCATAAGAATCCACCCTAAGTTGTGAATTTACAAAATGGTCATCCGCTATCGATGATGTACGCGTCTCTGGCATGATTTTACGTCACACTTCGGGGCCCCAGGGTTTTCTAAAACAAGATTCTCCGAATTATCGCAGATGTGCAGCCCAAATACCCAATTGGTAGAATTCCTACGTCAATCTGCAACTGCGTTCCATGCAGTCCCTCGGCCTACCCTGTTAAGTGAGTTTAATTGTAAATCCGTACGATAAGGTTATAAAAATGATTAAAATATAAATTTTTTTGCGATTTAGAAAATGTTGAAGATTTATAAGGTTTGTGACTCCTCGTCATTACGCTCGTTGCACACTATACGATTTCGTCCGTGCGGGAAAAATCGATTTAAAACGAAACCAAGAAATCACGATAAAACTGGTGCGATTTTTCCGGCACGGGCGAAATCATGTAGTGTCCAACGACCGTAAGGATTATCAAAGTAACGACGAGGAGTCACTAACCTTATAAATCTTCAACATTTTCTAAATCACAAAAAAAAATTGTAATTTAAAAATAAAAGGCATTCTAGATTTAGGTGAAATTTTTATCTTTATTTTAAACTTTCAACACCCTGTATCTCAGCAACTAAGCCGTTTAAGGGTTCGTGTTCCTATATCAATTCACCAATTTACGAGACCTCTCTTGGGTAGAACGTTGTCGGTCGAATATAGCAACACCCTGTATAATGGTATAGCGATTTAAAGTGATTTTTGTAGACATGTTCAGGCCATTCTATGCTAGTGAGCCCCAATAGGGAGAAAAATTTGTATTAAGGCGCTGTTAATGCATCTGCAATCATCAGTGGTCTCTGTTTCATCCGGATGTCATGAATTTAACACGACATCGTTAATATTCATTTTCCAAATTGTTTGACCAACTAACTTGCAATGCTGACGTTGAATTTACAATAGTTTATATTTTAAAAAAATAGTAAAAATAGATAATAATTACGATCAAACAATTTCTATTTCGCAGGATGTTTAAGTAAAATCAAATTACTTTTTATTAGTTTACTAATGCAATTAATACAATTACATGCATAAATTACATGGAAGCGGGTTTATAGAATGGGTTTCACCTCCACTCATTATGTCATAATAATTTCTAATATTTATAATTATATTTTTAATGTTGGACGGCATAAAATGGATAAAAGTTGACAATGGGTCAATTTTTAAAACCCAAAAACTCTTGTTAATTATACAATTCACAAACTAGTGTAAATTAAGCAGACTGGATGGAAAATTAAAAATTCAAAAATCTAGCTTTCTAAAATAAACAAATCTTACTGTCAAAGTAGATCAATCCAATATAAAATTGTAACATACACGACATAAAGTTTTTTAACAAATTCATTTTAAATGTAGTCTTATATTATTGCATATTTGAAACTTCTTTCAAGAAAAGCACTTGTTCGAATTCAAAATAATATTTTTAAAAATTTTTAAAAATCAAATTAGGTTGCTGGCAATTTTTGTTGGAAAAAAAATGCTTAGAAAAAATTACGATACTAAAAATAATGGGAATAAATTTAAAAATATCTGATTGTTTCGCAGATGTCAAAGTTTATCTACAACTGTCAAAAAGGTGAAATATTAAGCTAACACTTTCAAACGTGCATTTTGGAAAGTCTTAAAACTTTTCATTAATTAAATCTTGCCCTATTGCTGATAAACAGAACAGAAACAGAAATTAACGTATTAAAACTAATTAAAATCGAATTCGTTCTTTAAGAATGACTAGACCGAACTCGTGCTTGCGAAAATTGAGATGTCAGGTTGTGTTCAATACCTGATTGAGAAATCATAAAACGTATACACGAAAGGTAATGAATGATTCAAGACTTACGCTGCCATTGTTAAAAAAAATTAATAAAGAAAAAGAATAATTAATTTGCATCGGAGAGAATTTGGAACATCGCCTTCGGTGCATCGGTCGTCTAGAAAATAAAAACAAATATCAAAATCGAGATTGCAATAACTGAAAGTTTAACAACATTTAAAGGATGTTCAATCACCGTGGGAACAGATGCATTATATTTGTATCAGGCAGATAGCAAAATGACAGGTGTGCTAGCAGGATAAATACCTCTTGTAATGGAAAATACAGTATGAAATCACGAATGGGGTGCGATTTTAAATAAGGGCAGCTAACGCATCACACGAATATACAGTTTCACACGATGAGTGCATCAACGTGCAAGTAAATTCAAATGCTTACTTACATAATTTATTCCGGCATTATTAAATATAGAAAATAGTTCAAAAGTGACGGAGAAGAAATAAATTTGTTGAAGTTAAGAATTATACTATAAATTACGTTATACACTATATAAACATCTAATTGTGACAGACAAATTAAATTGGAAGCAATTAAGCTAATGCAACCGTCTTAATTTTTTTCTTAAAAGTGTAATTTGACATAAATCATTTCAAAATTTTTGTTTTTCTTTTCCAATTTGCAAGTTGATTAAATTTTTGAGGTGCAGAAATTACAAGCGTTAATCAATGTCTCTACGAATTAAATTTTGTAATTGCGTTTTATTTGGCTTCTATTCGGTGAAATTTTGCAACTTACATTGCTTTAATTACTTAAAAAAAATGTGACATTGAATTGACAAGATAAACTAAAATTAATTGGTAGTAAAGTTGGTCCTGGTGTGTTAAGCCACTATGCACTAAAATAAATTTTAATAAAATAGGGGCAATGGTTCCTAATATTCTAATTAAACACTTTTATAATAAAAAGCACAACTTAAGTTGGTTGGTGGATGATTAAAAGATCTGATTGAAAAATATTCTTTCTCCGGTTGACGTAAACGTCAGTTTTAGTGACATTTATCGATCATAGAAGTAACACTTTTACTGCCTAGGCATTAAAAATATTTTTTTTGAAATCTTGTTCTGCATGAGTATTAAACCAAAAAGTTACTCTAGTAAATTTAGTCACCGTATAATAAATTAACTATATTAGGGAAATTCTGGACCGGTTAAAAATAAGTTAAAAATAATGTTAATTGTCGCGTTATTAGCGATGACTTACTGGTTCAAAATAAGTAAATAGTTACAAAAGAAAGACAAAATTCAGAATTTTATTATAACTGGCTTATCCGTTGTGTCTTTTGTAATCATAGTATAATTATTTTTATTGATTTGTGAACTAGTGCTACAACCGACGATATTTTGTTCTTGGGATCCGAAAAAGTCTTTCACTAACATTTGTTTTGCAGCTATCGAGTCTTCAATATAACCTTCGGCTATTGTTGATCCTCAACCACCATCTTTTAACGTGGTCATGTCTGCCCCAGAGTCCACCAACAATGTTGCAGAACTTCTGCAAAAACAATGCCCAGTAAATTTTTGTGGGTTTGTTAATTTTAATAATTTTGCTTCTTCTGGCATTTTTCTAAATTTATGGATACCAAGCGGTTGTTTGTATGTCTTACCATTATAAAAAAATTAGGTAGCCAGCCTGATGGTCTTCAATTTTCATATTCCTGTAGAAGTTTAAATGTTTCACTACAATAAATAAGCGTAATTTTTTGTCTTCGTGTCAGGAAGAGTTATAAATAATTTTTCCCCATATCTTCAATTTGAGCTTTTCCATTCGGTATAGCTCATCACTTCTACATGCTCCCTATGTCCAAAATTAAAGCAACCTAAAATAATCGTTTATGTAATACTAAATTAAAAATTTATCATTTCTAAATTCTTACCTTTGTAGAGGTATATATTATCTGAGCTTCTAACAAAATTCCTGAATTTGTGATTTCTGCAGTACTCGATTTTTGGCATGATAACCATCTGATTGACGTTTTAAAAAGGCTTGCAGTTTAAATATTTAGATATATCTATAGTATTGTAGTCTTTAATATAGATAATGTAGAACCATTAAGTCGAAGATTTCCAATTTCTTGGCTAATTCTGCAAAGTAGGCCAGTAAAACGTTTTCTGAAAATGATCCGATTTTCTTGTAAATGCGATAATCCATACATTTTCTATAACAATTTTTATACAATTTTCTAGATTTTGTAGGCAACAAATTATATTCTGCATATTTTGCCAATTCTTCAATTTTGGGAGGTGTTAAGATTTCATCACTTTTCATTATTTTAGAAAATATCTCTAAACACAGATTAATCTCTTCTCAAACAACTTAATCTTAAGATAAACAGATAAAAAATGGCGATTTTCAACTAAACAATTCAGAAAAAAGTACGTAACAACCCAGACTTTACTTAGCAACGGCAATGGTAATGTAATTTAAGCAGGCACATGAAATCCACTAACTTCTATCTCATTGACAATCAATTGATAAAGAAAATTGAAGCAAATTGAATGTAACAGTGATGTCTTATTTTCGGTAGATATTATTATGTATACAATTTAAGGTCTAATCGACAATAATAATTGAACATACGATTTAATTATTACCTATAACATACAATTAGAAAAATATTAAAATTGTGAGTTGTATCCGTTATAAAAAGTCATTTTAATTTGATTTTTTTAAACACTGTACAAACAATCGGAGAAAAAATTATATGCTTCATACGGCAAAGAATCAGATTTACTGCCTTGGCTAGTTAATGCCTCGGCTTCGCTCGGCAATGAAATACTAGCCGCGGTAGTAAATCTGTTACTTCTCTGCTAGTTAAACAATAACTATTTTTTATTTTTTAATTTGTTTTATTTATTACTTGAACTTCTCTATTATTTTACTTATCGTTCTGCTTGGTATTTTAATATCTAATAACTAATAATACATATAATAAACAATAAAAACGTTAGATAATCAAGAATAAAAACAAAAACTTTAACGCTCTGTTTTATCAACTAGATATTTTGACCATACGATTACTTTTCATAGTTATAATACATACATATAAAACATTATGGATCTATATTGTTGGGTTCCTTATTTAATACTGTGTTAACTTGATTTCTTATTTGCTTGTTACCGTACTTCAGTATCTTTTTCTTTGGGATTTTGGCATTAATCTAAATCTTCGTTTATATTGCTTTATTGTTCTTGTTCCTGCAGCTTTCTTTGCATTTTTAAGATGTTACCTTTTTTCCCCACTCTTCTTCAACGTTATCTGCTTCAGTCTTGTTTTATATAAGTCCTTGGTCGTAGTATCCGAGAAGGATTTAATGTTGAATTTAGTCACGATTTCTGTTGGCTTCTTCTATTTTTTACCTAGGGTAGATAGAATATTGTTTAATCCTACGTTTGCTGATGTAAGTCATGTAATATTTATGTAGGGTGTACGCATCGATTTGTTATAATATAATGGATTCCTGTCTTCTAGACTTTGGCCACGTGTATTTGTATTATCGAAGTTCTATTTCGGCCTGTATTGTTATCATTTACTATATGGATTAATGATTCCCGGTATGATTTCGTTTGCAATACAGGATAAGTGTTCCATAACACACATATTTTTGGTTTGGAGGATCTGTCTTGAAGCAGGGTTAAAAAATAATTCATTTCTTCTGGTGCATATCAACTTATAATTGAATCGCAATTAGTGTTAATCTTGACTGTGACTTTCAAGAGTCTTTAGCTTATGTACTCGATGTTATCTATGCTGTTTACAATTTCTCGTGTATCAGTACTCCTACACCAGCTTTAGCTCGTTCGTCTATATCTTTCTAACTGTAGTCTAATATAAAATTCTGATAACACCCGACAAATAATATTCAGCCACTGACCTGCAGGCCAATATCTGCCTATCTCTCATCGTATCCACTGTGTTATTTCTAATGAAATTAAATCAGACTTCATCGAATCAATATTGGAGTACCCCAGAGATCGATTCTTGGACCTCTGTTGTTTTCTGATTCACATAAATGATCTTCCATCTACATTACTTAGAAACGAGACATTACTCTACGCAGGTGATAGTGCATTTATGTGTAGTAACAAGGATATTAATATATGTATCGTAACAATCAAGAACTACTTCTTAGAGTTAATTTCTGGTTCAAAATTAACAAACTAAAGTGAACGCTGAAAACGGAAAATATTTTCTTTGAACTATCAATTTAAGTTTGCACCTCATGTCAAATTTGTTGGAAATCATTTGGACACATGCCTCGCACCTTACCACGGAGACCACGTAATCAGCTGCAGCAAACCCTTCTTTCTTTTCCGTTGCTGAAGCGAGCGGTATCTAAGAAATATTAAAAACAGTTTATCATGATATATTTGAATCACATTTACGTTACGGGATTCCTAATTGGGGCCCTTTATTTTCCATTCAAAAAGCTGTTGCATTATTCAAGGGACTTTTTACGTGCTTGGATTGGAGCTGGCCAAGAGAGCATTTAATCAGGGGGGTCACCTACCACCACCACGGCCTTGTAGCACGGTGTTTGTGTATT
>JALBCR010004172.1:0-25712 GCA_030710515.1 Abscondita cerata
CTGTATCCGTATCGTTAATAGCAAGGTAAGGTGCCGCCATTTATTAGTTACGTTTTATAATGACTAATGTAATTTTCAGTACTGTTTCTGGCGTTACGTTACTAGCAGTTCCTCCAGACGTGTATTTACACGGGATCAACTACTTCTGTATGATTATATCAATATCGATTGGAACTATTTTATTTTTCGGACTATATTTGCCTGTAATAGTCCAACTAAAAACTCCTAATGGTTTCGAATACTTGAAACTGCGTTTTAATATACACATTCAAACTATGGCGTCGGGTATATTCATCGTGCAAATCATTTTATTAAATCCAACTATGGCTTATATTCCTGCCGTTGCGTTTTCTCAAGGTTTGTATAAAAAAAGTCGGTACATTGTTTAATAATTCTTCATAGTTGCAGGAATAAATGTTCATTTAATAACGTCCGTTATATGTATTATATGTATTTTTTACACAACTATTGGTGGCTTTAAAGCCGTTATATGGACCGATGTTGTTCAATTTGGAGGGATGGTGATTTCAACGATAATGGTACTATATTTGGCACTAATGTCAGTAGAGGATTTTCAAACGGTGTGGTCAAAAGGTCGAGATGGACAACGAGTAGGTATTGAGTAATTTGAATTAGATGTCATACATAGTTTCAAATGCATCCTTTATAGTTTCACTTTAAATCCTACAATAAAAGATGGTTTTTGGCCTTTCACAATTGGAGCAATTGTACTATGGATATTCCATTTTGGTGTTCACCCTGCATGTATACAAAAATATTTGTCGATTTCTGATAGAAACAATGCAAAATGGTAAGTGACAAAAACCTAATGCAGTATTAACTTTTTGTAATTGCAATTTTAAGGGCTTGTATTATATTTGGTATCGGTGTTGGTTTGTTCACTGTTTTTTATGTCACTATTGGGTTTGTTCTTCACGCAATATATAGAGGGTGCAATCCACTTTCTTCTGGACAAATAAAACATAGTGACCAACTCTTACCGTACTTTGTAGTAGATGTGGCCGACGATATTCCTATGGTTAAGGGAGTCTTTATGGTAGGGTTATTTAGTGCAGCTCTTAGGTTACTTCGATGATATTAATTATTTTTTAACCTGATAGTGTTACTTTGTAGTACACTTTCATCTTCTTTTAATTGTCTGGGTGCTACAATTTATGGAGACTTTGTTAAACCACACATGTCTTGCAAGATATCAGAAACCTATTTGATAAAGTTTATTGTTTTGTTATCAGGGATATTGTGCTTAATTTTAACATTTCTTATAGATAAAGTTGGAAGTATTTTAACCTTTACAGCTGCTACCCAAGGCTCAATATCAGGATGCATTGTTGGTTTATTTTCCTTAGGTATGTTGTTTCCTTCTTCAAATTCAAAGGTAAGTCGTACTAACTGTTGAAATCAAATACTAATTTATTGTAGGGGGCTATGTGGGGTACAGTGAGTAGTTTTGTAATATCGGTTTGTATAACAGTAGGTCACGAATGGTATAAACTCAAAGGAGCTTTTAATCATTTCATTAAACCACTGTCAGTAGATAATTGTACGTTTTACTTCAATCTTACCACACCAGTGTAAGTTGTTATATTACTAAATATTATTGCTACAAAAAAAATGTTTAGTTCTGCTGTAGATGTCAATGAACCGTTTGTCCTTTTTCGATTATCGTATTGGTATAATTCTTTAATTAGTGCGACTTTACTGGTAATTATTGGGTTAGTAATAAGTTGGTGCACTGTCTCGGAGAAGAAGAATCCAGATCCAAAACTTATAAGTCCTGCAATTCACTTCCTGCTTACAAAATTTAAAACTAATAAACATGATCAAATAGTTTACAAATATGATTACATGTTTATTAAAAATAAGGATGGTCGTCAATAAAGAATACACATGCACGTACACGATTTTTTCCAATTTAACGTTACTTATTTTCTTTGGTAATGTTTTAATTAGGTTCATATATTTTGATCTGCAGTTGCAAACGATTCAATGTTACTTTGAAATTATTTTAATAGAAGTTTGATTTTCTTCTATTTCTAGTTTTCCCAATTTTTCCTTGGACACTTTCAGGTAACTCAAAATTGGATGGCCCTTGCTGAACAACTTGAATTTGACAACTCTCGTTAGCAAAGTAAGTATAAAGCAAACCCTTTAAAAACTCACCCCTCAAGACTGTACTTAAGCCAATACAACAACAACAATCGTTGCGCTTTAAGAAAACCTAAGAAAATATAAGTAGACCACGATATATTCAGACTTCACAAAGCCGTTTGTCAAAAGGTACCATAACTTATATAAACTCGATCAGCTTAGGGTTTCTAAAAATGTCTTGAATCTGATCAAATCGTATCTAATAAGTAGAAAACAGTTTGTAATTTTGTTCTTAGTTCATTTTCGTCAACGTATGGGGCATTTCAGGGTTCTAGCCTAGATCCATTGCTATTTCTTTTGAGTATTAATCATATTACTTCCATAATAATTTATAATATGTTCTTATATAGACGAAATAACATTTTATTCTACAGTAAACGATAATTATTTATATTTATTTTTTTTTTATTCATTTTGCTTTTTTAAAATTTTTGGATCACAATTTTAATATTTAATTCTTCATAATTACATTCTTACAACGACACTTAAGCAACAGAAAAAATTTGTTGAAGACCTTTTGTGTGTGTGGGATAATTTGGTAATTTGACATATTTCTTATCTATTTTGCTATTACTAGATTTTTTTTGCTATTTTCAAAGTCTGATTATAAAACAGTAATCTCTAGTAGTAACAACTTGCAAAATCTTTTTAGGCAATCCGAAAGACCCAATAGAAATGTGTGATAAATCGGGAATATATAAAATTAATTGTAAAGACTGTAACCAAGTATATATAGGGCAAACCAAGAGACCTATTAAAACTTGTTTTAAAGAGCACGTAGCTCATGTCAAATATCATCGCACAGATATGTCCAGTGTTGCCATGCATATGCTTGAAAATGTCCATAGAGTAGGCGACATTGAATTAATTAAGAGGGTAGATAATAAAAACGAACTTGATTCTTATGAAAGTTTAGAAATTTTAAAAACAAAATTTGCTTATGAATTATGATGATAACGGTCCATTAGGATTTTCGGAATTATTTAAGCTTATCTAAGAATCAATTAAGTTTAACGATGCGTGATAACAGATAGTATATATAAGCTTCCCGTTGTTTTAAATTTTAGTATCGGTATCGCTTATGACAGCTTAGCTGTTGAAACACGTGTCCGAGTAAAGTTTTCGGTGCAGTTTTTTGGTGTTTTTCTGTTGGTTAAATAGACGCTGCAGTTGGTGTTCCTTTCTTTTAACCGGCCGACTTAAAACTTACTTTAGATTATAATTGTTTGTAGAAAATATGCCGGTACAATTATTCATTTTATGAACGTTACTATATCAAGCTCTTGTTACCAAGATCTAACGATACTTAATTTACAGATTGCTACCTCGCTCTTAATCTCCTCAACACAAAGAAAAATTTAAGGGCCAATCATAAATCTACTTTTATCACACAAGGCGACCCGATTTAACAAATATCAACAAACACTGTAGGTTTCTGAGAACCTCAACATAAGCAAACAATTAATAGGTTGCATTTCAATAAATTATTACCAGCTGAATAAGGAAAAGCTGATTATTAAAAGCAAAGTCGGACAAAGAATCTATTAAATAAGTACGACAACTCTACTACAATTTAAGATAAGTTTCATTGTGAAACCCAAAGGCATGGCGAAAAATACTAACGCCGAATTAAAAATATCATTGATAATTTTGATTGGATTTAAAAGAAAATCTTAATAAACAAAACAAATAACTGTACGCGCCTAGAAAACACTTTACATTAAATTACGAACTTTAGTCCATAATCTACGCGAGTCCATAAAACGAAGTAATGGACAAGTTGCATACAAGAACTTATGTTCAACCCTGTTCAACTGATTTTCCTCAAAAAAATATGAATTGCAGAAAAGATTTGTCATAATGTTGATAAATTGACAGCTTAAACTATTAAAATCTACACATTTATTTTGAGATTCACGTTTGGCATTGACACCCGTCCATAGAATAACAAAAAAAGACTAGTCCATAAAGACGCAATTTATGGCCGGAAAACTGTATCATAAACAGCTAGATTTCGCCGGGATGAACGTAAAATGCTTTACAATAAAACCCTATAGTAAAATAGGTTTATCCCAAAACGATAGTAACAAGCGAAAGGTAATGTTATCACATTATTTTAAAAAAATTTACAATGACAAAATTATTCCTTCTCCTCCTTTGACGTCTGGCGTTCTTATTTTTGAAATTGTTCATCTATATATAATGGTTTTAGCAGAACTAATGTGATTAAAAACGTACCAATAACGTGAGCAGTTACTTTTAATTTCCATAGTAGGTCTGTTACCATAGGGATTGTGTTGCTATTATTATTATTTTAATTGTTTGGTTTAACAGTTGTATAATTTGTTGATTTTAAATTTAATTTTAATGTTAATTTCAAACTTTTCAATTAATTTTTTCTGTAATTGAGGGTGTACGTATTGAAAAATATATATTTGTTTTTGGTCACGTGACGTCGCATTCAAAAATTATTAATGGGACAACTTGTATATTTGTGCCTTTCTGTGTTCCTCCGATAAAACAATTCCAACTAATAGCACGCTTGGGGTCTAAAGTGATTAATTCAAGAGCTACAGGTACTTAAAGGATTGGAAGTTAAAAAATTCAAATTGAATCCCCCCTGTAATTTTCGGCTTCGTTTAGAAGATTTGAAAAATACCTCATTGGGGTAACACAATAACAGAAAAGATGTAACATTTGTTCTAATTTACACCCCCAAAATTATAATTATCTACTACTGCCCAATTCTGATATATTACTTGTTTTAATCGTCGTGGGACACCATGTATATACATATTTGTAATAAAAATCTTTGGGGTATAACACGTGTAATAATTATTAAATATTACAACGTTTCGCCACTAACACGCAGCTTTTTCAGTAATTAATAAATAACAATTTTAGGTTCTATGGATTTTGACCTTGAACGTGTCGCTGGACCAGAGTAACCAATAAGTACGTATCGGGTCATGGTAATGTTGCTTTGCTATTTTGTTGTACTACTTGTTGGATATTTGCAGATCTTCTACCCTGAGGTAAAGTTAATAACGGTTTCCAAGTGTTGGGTAAACCTTTTCCATCATCTCGTTTACTAATGCAACTAGGACGTCTTTCTATCTCGATTTGTTCTCTAATGAGGCGGTTACATAAATATTTTTCTCTTCCTAGCATTCTTGTATTTTAAAAATCGATTTTATGTCCTGTTTGGTGATGATGTTCAGCTAGAGAATAAGTTAAACATCCTTTTCGGACTGCTAGTTTGTGTTCTTGTTTTCTCGCAGAAATACGTCGATTGGTTTGTCCAACGTAAGAGATGTTACATCCTCCGCAAGGAATTTCGTAAATGCCTTGATCTTGTAAAGGAATAATATCTTTAGGGGGAACGGAGGAAAGACTTAACTTTATTAACAGGTACAGAAACTACTTGTAAGTTGTGTTTCTGTAGAATGTTACCTTATCTCTCTGTAGTACTTTTGAAGTACGGGATTGATAATGTGATACTGTATCAAGGCCGGCATTTATTATATTTTATCGAACTTACGGCGATGCTTTTGACAAAACCGTTGAAATGAGTAAATGTAGTGTACATTGTCGGTTGCCGCAACTGTAAGGTGAGAAATATTATGTCTAAAGTTTTCAGATTGCATACTTACCGTTCAACTATCTTTAACGTTCTTATTTTTTAAATACAACATAAAGTATCTCTATTAATTTCAATTAAGAATATTGATTATTAAAACAAAAACGTCTTCCGGGATAGGACCGTGTCAAAAAGGTAACCGTAGTTGCCAACGTTTTGCCACCTATCGTAAGGGGCTTCATCAGGGCAAGAGACTTGAAACAAACAAAAGATAGTTCAAGGGAGACAAGTAAAGGTCAGGTAATAAACTTGCCACCAAGGCAGATTCTGGATGTCTTGTATTTTTTTATTTTTTGTTTTATATTTATTGATATGAAGAAAAAGTTGGAAGTGTTAAAAAATGGTGGTGAGGGGAAAATTTTTTTTTTGTTTTTTTTTTTTTTAATTTTTTTTTTTTTTTTTTTTTATAATTAAATTTTATTTATTTTAAATATTTTTTTTAATAATATTTAAATTTTGTTGTGTAGGGGTTTATTTTTAAAAATATTTTAATAAATAATTATTTTTTTTTTTTTGTTTAATATAGATGCCTGCGTATATAGAAGAGAAAAACCCCAAAGATTAAAAACAACGACCCCTTATTGAAAAAAAAAAAAAAAAAAGAAAAAAAAAAAAAAAAAAAACAAAAAAAAAAAAAAAAAAAAAACAAAAACACTAAAAAAGTTTTAAAATTTTATTTTTTTTTTTTTTTTCCTTTTTTATAAAAAAAAAAAAAAAAGAAGCAAAAAAAAAAAAAAATAAAAAAAAAAATTTTTGAAAAAAAAAAAAAAAAAAACCAACCCCGAAAAAATTAAAAAATAATTTAAACCAACACAAAGATCATATTACGAAAAGAATAAAATAAAAGAGAGAAATTTCACTTATGTACACTCATGAAATTTAAAACTTGGACACCACAATTTCTGTAAACAAAAGTTTGCACATTGTGAAGCGGGCTTAAGGGTATCATTTACAATTCTAACAGCAGGTAGTCTCAGCAGGGGTTATCTTATAGAAGGACTGTAGAATGAATCATTACACTAAGCACGTTTTAGAAAATAGGTAATTTACGTTGCTTACTTAATTTTTTTCTTTAAAGAATATATTTGAAGGTATCGCTAATTAAACACCATAGCTCGATTAATTATCGAATCAAAATTTTGTTTAGGAAATGTTTACAAAATAAAATTAGAAATAATTTTGATTTAAAAACGTCTACAAGCAATAACTTTTAAATTAAATCAAAAACTAAACATGGTTATTTGGGTTGACTGATTATTACTTATTTTTAAATAAATCTAACCTACTAATTATTGTAAGTTATTAAAAAAAAATCATTAAACTCTCTATTCATAATATTTAGTCCTTACAAAATGTATATTTTATGACGTTTCATTTTTTTCTGTAGTTAATATAAAAAGTGAAAATAAAAACTAAGGCAATTCTTATTGTCAACGTATATATTTAGTTTTTGACAAGAATTTATTACATAATTATAATTAAGATACCAAGTTATAGTTTAAAATTAAATGAAAACTTTTTTTTAAATAAAGGTATTACTATATAAATAAATATAAGAAATCAATAATGGGTGTGACCTCCATTATTATTGATACATTCTTGGAGGCGTCTGCTCATTGACGCTATCAAGGTATCAATATAATTAATATTAATCGTTTCCCATGCGGTATCAATGGCTGCAATTAGTGCATTACGGTTTACTGGTATAAAATTTGGCCCTTGTTGTCTTCGGATAACAGCAAGTATTCGAGCCCAAACATTTTCGATAATGTTAAAATCTGGGCTTTTGCTGGCCAGGGTAACAGCTCCAAGTTATTTGCTTGTATCCAGTTGCGCACAACCTGCGAAGTATAGGGTCATCATATCCCGATAGTTAATTATCGAATGTTCCAAGAAAATATGTGTAAATAGTAAATGGAATCTACTAACGTAACGTTAAGTCGTTAATTATAGTTACATAACTCTCCTTTCATAAGATATAGTTCATATTAATATGCTTATTGTAAAGCTTCGTACACACCTGAACAACAAACCGAGGAACAAACAGAACAACGAACCGAACGGCAATCGGAACATTAATTTGGACGGTGCTACGTACGAATTTTAGAACAGATTCGCAAGTCCTGATTGTTCCACGAACGGTTTGCGGCGTTCCCGCAACTTGTCGGTTTTTCTCCGACATCAAAGAAAATGCGCGCGAATGCGTTTGCAGGTTTGGACGAATCTAAACAAAACGGCGAACAAACTTATGCGGGAGAATTAAATTATTTATTTTTGTCCTCCCTTTTGTGGGTTTGTTGTGTTTTAGGTAATATTATGGAGTTGACAGAAGAAAAATGTTTTAAATTAATCAGTGTTTAAGAATGCAAGAAAAAAATGATGTCCCTATTAGCATCATTTGGGCGGGAAATTTCCAAAATAAAAAAAGCGAAGTAAATTATAATTTTTACTCTTCTTTGTGCGTAAAAATTTGGTTGGCACTATCTTCTTGTTTTCCGCAATTTTCTCTTCTCAATAATAAATATATATGAACTGAAAACTACTGAAAATAATTATGGGAACAGCACAAACGTTCCGTTTGTTGTTCGGATTGTGGAAATCATAAAAGATCGTTTGTCGTTCTGTTTGACTTTCGGTTCGTTGTTATGTTTGTTGCTCGGTTTGTTGTTCAGGTGTGTACGAAGCTTTACAACTTAAGCAACAATTTTTTGGCGAATAAAGATTAGTTTGTGATGTAATATTAGAAACACAAATTTATATCATATCAAATTTATGACAACTTAAAAACCAAGAACGTGTATGTTATTGCTAAGAAATTATTAAGGAAAAGCGCAATTGCAGTGTAAATATTTATAATTAGATATTTTCGAAAGTTTATAAGTCCTCTATTGTAATCTTAATACTTAAAAGAAAATCCTGTCCATTAGCATTATAAGGAAATGGCTTTTACTTTATGAATAAGTTTCAATAACAATAGAATATCCTTGCTTGTTTAATTTACTTCCTTTGAGTCATATTGCTCTAAGGGTTGTTACATTGGTCATTAGAAGTATGTAATAAATAAACAATTACCTACTGTTTGAGAAGGGGTAGTGTGAACCAATAAATAAAGTAAGAAATGTAAATTCCATTTTAGTTTAAAATTTCAAGTGTTGTGAAAATGCCACCTCATCTCGGTGCTGATTTGAAAGCGCGGATTGTTTCGGAATTAGCGGCGGCCGTAGCGTGCGTGAAATTTCACGTATGTTAGATATACCAAAAGCACCGTAGGGCATTACCGAGTAAAATGGAATCTTGAACACACTTTGGAAAGAGCCATCGGAAGTGGTAGACCTAAAGTATCTACACGTGCTCAAGATCTCGAGTTGTTTCATTACGTAACAGAACAACCATTTGCTACATACTCCAGGGCTATAGCAGATACACATTTTCCCGGATGCCGTATAACTGCACAAAAAGATTAAAGGAGATGGGAATAAAGAAGTATAATGCTGCTGCGAAAGAAGTTCTCAGTGACGAAAATATGAGACGTCGTCTGAATTTGCAAGGCGATATGTGAACGAACCTTTGAATTTTGGAATCGAGTGATTTTTAGCGACGAAAAACGTTCAATAGCCGCAACGATGGACCACTAAAAGTTTTTAGAATGGAAGGAACTCGTTACGAAAATAATCACATATGTCCTAAAAAACGAAGTGGTTATTTTTCTGTGAATGTGGGGTTGGGTTAGCGCGGGGTCCAGGAGTTTGTTGGGCTATCGATGGACGTCTTGATTCTGCTGCGTATTTAGATATTTTGAAACTATTATGAAACCTTCAGTCGAAGTGTTTTATCCAGACGAAGATTATATTTTCCAACAAGTAAGTATTCTTATTTCACTATACTTTCTCCAAAAAATAGTTCGGGATCTGTTGAATTAACATTTTCATAATGTATTTTTGTTGTTAAAGGACAACGCCCCTATTCATACTTCGCGGGTTGTGCGCAATTGGATACGAGAAAATAACTTGGAGCTGTTACCCTGGCCAGCAAAAGCCCAGATTTTAACATTATCGAAAATGTTTGGGCTCGAATACTTGCTGTTATCCGAAGACAACAAGGGCCAAATTTTATACCAGTAAACCGTAATGCACTAATTGCAGCCATTGATACCGCATGGGAAACGATTAATATTAATTATATTGATACCTTGATAGCGTCAATGAGCAGACGCCTCCAAGAATGTATCAATAATAATGGAGGTCACACCCATTATTGATTTCTTATATTTATTTATATAGTAATACCTTTATTTAAAAAAAAGTTTTCATTTAATTTTAAACTATAACTTGGTATCTTAATTATAATTATGTAATAAATTCTTGTCAAAAAACTAAATATATACGTTGACAATAAGAATTGCCTTAGTTTTTATTTTCACTTTTTATATTAACTACAGAAAAAATGAAACGTCATAAAATATACATTTTGTAAGGACTAAATATTATGAATAGAGAGTTTAATGATTTTTTTAATAACTTACAATAATTAGTAGGTTAGATTTATTTAAAAATAAGTAATAATCAGTCAACCCAAATAACCATGTTTAGTTTTTGATTTAATTTAAAAGTTATTGCTTGTAGACGTTTTTAAATCAAAATTATTTCTAATTTTATTTTGTAAACATTTCCTAAACAAAATTTTGATTCGATAATTAATCGAGCTATGGTGTTTAATTAGCGATACCTTCAAATATATTCTTTAAAGAAAAAAATTAAGTAAGCAACGTAAATTACCTATTTTCTAAAACGTGCTTAGTGTAATGATTCATTCTACAGTCCTTCTATAAGATAACCCCTGCTGAGACTACCTGCTGTTAGAATTGTAAATGATACCCTTAAGCCCGCTTCACAATGTGCAAACTTTTGTTTACAGAAATTGTGGTGTCCAAGTTTTAAATTTCATGAGTGTACACAAAAAGTTTAGTATGCCATTAAAACAACAATCATTATATGGACAAAATGTGATGAAAAAAGATTGTTCTGATGTAAATATAACTGTAAATGATATCAAGGATTTGAAAATTAAAAAAAGTAAATGTACCAACTTTATGTATAGTATATTTACTTAATAATAATCTAGACAAAACAACCAGAATTACCTTACAAAACTTTTTTATTTTAATTGAAGTTTGAATACATGCCGGCAAATAATAAGAAAAATAAAATGTGTTTAAGGTTTTTCATTTTAGTATTAAAGAAATCGTCATCCTTCGCATTTTTTCTATACAGAAAACCGTTTGGCATCTGTTACAACAAAATAAGAAAATTATTTGCTGTTACATGTCCAAGTCAAATTCTTTGATTGGATTTCTTCCAAGGGACTTTCTTTTGAGCAGAATAAGGACATTTGACATCGACTATCTTATTCTGACAATAAGACCCAGAGGTGTGCAGCCGAGATTACAATCATTTGCACATCTACAAAAACTTCCCACATGATTTTACTATTTTTAATGGAGTTGCAGATTGCGGAATAAGCGTTTGCCACACTTTCAGTGTTGGTATTTTATAACTATTTACAACTACAGCATTTTTATATTTGTATAATTAGACGAATCGTTTCAAGTTCAAGACCTTTGGCACAAAATATGTGTTATTAATTGATTAACTTCTATGATTGATTAAAATCAATGTTTATACAAAATTTTATTTATTTCTTATTGCACATTCACATGGTTACAATATTTCAATAGTTTTTGTTTTCAAACTTGATAAAGCCGCCTTGATAAGAAATAAAATTTATTCGAGTATGCAAGAATAAAATCAATATTATGGGAATATTTCAAAAACTATTAAGTTTAGGTAAAGGAAACTCCTATAAGTATTTTATATAAGGACGTTTAATTTACATCCAATGTAAGAATATATACAGTGTGTTTCCATTTTAAAATAGCGAGAAAATTGTGTTTGAAGTTTTACAAATTTTAACATTTTTTTAAACACACTGTATAACATTTTGATAATTTAAAACAAGATATGTTAGGAAACATTATTGTTAATGTTTTGTCAATTTAAAACGTTTCATCTTTTCAATTGGTTGAAAAATAAAATAAAATCTAAGGAATGCAATTGTCAAAAAATTGTATTTTTTTGAAATATTTTCCAAACTATCAAGTTTAAGTATAGCAACCCTTATATGGTTATAAAGCTTATCAAATAGGTCGTCGGTAAATGCAATAAAAACTATATTATTCCCTTTAAGATAAGAAAGTTGCTCCTCTATCTTGAAACTGGGACATCCGTATATGTGTAAACATATTTACGTTCGGCGCACAGTGTTGGAATGTTGCAAACATTTTTTTACTTTTTTTTTATTTTGTTTACGCGCTATCCGAAGAATCTCTTAGTTACCAGAGACTCACCCAGCATACCAGCCACCTTCAGCGCGCCATTGTAAGTTGTACAATCAAATATTATTTTAAATACCCATGGAAAGATAACAACAGATTTAAAGAAATGTCAAGTTGTGGCAATTTTAAAGAAGAATTAACCTCACATGCTCTTCGTTTCGTATCGTTCCCAACGAGTTTGTTAAATTTAATTTTACAAGGTTTTGGAAAGATTAATTTTTCACAAAGAATTAATCCATTAATCGAAGGAAATGCCAATTGAGCAAGCAGGATTTCGTCCAATAGAACGTTTTGACATTAACAACGCATTTCGAAGCTGGATTTCAGAGGAAACTTAAAACTGTATTTGTCTTTTTAGATTTAACTGCTGCATGTAATACAGTATGTAGAAAGAAGATCTTATTTTTAAATTGTTTAAAAAAAAAAGTTATTTCTTTAATTGAAAACATGTTATCAAATACCGAAAGGTTAAAATTTTTGTTGAAGATAACAGGTTAAATTCAGACTCTGACTAATGTCTTCCACAGGGATCAGTTCTTACACCTATTATTTTTAATATATTTGTTTCTGATCTTCCTTTTTAACAATGCGAAAATTCGTCTATTCGATGACATGGCAATTTTATTTCAACATTCGATATTTATGAAATTGAAAGAAGTTCTCTCTGATAATTTGCTTACAGAAAAATAATTAAAAATTGCCAATAACCCCAATTTTAGAAGACAGAGATTTTTATTTTCATTTAAGTAATGTAGAAAAAGTAGAAAATTTAATGTTACGTAAGAACTGTGGTTTCCACGGCTCAGGGATTGGACCGTGTCGAAATGGTAACCGTTGTACTCAACCTTCGCCAACTATCGTAATGAACCCTCATCAGAGCGAGAAACTTGAAACAAGAAAGCCTGGCGTAGACTAGTAAAGTCAGGTAATCAACTGTCAACCCAGCCACAGATTCTAGACTGGTTGACAACTTGATTTTCTCTTGTTTGTTTCAAGTTTTCTTGCCTTGATGAAAGTCCCTTTTACGATAGATGGAGAAACGTTGGCAGCTATGGTTATCTACTTCGACACGGTACTGACAATCCCGGAAGACGTGTTTGTTTCAACAATTTAACATTAAGTTTGATAATACAAAGTTAAACGATAATTTTAACCCAGTTTATCTTAGATACGTTTTAATTTACAAGGAACATTTACAAAAAATCAAACAAAAAATGAAAACAAGAAATAATGTTCTTATTTACTCTTCTGCTTATATTTATACACTTGGTTAAAACTTTGTTACCTTACATTTATAAAAATTGATTCTTATAATTGTTTCTCTTCGGTTTTTAGAAGAAATAAATTGTTTAAGTCAAATAAATCCAAAATTAATTTTAGAATTAGAATTTTTAAATTTTAATGTTAGGTTCGTTCGTATACAAGTTTGGCCTTTATTTATATAATTTTACTCAGTTGACGTGGTCAGTTGCAATTCTGTCGTTTAAAAGACGACATACATTACATCGCAATACTACGGATATAAATAAAAAACTCTGTATGACTTTGTGTGTGTAAACAAACTCACTATAAAATATATAATAAATAATAATCTTTAATTACCAATACTAATAATAGGTATAAATTATTAATTGTAATAACTATAGTTATCGACTAATATAAATTTTATAGTCAATAACATCAGATTTAACTATTTTTAAAAATTAATATGAAATTTAATTATAAATAAATGATTATTAATATAAAATACCCTAACTATTAATTATTGTTGTTAAATTTGAACTCCTGGAAATGTTTAAGGTTAGTAATTATCTAAATAGTCAAATATCATTATATTTAAATATTAGATCTTACAAATTTTGTTTTACCATTAAGAATAATTTTGAGGATTAGTTGTTTTAATGTAAATACTTTTAAAATATCTCAAAATACAACACTACAACAATAATCGTAGTTAGGTATTTTATATTAATGTCATTAGTTATAATTAACTGTCATATTAATTTTTAAAATAAGTGAATTGATGATGATTATAAAATTTATATAGCCGAAACTATAGTTATTATAATTAATAAATTATATACAAGATTATTATTTATTATATATTAAAAATAACCATATATTATGGATCCAAACGTCATTTTAAATATCAAATATAAAATCGAGTGTTACACTGTCGCGTTTGTGAAATAAATAATAAGGTTATCATAAACACTGTTAACAATCAGTAAAGTTTTTACTATGTAACCTTATCGTCCATATTAAAAAAACACTATAAATGTTTAACTATGTTTTTGTAGTTTTCCGAGTACTCAGTGCGTCAACAAAAGCTTCCTGTTTTATTGTACTATTATGTAAACATCATTTCCAAAGTATTTCGTAGTTTAGGGGTAAATCTAATCAAAAGTAGGTCAAACTGTTTCAAAATATATAAGTGGATCTGTTTTGAAATTATTAATTTCCTTGGTTTTCGGAAATATCTTAGGCACGCTAACAGACATAATTTATAGTTCTATTAATATGTTACTCAATGAGACTCTTTAAAGTTTTTTTTAGTATTGATCGAGCAGTAATCACTACGAATTTCCATTTTAAATTTAAAACACAAACTATCACAAATGTTCGATCTACAACCAAAAAGTTGCATTTACAGTAATTAAATTTAAGACGCGATTATGTATATAGTTAGGGATGTCAAACTTAGTATTAAAACAATGTGTACCTTTTATTATGTTGCGTAATTAGTAGACAGACGCGCATATTGAAACCATAATCGTACACTCCTGAGTCGCAAAGGACGAAACAGCTGTCGAATGATTAACCGGATACAAGACATGAAAACCTGTGCTACAACTATCACTACCTAATACCTTCTGCTATAAATTGGTACAACTACGTAATACCTATGTTTATTTACTAAGCAATATTTGAAAGATGTGTTTTTTATGTAAGTAATTTGTAGAATAATTTTAGTTTTTCTATTGTTTAAATTAGACTGGAATGTTTAATTTTTTCAATGCTTTACTTTGTTAAGTTGTACTAAAATGCTCTCCAATCCAATGGTGTGTAAGCCTGAATTTTTGTCGAAATTTAATAAAAATTCAGGTTCAGCTTCATCAGTCTGTTGATATAACACCCGGATTAGGAGGGAGTTTTTATAATGAATAACGCAAAAGGCAATTAGGCTAATTAAGAGAGATCCAGCTTGCCTAAGTAATTATCCTAATTACAAGCTCCGGGTCTGCAAAATAAATTATTTAATTAATAATTTACATACAAAAAAAAATTATTATTTTCATTGTTTGAATTTAATAGACACTTATAAAGAGTAAATTGTTCACATTGTTTGAATTATCAAACAATCTTATGGGTATTCTTACAATTTATTTTATTCATTGTCAAACTTTAGCAATAACAACTCCTTTTCACGATCACAAAGGTAAGTTTTCTTGTTTTCTTTGTGTAAAAAAAAATTGAATAAAAAGAACATCCGAACTAATATATTTTAAAAAGTATGAGATTTGTAACACATACACAGATATATTGTATAACAGGAGAAAGAGTAGAAAGAAGAAGTGTAGTTTACGAACCATTTTGTAGATATGTAATTCATATAAAAATTAGTTATAGGAGTACCGTGTAATAATAGTAATTATCAAGTTATTAATTTTTACGTTGTTCTGACACGTAAACACGTAAAGACATAAAGGTTGCCATTATTTAAACGGTTGAACGCTCAATTAGGATCGTTTATTACAACCCCACCCCTACCCCCAGTAAATCGATATCGAATAATACTAGATTCATTCGTAGTATTTGCAAATAATCATTCATCTTTAGGTTGATTGAGGTGAAGATTGAAATTCACTCTGTTGTTGACGCTGCTGAGGTAATTCAACCGGTTAAAGCAGATCTACGGACGATGATCAGATCTTGGAGAATAATAATTTTATTAATAAATTTCAATGTTTATATTTTCTTATGGAAAATAATTTTAAAATCTGTACATTTGTGCAAGTACGAGTTACTTCTGTTTTATGAGTTTGTTTATATATTGCATCCTACTTGTTACACAACTATTAGGTCAACTATTCTAAATAAGCTAATATTAATTTGTTATGTTTAAATGAACTAAACATCATCTTTTCGAATTGGCAACGGTGTTCAAGTTATGGTGTGAAACTGACTTATTGTAGGTTCCTAATGGAGTCTCGAGTTAATTATAATTTGTAATTTGGTAGTACAGGAGAAACTTGGTTTAATAGCTAGTATGACCTTTCTTTAGGAATCGAACTAAGCTGGTCTGCCTTTCTTAGATTTAAAGTTTATTTTGTACATATTAAATCTCCAGTTTTATAGATAGAATTTTTATTATCTATCTGCATACATTTTTGTTTGTTTGTTATACCAGGTTATCTTGTGCTTCAATCATTGTTTTGCCATATGGTTCAAGTGATGAAATAATATTATAATGAAACGACCATATCTAGGTATGCTCGTAGACTGAACGTGTTAACTTTTTGTTTCAGTTTCACCAAAAATGTTAACATAAAGTATCAGATAGATGGACTGCCTGAACTAAATACATTTTTAAGTTTTAGTACCTAAGTTTAACACTCTAACTTACAAAACTTAAAAAACACATATCTAGCTATTACAAATACCTAATAACTTCATGTAATTAAAAATGTTTATCAACAATCAAACCCTTCGTCAATATATCTGCCGGCATCATATTTGTTGGCAAATATTTGAAATTGATTTGTTCATTGGCCAGCACTTATGAACGGGTGCCTCTATCAATATGCTTAGTCTTATGATGCACCGAATTTGCTGACAAATTAATTGCACCTTATTATCGTTAAGCAGCGTAATACATTGGTCACTTCCCACTCAGCTCCTGCAGTAAGCGCTTTAAATATATGGCTTCTTTGCTGCCTCTGAAATGGTAGACATGGCGGAGTACTCAGTGCTTAAATGTCGAACCACAGGGGAAAATTAACGTTGTATCAATAATTGGCTTCTGAGTGAAACCCTTAGTCACTAGTCTGCATGATATTTTAACATCACTACTGCACACCTTTCTTTTGAATTTACAGTCAACTACTGTAGAGTCTTCTTCTAAGCTGCTGAGCTCCCATGCATTATTTTCTTTAAATGATCTCAACTCTTCTAATATCATCTCTCCAAAGACTTGCTTCAGGTGTTGATAATGCGCAGATACACTTATCGGATCACTTATTTTATTTCTGCATCTCTACACTGGTACGTCACAAAAATCCTTGTAGAGTTTTGTTGCGACCTCTGTAATGGTTGTTCGCATGTTCAAGCTCTCAGTGACTATATTCCGAATCATCAATTTCATTTTCCGTGTTTTCTTGAACGTCTGATCAATCTTGATCAGGATCTTCTGTTAAGAAAACTGTTTCTTTTTTCCTCCACTGAAACTTGTCACTTCGATTGGCCAGCATTACATTCCACAACAATACCTACTTCTTTTGTTTTCCATAATGGTAACATCTCGACTGTTTATAATCTTTCTTGTGTTAGCGTTATACAATCTGCATCCTTGGTATTTTCATGAAGCCAACTAGGATATGTTTTACTGCCTTTTATTCCATTTTGTCTATTCACTTCGACATGTACCATTGCTGTACTACCAAAACCCTTAAGTGTTAGGTTTCTTGTTATTCCATAATTCAAATGGAGTTTTCGGTGTTCCTGAGCGGTTCATTAAGTAGCACGCGATTGTACGATTAAATTTTTCTGCCATACCATTTTGTTCTGGCGTATGATCATTTGTTGTTTGATGCACAATTCCACAATCACTAAGAAAATTCTTGAACTCTTACTACAATATCTCCTCCGTTATCTGTCCTTAGCAATTTAATTTGTCTATTAGTCTGATTTTCTACTAAACTTTTAAATATTTTAAATTTGCTTAAAAGCCTCATGTTTTGTTTTAAGAAATTATAAATGGCACATTCGACTGTAGTCGTCTAAACAGGTTATATAATATTTGGACCTTCCTATAGAACTTTTTTATAGGACCACAAATATCGCTATGAATTACCTCTAATAAATCTCCGGCTCTGCTACCTTTGTTCGCAAATTCTAATTTTATGAATATTCGCTTCTCCTTTATAAGTAAGTCCATCCACTAATCCCGTCATTTTATTCAGATAATTACCATTTATATGTCCTAAACGCGTCTGTGCCAAAGATGTCGTAACAGGTGAAAGTGTAAACAACCCAACATTCTGTTTCTCTAACACTAATTTGTACACATTATTTACAAAGACTGCTGTTCCTACTAAAGTGTCATTGGCGCTTATAAATTTTATGAAGTCATTTTCACTCAAAGATTACTTTTTATCTCATTCCTGATCAGCTGGCCTCACAAGTTCGTCGTCAAGTTCGGAACATACTGCACATCTTTGAACACAACTTAACAGGGCAAAACCTCTGTTTCTACCACTGTTTTCTTTTCAATATCATCGGCACATTTAACGGTCATTTGTGAATTCATTTGCCACCTTGATTTCATTCAAAGAAGGTAATCGTTCGTTGATCAACCAATTCCTTTTCGCAGTTAAATGATAATTTGCACAGCTATCAACATACTCAATCGGCACTTTCAAATTCACCACTTGTAAACACAGCACTTAATGCATAAACAGGTTTATTGTTCGGGCACTTTGACATAAAATGTCCAGTTTGTTTACATTTGAAACAAAACGAGGTACTTTGATTTTACTTGTTTTTGATAATTTTTGACATTACTTATTGTTTCCTTTGGTTTAATTCTATACTGTTTATTTTTACCTGTAACATTTTACAGCAAACGCTCCTCCATGACTTGAATTTCCGCCAACGCCATCTACTGCACATCTAGTAGCTTCGTCTTGATAGAATCTGTTGTGATGGCAACCCGGAGTACCAACCGCCATTATTATTGGCGCGAAACGCTCCGGCAATCCCGCCAAAAGCAACAATCCAATCCATTCTTCCTCAATCTTGAAGCCCGTTTTCTAAGTTTCTGCGAGGTTTCTACAACTTGATTTACATGCTGATCCATTGAATCGTAATTTTCTAGCCGCAAAGATATCATGGTACCCATAACCCTTTTTCCCGTAAACTTTGTCGTTGTATAGATTTTCTAACTTGGTCCAAACTTCTTTAGCTGTTGTTGCATCTTTAATATGCACAAATAAAGATGGATCTAGCGTCAGTATTAATTTTGCTTTGCTTGTCTTTTAAAACGGTATCTTCTTCGGTTGCCTTGATTCACTTACTCAAACCTTCAAGGACTAACACGTTTTCTATGGCATTCATCAAAATTCTCACGGTTTACAAGTTTTGGAACACTTGTTAAATAATTCACTGCTATGTCTGATTACGATAACTTATATCCCGACACTGAATATGTTAATTAACTCCGGTTTTTTTTGTCTTTAAAGACATTTGCTAGGCCCATAAGCTATAAAGAAACGACCATGTTGAGGTGTACTCGTAGACTGAACGTGTTAACTTTATTGTTACAGTTTCAACACAATGTTAACATAAAGCACTGATACATGGCACTGCCTGTGCCAATACACATTTTTAAGTTTTAGTACCTAAGTTTAACAAATATAAAAAATTTTCTGATTGTGTAACTGTTGTTTAAATAATTAGCAAAGTATCACTATTCTCTAAAAACACGTATTTTTGCGTTTAAGACTTCACTCTAAAGGGAAGATGACATCTGACGTTCGCCATACTAGCATTTTATGCTTACTAACTTACCCCAGAGCCGTGACGGGGCAAATCATACGACGATTTTCCTGTTGGTGGTTTATTATTGAATTGTGTGCTGAACAACCATCTACTTGTAAAAACATATCGCGACGTAACTCAGAGGTACATCTTTCATTAGCAATGGCAAATTATGCTTAAAACCTTAAATAGCAGTTCCTATTTAGATTGATAGACCTATAATCTGTTCACCCAAAATTACAGCGGCACTGGTATTAAACTTTATATCAATGATACTTAGTTTCTGACCAACCATTTTCAACAGCCAGTTATTGATGTTTGCCATTTTATTGTTATAGCTGGCTTGTTTTAATATTTGCCCTGAAACCTATATTAGTTTTAAAATGTAACTTTTGAGCTAATATCTAAAGTTAGAAAAAGATGCAGTTTTCACTATCTTGTTAAGATATTTAAAATCTATTTTATCGTGTAAAACTTGGCATATTATTCCATTTGAATTTTTCAGAAAAACTTGTTGATAACGAATAAAACAAAATAATGCACAGTCGATAAACTAATAAAAACCTCTCTAACGCATTAAATTTATTAAATTCCGTAGAAGAAATTAAGAGGTGATCGGGTTTTAAATAACAACACTTTGTACCCTCCCACCCATTTATTTTAAAATACAACAAAAGTTAAAACATAAAACATTCAAAAATGTTCCAGAATTCTATTAGAACTATATTAAATACCTTCTAAATATACAAAAACGGAAAAACTGTAATTTTCTATTTAGCTATGACTGTTAGGCTACTCGAGTCGTTTTAGAAACTTAAAAGTATTTTCAGAGCTATTTTATGGTCATTTAATAATACTTTTATTTCCAATTGTGTACAATAAACCGTTTCCGATATATGACTAGTCTATTCTTATTGGCCCACCCTGTACAACTACGTTTGTTGAGGATAATAATATAATAGAACGAAATGCTTCTTTAATTCCTAAACAGTAGCAAACTTTTTCAATCACTTCAGTTAGAAATTGACTAGCATTATCATTGGTCAATTGTTTTGCCAGTCAATGGGCCGTATTCATAAAAAAGTTTATATTTTGCAGAATATGAAGGAAATCCTTCAGCTCGCATTCATAATATTCCGAGTAAAACCTTATACTTATAGAGTATGAGCATATCCTCCACAAAAGTATTTGTTATTCATAAACGTTACCTTTTAGCCTAAATAAAAGAATATCCTTCAATAATTCTGAGTGTGGTCAGTAGCAGACTCAGTCGTTAGTGATCAGTTGTAGCGATGGCAGATATTGTGGAACTGAGAGATTAAACACTACAAACAGCGTTTATCAACACCTATTCGTGATTACAAAGAATTATACCGGTTTGAAGAGGAAAATGTGGAATGGCTTGCCAACAGATTTTGGGAATAAATGCTGAAACTCGAGTACCTAACCTAATATATAATATAAATTGTCAATATAATAACGTTGTATGAGAAAATTTGATGAATTGTTTACATATTGTAGTAAGTTACTTCTCGTTAACAATATTTGCTGTTGATTCCTCCCGCTTCATCCTTCCAACTTTTTTTCATAGTATTTTCTTTGAACTCTACTTGTCTGATACTGCTCTAAAAGAACTAGCCGTTGAAGCTTTTGGTTGTGAGTCCTTTGTTTCATTTGTTTCGTACTTTTCTGTTGCTGTTTTTCCTTGTTGGCGGTAGAGATTCGACAGTCTTGATACTACTAGACTGTGCTTTGATGACTGATTCAGTCTCTTCCTGCGTAGTAGAAGCTTCACTCACTCTATGCTGAGTAAATCCATCATCAATACCAATCTGCATTGCGTCTCCGATTCTTCCAATTGTGGGATTACTGTCACCTTCCATAGCCTTCAATAACTTTTCTCCCATTCCAACAGTTTTATTGCTTTATTTCCAGTTTTTTTCAAGTCAGTTTTTTTCTTCAACCTTCCTTTCATACTGTTTATTTTTAAAAAGCCTTGCATCCAGTGCTTTGCCAAATGTACTTCCTGGTAACATTTCTAATAGCCTCATCCTTTCTAGCTTTTATTTTGGTGTTTGGGATTTTCCAAAATCACGGGGGCATTGGCAATTTCATCTGCTATGAACTGCAGTTCGGTTGTAGCATTATCTTTTTTGTACTTTCACTATCGCTGCTTGACGAATACATATTCTCTGATCGAAGTGTGCTCAAATAACACCGATAAGAAATAAATACCGTAAATAAACAATCCATCGTAAACAGGTTGGAACTTGCCGCGGCACACACAAGCCGACACCCTTTTACTTATTCTTGAAGGATATTCTTTCAAGTATATAATCGTTCTGAATACGAAAAAAGGAAATGCTTGTACTCCTACCTTTTTCTTCAACTCAAAACCTTATACTTCTACCTTGTACTTACAAGGATATCCTTCAGTTTTATGAATACGGCTCAATACCGCATAAAAAATCTCTTTAATCAATATTTTGGCGCATTTGTCAGCATTTTATAACCATTTTCCGTTTCAGGAAAGGGATCGTCAATAGAGAGTTTTCCAATGTTTGTCAATATAGGGTGTTTGCAACTATACTGACAGGTTTTAGTTACTGGCTTTATACCTCTGATTCTCACTACAGTGTTTCATATTTCCGTGGTATATCTTCTTATACCCACGAAGTAATAATGTTTGAGATTGTCGATTTGTTATTTCATACCATAATAAGCAGCAGGGATTATTGTAGTACTTTCAAATACTTGCGATGTCTCGTGGCTTAGAACTATACTTAAGAATCTGAACTAGGTATACTATATACCTGTGTCCATAAATTAGTCGGAATTGTTTTATAAATCAAAAATCTTATTGATTCTTCTAATTCAATTTCGTCCCCTTTAAAATAGTCCCTCCCCGATATAATACACTTATGCCACCGCTTTTTCCAGTCCTTGAAGCATGCTAAAAAGTCTTCTTCCGGTATAGCTTTCAGAGCGCGCGCCGATTCACGTTGAATGTCTTCAATCGAATCAAAACGGTTTCTCGGAGTGGTCTTTAAGTTTTGAAAATAGCCAGAAGTCACACGGAGCCAAATCAGGTGAATAAGGTGGTTGTGGAACGATATTGGTTGCATTTGGCGAAAAAGTCACGAAGAATCAGTGCAGTGAGATGGCATTATCGTGGTGTAAAACCAAGAGTTATTTTTCCATAAATCCGGCCTTTTTACGAATAGCTTCACGAAAATAACGCATAACACTCAAATAGTATTCCTTGTTGACAGTTTGACCAGTAGGAAGGAATTCGTAATGCACCACACCACGATAATCGAAGAAAACTTACATTGATTTTTGAGCGACTTTGACGCGGTCTTTTGGTCTTGCCTCACCTTTGGCACGATATTCACTATGTTGTTGATTTTGGTAGAGCTTCGGTCCCCGTAAGCCTTCTGCAAAATTTTCAGCATTTATTCCATTCAGGAAACAAAATTTGATCGCACTTCTTTGTTGAATAATTTCAGACATTGTGAAAATCGCCAAATCCACTTTTGTGTCACACAAAAACAAGCGTCACTCAAACACTAATGAAGATTTTGACATATAATGTGGCATGGAAGTCAGTAACAGTGCATCAACTTAAAAAAATATTGAGCAAAAATATTTACTCGCGTCATTTACATCGAAAATTCCGACTAGTTTTGGACACAGTAGTAATACTCTATTTAATAGAAAGTAATCTCTATCGGTCCATATTGGTAGTTCATCAGTATACTCACTGAAACTATTAATAATTTCTTAAGTTGTTCTGCTCTTAATTTGGAAGTTGGCCTTGTGGGTAAAGCAACGTTCTTAGATCAGAAGAAAATAATTTTAAAAATGTTGTTTTTATTTACAGTGCAATTTGTTACAATATGTTTTCTGTACCTGATTATATTGTGTTTTGCGTCATGCTTGCAATAAGTTTATTTATTGGTATATACTTTGGATTCCTTGGTAAACAACAAAGAACTACTGATGAATACCTGTTAGGTGGAAAAACAATAAAAACAGTTCCAGTGGCTTTATCGTTAATAGCAAGGTGAAAATTAACCATTTACTTCTATTTTATAATGACTAATCGATTTTTAGTACAATTTCGTTAACACTGCTGACGATACCTCCATATGTGTATTTACATGGAATACATTATTTTTGTACAATTATATCAATGTCAATAGCCTCCATTGTGGTTCTCTGTTTGTATTTACCTGTAATCGTGACACTAGAAACTCCAAACGTATTCGAATACTTGAAAATGCGTTTTAATAAAACATTCAAACGTTTGCATCGGGTATATTTATCTTGCAAATTATTATGTTAAATCCGTGTATGGCCTTCGTTCCTGCCGCTGCGTTTTCTGAAGGTTTGCATAAAAGAAATCAGCGTGGTGCACTGCTTAATAACATTTAATAGTTGCAGGATTAAACGTTCACTTTGTATCGTCCTTAATATGTATTGTATGCATTTTTTACACAACTATTGGTGGATTTAAAGCAGTTATATGGACTGATGTTGTTCAATTTGGAGAATGTTGATCTCAACGATAACGGTACTGTATCTAGTAGTAATGTCAGTCGAAGATTTTAAGACAGTATGGTCAAATGGTCGAGACGGACAACGAGTAGATATTGAGTAACTTTCTATAAAGGTTATCAATAGTTTCTTACAATATATTTTATAGTTTCACTTTAGATCCTACAATTAAAGATGGTTTTTGGCAAGTCTCAATTGGGACAAGTGTATTATGGATGTACCATTTTAGTGTCCACCCAGGTTCCGCATAAAAATATTTGTCGATTTCTGACAGAAACCAAACAAAATGGTAAGTATCGAGAAGAATAGCATCTGTTTTGTAATTTCAAAGTTAAGGGCCTGCATTATATTTAATACTGGTGTTTGTTGTTTCACCAATCTGTACGTTATAATTGGTTTTGTACTATACTCAATATACAGAGGATGCGATCCACTTCTACTGGAAAGATAAAGCATGCTGACCAATCATTGCCCTATTTTATTGTGGATGTTGCAGACGATATTTATCTAGTTAAAGGCATTTTTATGGTTGGATTATTTAGTGCTGCTCTCAGTTATTTCTATAAATTTAGTTATTTATTTAATCTAACAATATTGATGTTTAGTACACTTTCATCTTCCTTCAATTGTTTGGGTGCTACAATTTATGGAGACTTTGTTCGACCACACATAAATTGCAACATATCAGAACACTATATGATAAAGTTTATTGTTATGGCATCTGGAATATTGTGCTTAATTCTAACCTTTGTTATAGATAAAGTAGGGAAGCGTTTTACCTTTACAGTAACTCACCCAAGGCTGCACATCGGGTTGCATTTTGGATTATTTTCTTTAGGTATGTTGTTTCCTTCTTCAAATTCAAAGGTGAGTTAAATTAATTATTTAAATCAAAATGTTAATTTATACCTAGAGCTATGGGCATAGTTAGTAGTTTTGTCATATCTGTTTGTATGGCAATAGGTCATGAATGGTACAACCAAAGGATCTTTTAATTACGCCATGAAGCCACTTTCAGTTGATAATTGTACATTTCTTAATTTAATTTTACAGCACCAGTAAAAGTATATACCTAAGTGAATTTATGGTGCTATTGTTCAAAGTCGTTTAGGTCTGTTACAGATACGAATGAGCTGCTCTGTCTTTTCGGTTATCAAATTGGTACTAGCAATACGTAACTGAACGGCATACTGA